>JAUNZM010000304.1:1800000-2302125 GCA_033459285.1 Clamator glandarius | reverse complement strand
TTAAAGATCATCCAGTTCCAACCCAAACTGTCATGGGCAGCGACACCTCGCACTAGATCAGGCTGCTCAAACCCGCATCCAGCCCAACCTTGAACACCTCAAGGGATGGGGCATCCACAGGTTCCCTGGGCAACCTGTGCCACTGCTCCACCACCCTCACTGGGAAGAATTTCTTCCTATTGTCTACACTAAATCTTCCCCCCTCCAATTTAAATCCATTCCCCTTCATCTCATCACTACATACCCTTGTAAAAAGTCCCTCCCCAGCTTTCTTGTAGATCCCCTTCAGGTAATGGAAGGTCATTATAAAAATCTATCCCCTCTAATCTTTCTTATTAACCCGATGGTTAACCACCAGCCCCCTGCCACAGTGCAAAATAGTAACACTACAAAGATAATTTCTACTGGGTGACTCCTCAGTACAGTGCGTGTGTGGGGCTGTGGCTCCACAACCATTAAAACCAGGTCTACACTTTGCTGGATCACCCAGGAGCATAAATTTGATCGGGATCAGGCCAAGGCACATGATCACACTTCTGCTGAATGAGCCAGAGTGAACGATATGGAGCCAACGCCAATTTTACACTGGCCATATGCCAGACACAGGGGTGCAGACGATACCTGATCTGGCTGGAGTTGTGTACAGTGATACCTGATCTGGCATAAAGTCTGCTAGTAAAAAGTTAACCTGTCAAAAACTTCTTGAATTAACTTGAGCGGGCAGAGTGAATGAATACCAGGTCAGCGCTTCACATCATGAGGCCACCCCATTTTTGAGCCAGTAATAGGAGTTGTACTGCTGGATTTTCTACATTGCCAAACCACAGCCTAATGTCGATAGTGATGCTTATGTGCATGGGGATCTCATTGCAGGCTCGGGGCCTCAAAGTCCTTCAACATGTGTTGCTTCCAACTCAAAGCAAAAAGGAAATAAAAAAGCAGAATGAAATCTAAACGTTTAACCTCTAAGTAGTCGACAGAGTCTACTAATATGGAATCTGTATGTCAAGATGGAGCTATGGGCATTTCTGCAACAGATAAATTTAGATGATGATTAAAATAGAGCCTATTCCTTCAGGTTAGTGAAAGTCTAACAAACATGTCAGTAGCTAGGCTTTTTTAGTAGCATTTTAGTAATCCAAACAGTATTAAAAACACACCCTGTCGTGTTGAACAGATGTGAACTTTATTTTTTTCTTTACAGCCTTTTGGCAGAGAACGGCAGTCCTGCTCTTTTGAAACTGTTTTGAAAAGCCATACCTGATCTCTGGTAGAACTTAACCCATTTTTGACACTTCTGCAACACTGCCCAGTGTTGAAAAATGTATAGTTACCATTACAAGAGCCTACAGACATATAGGAAACAAAAATGTCCAACATTCTTTCTTGAAATTGATAGAAATCATTGGAAATTGCTCCATTTATGTGAGTACTTCAACTATTTTTGAGAGTTCAAGACAACCATTAGCTGAAAGCCACTGTCAGAAGTTTTTCCATTTTCCATCACAGAGACCATAAAATGGTCTACCCAGAGCTCTAGCAACCTTGACAATTGCCCAGATCTCTGAGCTGTTTACAGACGTGCTCCTATTGCTCCAGCAAGGATGCCTAGACATAGGGTTCCAAACTTTGTTCCTCAAGGCCATCAGGACATCTTGAGGCCAAGCCACAGACCACAGCAGCCTGTGCTCCAATAGGCACAGGTGAAGCAGTTGTTCGCCTTCCCTTTGCAGAATCATGGAATCGTAGAATGGATTGGGTTGGAAGGGACCTTAAAGACCATTCAGTTCCAACCCCCCTGCCACGGGCAGGGACACCTCCCACCAGACCAGGCTGCCCAAGGCCCCATCCAACCTGGCTTTGAACACCTCTAGGGATGGGGGAGCCACAACCTCCCTGGGCAACCTGTGCCAGTGCCTCACCACCCTCATTGGGAAGAATGTTTTCCTAATGTCTAGGCTACATCATCTCCCTTCCAATTTAAAGCCATTCCCCCTCGTACTATCGTTACATGCCCTTGTAAGTCCCTCCACAGCTTTCTTGTGGCCCCACTTGAGGTGCTGGAAGGCCGCTATCAGGTCTATCATGACCCCTGGTCCCTGCTCAGGGGGTCCAGCATCCCAGGGTTCCCCAGGGGTTTGTTTGCTGCCCAAACCCATATGGCCCTCAGCAAACCCCCGTGCTGAGAGGGGCTGGTGACAGGGCTGACGGGCTCAGGGGGCAGCACGGAGGCCTGAAGTGATACAAAGAGCAGTTACTATTACAAGAAATAGAATATTTTGATTTAAGCTAAAGTAAAGTTTGCTTTCATCTGAGTAATTGTGTTCTTTGAAAGTCAGACAGAATGTCCCTGTGACAGCGTGTTCGCTTTCAAACGGAGCTGGTCACCCTTCAGAGACGATGACGCCTTGTGCGCAGCGTGCTCTGTGCCGCACAGAGGTTCTGCTGCTGGCATCACCTCTGCCTGGGGTCTCTCCCTGTCTCAGGGTCAGGCAGAGCTGGCTCCAAAAGCTCCAAATCACCAAGAGTTTTGACTATGGCAAAGTTCATCATTAAAATTAGTCCCTGGAGAGTGAGAGAACAGGCATGAGCTCTGGGAGAATTTATCCCCATGCGTGTCAGTGGGACACACGCCGCGTCCCAGCTCCTGTCTGGCTGCACACGGCTGACGGAGATCGCTCCCCGAGTCGCCCATGTTTGATAAAGGCTGTTTGCTTTATAAAACTCCAAACCGAGTCCTGGGGAGTTTTATTTCCCGGCGTTTTCGGTGCCAGCAGCAAGGGCGCTGCCTGGGCTGCGCTGGTGAGGGGGTGGTCTCTGTCCCCCGGGTTCACCCCAGGGAACACAACGCGTCCCTCGGGAGGACGCGGGACGGACAGGCGCCGTACCCAAGCGCCCCCCGCGCCGCGGGGCGGCGGCTCCGGCGCCGCAACGGTTAACGGCGGCGCGCAGCGAACGGGCCGCGCTGTTACCAGGGCGACAAAGCTCGGAGTGTTCCGGATCGTACCACTGCGCGGGGGGGACGGGGGGGGGACGGGTGGTAGAAGCGAACGCCGCCGGCCCCGCCGCCCAGGCCCGGCCCAGCGCCGCCCCCTGCTCCCCCCCCTCCCTCCCCGCCTCCTTCCCCTCCCGCCCGGCCGGCGCGCGGCGCCCGGGCCCAGCAGCGAGCGGCGCGGCGGAGCGGGCGGCCGGGGCGGCGGAGCCGGTACCGGAGCGGCGGGGCGGGCCGGGCCCTGCGCGGCTTCCTCCTTGCCCTCCTTCCTTCCCTCCTTCTCTCTCTCCCTTCCTCCCTCCCTTCCTCCCCCCCTCCCTTCTCTCTCTCTCTCTCTGCCCGCCGCCTTCCGCGATGCGCCGGGCGCGGGGCCGCGCTGTGTGAGAAGCGGCGGCGGGAGACAAAGGGAGAGGCGGCGGGGCTGCCGCGATGCGGGGCGGCGAGCGCGGGCCGCAGCGGCGCGGCAGGAGAGGCGGCGCGGCCCGCCCGGCGCGGCCTTAGAGGAGGAGGAGGAGGAGGAGGAGGAAGAGGAGGAGGAGGAGGCCGGGCCGGGCCGCGCAGCAGCGTCTCCCGCGGGCCGGGCCGGCGATGTGAGCGGCGGGGAGGAGCGCGGAGCGCAGCGGAAAGGCGGGCGGGCCCCGAGCGGAAGCGGCCCCGGGTCCTGGCGTGGAGGAGGAGGAGGAGGTGGAGGAGGAGGAGGAGGGAGGTCGGCGCCGGCCCGGCGCGGGCGTGCGATGGAAACGCACATCTCGTGCTTGTTCCCGGAGCTGCTGGCCATGATCTTCGGGTACCTGGAGGTGCGGGACAAGGGCCGCGCGGCGCAGGTGTGCACGGCGTGGCGGGACGCCGCCTACCACCGCTCGGTGTGGCGGGGCGTGGAGGCCAAGCTGCACCTGCGCCGCGCCAACCCCTCGCTCTTCCCCAGCCTGGCGGCGCGGGGCATCCGGCGGGTGCAGATCCTGTCGCTGCGGCGCAGCCTGAGCTACGTGATCCAGGGCATGGCGGACATCGAGAGCCTCAACCTCAGCGGCTGCTACAACCTCACCGACAACGGGCTGGGCCACGCCTTCGTGGCGGAGATCAGCTCCCTGCGCTCGCTCAACCTGAGCCTCTGCAAGCAGATCACGGACAGCAGCCTGGGCCGCATCGCCCAGTACCTGAAGGGCCTGGAGGTGCTGGAGCTGGGGGGGTGCAGCAACATCACCAACACCGGCCTCCTCCTCATCGCCTGGGGCCTGCAGCGGCTCAAGAGCCTCAACTTGCGCTCCTGCCGGCATCTCTCCGACGTGGGCATCGGGCACCTGGCGGGGATGACGCGCAGCGCGGCGGAGGGCTGCCTGGGCCTGGAGCAGCTCACGCTGCAGGACTGCCAGAAGCTCAGCGACCTCTCGCTCAAGCACCTGGCCCGCGGGCTGGGCCGCCTCCGCCAGCTCAACCTCAGCTTCTGCGGGGGCATCTCGGATGCGGGGCTGCTGCACCTGTCGCACATGAGCAGCCTGCGCAGCCTCAACCTGCGCTCCTGCGACAACATCAGCGACACGGGCATCATGCATCTGGCCATGGGCAGCCTGAGGCTGTCCGGCCTCGACGTCTCCTTCTGTGACAAGGTGGGGGACCAGAGCCTGGCCTACATCGCACAGGGCCTGGATGGGCTGCGCTCCCTCTCCCTCTGCTCCTGCCACATTAGCGATGAGGGTATCAACCGCATGGTGAGACAGATGCACGGGCTCCGCACCCTCAACATAGGCCAGTGTGTCCGCATCACTGACAAGGGCCTGGAGCTCATTGCCGAACACCTCAGCCAGCTCACGGGCATCGACCTCTACGGCTGCACCCGCATTACCAAGCGGGGCTTGGAGCGCATCACCCAGCTGCCCTGCCTCAAGGTGCTGAACCTGGGACTTTGGGAAATGACTGAGAGCGAGAAGGTCAGGTGAGATGAGGGGGGCACCCCGAGACCTCCATCTCCTCTGGAGGGACTCAGTGACTGACTAACTGACTGCTGCAATGGAGGAGAGAAAGAGAGAGAGGGGCACGCACAGAGCCATGCTACCCACGTACCCTGGCACCAGAGGGAGTAACACAGAGAAAGAGTTTATCCTCGACCTGTCTGTGCTGCCTGCCTACCTCCCTACCCTTGCTCTGGAGGAGGAAGGGGGAGCAGGAGGAGAGAAAGCACGTATCTTATTCCCAGGTCATGCTTTCACCTCCGTGCTGGGAAGACAGAGCTCCCCCTTGCCTCACAGCATCCTTCCCTGCAGAAGAGGTAGAAGCCCCACACAAATGCACTGGGGCTAGAGACACCCCTCTTGATCCCCACTCCCTGATTCCATCCCCTTGCGCACTAAGGATGGATAAAGAAAGACCCTTGTTCTGCCATGTGTTCAGACTAGGTTATTTTTGGTTTATGAGAGTGGGAATGGAGATGGGAACAAACAATAACAACAGCAGAAAAGGCTTCCTAGCTACACTTATGTACCCGGCCACCCAGTCATCCTGTGCTGGGCACAGACACAGCTTTTGGTAAAATAACCATTCCACCTCTGCGCTTGCCCCTCCCCTGCCAGCTGGGAATTGTGACAGAAATACTGCTCCCTAGGTACATTGATTTTTTTTTATTATTTTTTTTTTTAAAATCTGTTTTCAATCTCCAGTTCCATGTTATTCTCTGCTGTGGGCGGATACAACCTCCCACTATTCCAGTTCTCCACTGCACTGAGACTAGAGATAGCTGTAGTTTTTTCTTTTGTCAGTACGCTTCCGTGTCATCCTGCACTATGGTTAATGGAAAAGCCTAGGCACTCCAGTCTCTCTCCCCATCTCTCCACTGGTGATCAAGATTTCCTCCTTCTCCTGTCATTTGATTCTGATCCCAGTCTCTTAAGCCTTCCTGTGCACTGGGGGGCACGGAGAGTTACCAAGACTTGTCTTCCCTTTCATCCTTCTCTCTTTTTCTCCCCTCCTTCTTCTTGGCAACAGGGAGACACATATCCAGCTACATATCCATTCCTCTTTTGATCGGGGGGTGAGCAGGTAGAAGGGGTGGCTAGCTACCCTCTACCTAGGGGAGGAAGAATTTCCAGCTTCATTTCTGCTTCGTTTGATACTGTGACCTGTTTTTATTTTGAAACGCATAAAAAAAAATTACTGCTACAAAAACAGCCTCTTACTCTCCAATCTATCCCTTGCTTACATCCTGTAACTGATCCCAGTTTTCCTCACTCATTCTCTTCACAGTATTCGTTTTCTTACATGGTTTTATTTTTAAAGACATTTGAAGTTGCTGTTCTTGTGGATTTTTAAGTACATTTTTTTTCTGCTGAATATATTCTATATATATAAATATATATATGATGTCTGGCTACCTCGTTTTAATTTGTTACTTTTTTTTTTTTTTTCCTCCTTAAAAGCCCTGGAATTCTTACAGGAAAGAGATTTTGAGATTGCAAAATTTTTGTGCCTAGACTGGAAAAACACCCCTTAGGTTTGTTCTTTTTCTCCCCGCTCCCACCCCCTTTTTAAAGAATTGTTTTGGTTTTTTTAAGCTTGCCCTATTGTGTCCCACCTTCACATTATGGTTGTGCCTCTCCCTCCCTTTTCACTGGGGACCAGGGACCCAAACTGTGCTTCTGCATTTTTACTCTTATAGCACAAACATGTAATGTGAGAACCCACACTGAGGATTGGGCTACTGTTAACAGAAACATGAAAAATGCGAGTTCATTTTTTTCAAAAAAAGACAAATTATATATATGCAAATGCTTTCCCCTCCCAAATCACCTACAAAAGGTCACTATGCCAGGCTTCTTGGTTGTAGGTGGAAAGGAACAGAGCTGGCCTGCAGGCCTGGAGGCTGCAATGTGAAGGGGAGGAGACTGACGTTCATCTGTCTTATCTCTGTTCTGTCAATAAAATGGAGCTGGGTCTTTAGATTTTTTTTTTTCCTAATTATTTTAAAGAGGAAGTAAGTTGGGGGGTTTTGGTTTTGTTTTGGTTTTTTTGTTTGTTTACTTTAAGAAAAATATCTTGGCTTTTTTTTGTGCTCATCTGTTCAAAATCTTAAATCCTCCACAGTAACAGGCCAGACCACGGAGTTAACGCAAACCCAGAGACCCCTATGGATTAATTGTACTGTTTGTGAATTTGTATAAAAAAAATAACAAAGATCCTCTTAAAACATTTTATATTCTTACAGTAAAAGGTTAAACATATTTATATAATAAAAGAGGAAATATGAAGTATGTTTTTGAAAAAAAAAGAAGCTGTATATGTGTTGTCTGTGCTTTTTAAAGACATCTATCTATCTGTCTCTTGGTTGGGTTTGGTAAGTATGCCACGTGGGTCACTGTAGGGGCCTGGGGCTGCTCCCTCTCATTCCAGTAAGTGACAGAGGAGGGGAAGGAAGTAAGAGAGCTGGTACCTCCTGTGCAGGACATTGAACAAAATCATCATGAAGAGTTTGTAAGGAAGGGGTATGGTAGGACCAGCCAAGTCTGCGAGGTTGCTCGCAGTATCTGTTGGGAGAAACTGGGTTCAGCTGAGCATCGGTGTGAGGTGTCAGCTCAGTCCGAGGTCAGACAAACCAAGTGTTGAAGCTGGATAGCAGGTGAACGAAGGATTCAGTGGTAGAGGAAGACATTTGGGATGGGGGACAGAAGGGCTGCGTTTCATGATTTATATTTTTTTAAGCTTGAGGTGGAAGGTAGAGGGTTTTTGTGATTTACTTAAAACTGAGGCCCACTCTGAATTGAAGACCCATTAAAAAAAAAAAAAACAAAAAAAAAAACCCCCAAAACCACCAACAAAACATTTCCCAGCAGTGACAACCACGAAAAACTGCCCTTAGGAGCACATAAGAACCTGGGAAATCCAAAATGTCTTTGTTGGTTTCCAGTGTCCAGGCTAAGACTAAAGAGGAAGCAAATCTGAACTAAAACCAAAAAACCAACAGAAGTTTGACTAATCTAAGGTGTCCTTTGTCCTACACCATAATCTTTCTCCTCAGCATATGACTTTTAACCCAACGAGGTCCCTCCTTAGTCTTCCGCGATGTGGGGTTTTTTATTGTTGTTGGAGATGGAGCTTAAGCAGTGTTTATAGGGCAGCGACAAAGCCCGTCGTCCCCCAGCCCGGTGGCAGGGCTCCTGCGCCCGCTGCCCCCTTCCTGCCTCGAAGGAGGGGGAATGCGAAATGGTGGAAGAAGCTGGAGCCATTGTTCAGGGAAGTTAAAAGAGGAGCTGTCCCTGCTTGCTTGCTCAGTCATGCATACTCAATCTGGCCGGGCCCGGGTCCCTATGGAAAGGAGGAGGGCGATTCTTCCCCTCTTTTTAACATTCCTCTCCAGGCCTGGCTGTATTTAAGCTGCTTTCCTCCACGGCGAGGAGGAGGGAGGGGGATGGTCTGAAGTTCCTGTACATTTGCATTTTTAGCACTTCCAGCGCTGAGCAGGCCACTTTGTTCCCCCTCCACTAGCCGCTCCAGCAGCCCTTGCTGGGGAGCTGCTCCAGGTGGCTCAGATGCCCTATCAAAGAAGGACCCCTCCATCTCCAGGGCCACCCTGCCCCAGGCACTTACTCTCTCTGCCTCCACAGGTATTATTGGCCGAGGCTGGACTGGACATCTTTCTTTGCAGCTCTAACCACCTCACCCCTTTATATCAGCTACATAGTTCAAAGGTTGCGGGAGTGAAGAGTATTCAACTCTGTCCCTCTTAAACAGTATCTCCTCCACACCTTGAGGACCTGAGACATCTCAAGGTTCGTACTCTGGGGTGTGTGTTGGCTCCCCCCCTCCCCTCTTTCCAAGACTTCCAAGCTTTCTGCTGGGTGTCCATCACAAAAGCTGCATTGTTCGCTTTAGGGAAAGCTACCGCAATTGGATCTAATTGAGCCTGACACTATATCCATCTTCCTTTCCTTGGAGGGAGGTGTGGAGTCTGTCTTTCCTGCATTAAGTTTACAGTAACTTCTGGACAGAAAAAGAGGATGTATGTATGAACATCATAAACAACGGGAATTCCAGATCAGGTCCCCACTACCACTGAAAATGTAAATGTTCTCAGGGTGGGCAGCAATTCCAGCCAGGGATGGGGAATGATGTATCTCACAAGGTGGGTTTGTTTCTGCTGGACTTGAGTGAAAGTGGCAACTCTTCTTATTAAGCCCCATGTTCACATGGATAATAATAGGGCACCTCTGTTTAAATATAATGTGTGTGCTCATAGGTTCTGTAATCAGAACTAGGATGGGATTTTCTTTTCCTAAACCCCCACCTCCCAACTTCCTCTCCCCACTTAAAAAAGGCAAGCCAAAAGCATTGTCCACATGGTCCGGCATGCTCTTTAAGAGGAACCCAAGCCAGAGCAAGCTGCTGAAACCAAAGCTTCCCTGAAGCCCAGTGTTTGGGCACCCTAGGCTGTTCCTGTAGATGGAGCAAGTGCTCCTCATGCCTTCCTTTCATGCCCCAGCATGGCACCACCTCCTTGGACACAGACAGAGGCTTCCCTGTCCAGCAAGGCCAAGGCTGAAGGAACACATGTGTTTGCTAGCAAAGAGAAAGATTTCTTTAAATAAATAATCCATTGCCAGCAACCATAGATCACTTGCCATATGACTCCTCAGGGTAACAAAGAAACTTAATTTTCACTCTCCAGCCACTCTTCAATTTTTGAATATGACTCAGTTGGCAGCTAGAACAGAAAACCATAAACCCCCTCCAACTATTTGGAAGCAAGCTGGATGACTCCTGCCAGTGTCTGTGAGCCCATGGTGTGCCAGTGGTGGCTTTGGTGCCAGCCTTCGCTGCTGTGCCCAGCAAAAGTGCTCTCAACCCACCCAGCCATGCTTCTCGGGTCCCTTGCCTACAGCTGTGTGAGCCAGGGCACGGATGACGGTGGATGAACCGGGGACATGCTTTACAGACTAGTGGCTAGAGGGAGCAGAGGGGCCACACTTGAGAGGTGGTGGCAGAAAGTGGAGCAGAGCAGGAGCAATGCCAAGGGGGAATGAAGGGAGTAGGCAGGAGAGGAGGTGGCTGAGGACCAAGAGGCAGTGGTGGGAGATGCCAGCTTGCAAGCTGCAGTGAAGTGCGTGTGTACGGGGGGGTCCCTGGTCTGCTGCAGCAGCTGCTCCCCTGGCCAGAGCCCTGGCTGGCTCCTCTCCCAGGGAGCTGGGGAGGAAAAGGAGGCTCCACCTGGGTCCTACTGCCCTTGGACTAGCATATGGGAGGTCTGTGCATGACAGATTTATACGTTTTATACCTTCCCACCCGATGCTGCGGGTTCAGCTGAGTCAGTTTGTCATGGTGATTCTGGGTCCCTTTGTTTCTCCATTAATAAATAACGGGGTCACGGGGCAGCTGTCATGCAAGACACCTGGGGCCTGTGCTAGGATGAGAGGCGATCTCTGTGCTTACTACTGAACCTGCCTGTGGTGGTCAGGGAAGAGTTAAAACAAGAGTCGGGTGGCCAAGACACCCAAAGTTTTTGGAACCAAAGCTAGAAGGTAGCACAGGCTGCCAACTGCTCAAAGCTATGTGTCCCTCAGATCTGGCAGTCTTGCTATGCATCTGCAAAGGATGCTTCTAGCAAAGCGGACACTCTGTTTTCTCTGTCTCCCTTCTCTGCCTTAAATTCTGCTCTTTAATAGTGCCTTCTGTGGAGGAAAAAGATAATCAATAAACTTAACTGGGTGGTGCAGGCTGGATGTGAAGACCCTCAGGACATCGGTGAGGCCCCATGCCAAAGCTGCTGGCTACGCTGCACGACACGCCCCGCTGCAGCCAGCCAGCAAGGCCATTCTGCTCAATTCCCCAACCTCAAACTGCACGGAAGAAAGAGCTGGAGAGGGTTCGTCAGGCTCCTGTGCCAGAACTTAGACTCCAGCCACGTTTGGCAGGGATGCTAGTGCTTCTCCCCCTTCTTTAATTAAATCTACCAAACATATTAGCTCAATGGCAGCCCAACCTGAAATAGCACCACGGGGACTTCGAAAGATCTAAGTCTGATCTGTCCTTATGACAGAAAGATGAACGGAAATGGGATTTTCCTAAATGATTTCCTAAAATCTGGGGTGTGTTTTGGAAAGAGTGTCAAAAAATTTAATGCCAGGGCCTGGATACATGCCCTGAGCAAGTATTTCCACATGAGAGGGTTACTGAGACATAAACCAAACTCCTATTCTGCTACAGCAACTGACTCTGATCTAGAAAGGGACAACTCCTAGTTATTTTCCTTCCTTTGAGTTTTGTGTCTCCAGGCACAGCTTAGTGATTTGAAGATGAAGCAATTCCCCTCCCAACTTTAAATACTAACAAACAAACAAACCCATTTATATCTGAGGTTCATCCTCATCCATGTCTTCCTCCTCCTTTCCCTCTTTCTCCTCTAAAGTGTCCAAACTTTACTACCTCTGGGCAACTTTAGGGGCTCGGCAGGTCAGCACTAAATGCATCCAGGCAGTGCCCCACAGGCACACCAATTGCAGCTCTGCGGCTAGCAGCCCCCCTCCTTGTTCAGCGAGCTAAAACACTGAGCAGCAATAAAACCCTGGCATTCTCTCCTTTCTTGACAGCCACAGTACTATGCCTGATGCTCCAGCTTCAGCATGAAGCACACACATCCTTCAGTGCTATAAACTCCTGCCACAAGCCAGGGAGAAGTCCTGTAAGGCTGCTCCTGCCACAGAAGAGCTCGCTTCCTCCACTTCCACAGCTCATCGAGCCACCTGGGATGCAATTCTCAGCGCTGGTCACTTGGCCAAAGCACCCCATGTGCCACCCATCCCTGTGTGGGCTGCCCAGAGGTGACGGGGACAAGATCCTCAGGATGCTCACGTGCCAAACAGCTCGGAATGGGGACAATGTGGTAATACAGAGGAGTGAATGCTGCTTATGATACTGCATTGCTGTGAGCTGGGGGAAGCACCCCTATGCTCCATCCTCAGCCTCCATCCATCCATCCCTCCATCCGCAGCCCCAATTCTCCATCTGCAGCCCCATCCACTCTTCTATCTGCAGCCCCAATTCTTTGTTTGCAGCCCCCATCCATCCCTCCATCCGCAGCCCAAATTCTCCATCCACAGCCCAAATTCTCTGTATGCAGGCCCCATCCATCCCTCCGTCTGCAGCCCCAGTTCTCCATCCCTCCATCCACAGCCCCAGTGCTCCATCCACAGCCCAAATTCTCTGTCTGCAGCCCCAATTGTCCATCCTTCCATCTGCGGCCCCAACTCTCTGTCCCTCCATCTGCAGCCCCAATTCTTCCTCTGACGTCCCAATTCATCCCTCCATCCGCAGCCCCAGTTCTCCATCCCTCCATCCATCTCTCCCCCCGCAGCGCCCCATCCTCCGTCCGCCGCTCCCTCCCCGCCGCTGGGCTGCAGGCGCGGCTCGGCTCCGCCGGGCGGCAGCATTGCCCGCCGAGTGCCGCCGGCCACCACGTCAACCCAAGCCCCGGGTGCCCGGCGGTCGGCAGCCCTGGATCGCGGCCGTGCAGACGCGAACCAGGGCGGTCGGAGCTACAAAGGGACGGTAACTCGGTTGCTGCTCAGCATAGAGTCAGTCAGGTTGGAAAAGATCTGTAAGATCATCCGGTCCAACCATCAGCCCACCGCCACCGTGCCCCGAAGTGCCACATCTACACGTTTTTTGAAACCTGCAGGGACAGCGACTTCACCACCTCCCTTGGCAGCCTGTTCAGTGCCCAATGACCCTTTCTGTGAAAAATTTTTTCCTAATGTTCAGCCTGAACCTCCCCTGGTGGAGCTTCAAGCATACCCCTGCGCTCAGTCCCAAGGCGGCCAAGGCTTCTGTGGGTTTGCTCCATGGATCAAAATGGGGAAATACAGTGTGGCTGGACCAGTGGTCAATGCACCCTGCTGCTGCACGAGACCCACCACACCAGCCTGAACTGGCTGCCTTCTGAAGAACATCCACCCTAGACTTGGTACGTCTGTCCAAAGTCCACATCTCTTGACATCCATAGCTCAACACTAGGAAAACTACTTTTTTTTTTTTTTTTTTTTTTTTTTAAAGTGTGTGAGTGTGAGAATAGTAGTGGGACAGGATCAAACAAATTATTGCTTACATTATTTTAATTCAGTTTTGTTGTGCAGGGCTTTGCTGTGTTGGTTGGCAAGGTTACTGTGTGGGATACCTCCATAGTGATTAAGGTATCTGGAGCTGCGCATGTACTTTTTAGTACCTAAACTCAAATAGTATTTTGTTTTGTTTTTTTTTTCATCCACTTCTCACACTGCTACAGATACAGCACTGATGTCTTTTTCAGAAGCTACTATATCTAAATAATTTACTAGACTTTATTAGATTCTGCATGGCTCATTACATGCATGATGTCAGAAAAGGAAGTATCATCACTAATGGGGAAATTGAGGTGGAAGCAACTTGACTAAGGTTACCTCCTAAATCCTTGAGTGGCCAAACACTGCTTGCCATCTACCTCTCTCAAATCCAGTCCTGCTGGCTTTTGCCACTTGCAGCAGCAAAAACTGAAATAAGTTTTCCAACCTAAGGTAGGCCTGGAGAGTGAGGGTCAGGACAGAGAACCTGACCGAGTACCGAGGACATCTTCCTACTCTTTCCACCCCAGGCTCTGCCACTCAGAGCCCCAGAAACACTGGGTGTACGAGTGTGGGTTGTGGGAGAGCTTCCAGCAGCAGGAACTGCTCCAACAGGCCAGCCCGATATCTGCTCAGCCTCTTCAGCCGTAGTGGCTTTTATTTCAGGCAACAACAAGTCTCATCAAACAAATGCGCCACCTTGACAGCCCTGAAGGCCAAAGTCCAGTCACAACAACAGGTACGGCTCGGATTGCAGCTCTCCCAGCTGCTCTATCTACATCTTCACCAGGACTGTCCCTGCAGCGACTCCAGGCCACCCACTCAGATCAAAGGTGTGGGCACGACACGGTCTTTAAGGCTGCAAATGTTATTGTCCCTCATGGTTTTCCACCCTGAGAGGCACCTGTCCATTAGCAAAAATTCACTCAGAGCATGCCAAAGACCGACCCCGTGGCAGAGACTGTTTCCAGACCACAGGGCGCGAGGGCTTCCCCTCACCTCCACCAGTTTCAGCACAGCGTGGCCTGGGAACACAGGGGGAACACGGGGAGACATCGTCTCCCGCACACACCTGCCAGGGACCCGGCCAGACACAGAGACGCTGCATGTGAGCGGCTGGGTGTAACTTCCACCCTGTCCCTAGTGCCAAAAACAAGCATGTTAAAGCTAATCTACCCCTGTCTCAGCTCAACTGCTTTTCTGTGACTAAGCCCCTTATAATGGTTTTACTAAAATCCCCTTTTGATGGAAAAAATCCCAGCTGGAAGTTTCGGGCAGCGGCACAATGTGCAAGTCTGCGTGTCCTTTTCCCCAGCTTCACAAAAGCCTCTAATCGAGTGGAAAATTTGCTGGAGGCCAGAGGTTTAGGCCTGCAATTATTTTTTAAGGGATTATCAGGAGAGAATGGGGGTACTTACGACCCTCCCTCTCTTTGTGTTTTGCTCTGTGCCGCTTTCAGACAGACTCAGTCAGAAACCTAAACCACTGCAGCTGGATCCAGCAAAACCAGGGCTTGGCTGAGCAGCACGCCTCCTCTCTGTGCTACAGGACAGACCCTAGCCTCCAAGTTAGACAAGTCTCACTCCAGCACTGTGCAATGAACAGAAAAGTTTTTTCCACAGAAGCGACACTAGAAGTTGTTCTTTTTTTTTTTTTTTTTTTTTAATAACAGATTGAGAAAAAGCAACCATTTCCAGACCCACGAGCCTCACCAAACTCCAAGGTGGAAGCAGGGATGTGCTCCACTGGACAGGCTGGGCTTTGGCTCAGCAAAGCCATTATAGAATCAAAGAATCACTAGGTTGGAAGAGACCCACTGGATCATTGAGTCCAACCATTCCTATCAATCACTAACCCATGTCCCTCAGCACCTCGTCCACCTGTCCTTTAATGACCTCTGGGGAAGGTGACTCAACCACCTCCCTGGGCAGCCTGTTCCAGTGCCCAGTGACCCTTTCCATGAAAAAATTTTTCCTAATGTTATGTAGGAGGTCTTGTACAAGTTACTTGCAGCAACATCCAAAAAAGACTTGGCACCAGAGATGTGCATGCTGCAACGCCCAACTTTTAAGAGCTTTGCTCCAAGGGTGGATCCTGGAGTTAGGGTCCTTGGTGCTTTCATGGCCTCTGAAAGGAGTCATTCACCTCCTAGGCTCCAAAACAACACTGGGCACAGAGCCACTTATTGTCAGCATGCTTAGTACAGGCTGGCCAAAAGAGAAATGCTACTGGCTCTTCTGTCTGAGTGCTATGTACCTTGCTCAAAGCTACCAGAAACTCCTACATTCACTGCGATCCAAAACTAGGTGCTTTTCCTCTACCCTCAAATTGCTGCATTCCCGCTTGCATGCAAAGCAATCGAGCCATACCCGGAGGAAGCAGCAACATGCCCTGCTTTTAAACAGTAGCCTAAGGAAGCAGGAGACATGCTTTAATTCCCCCCTCCTTTCACAGCACTTCAAATCCGCCCTCAGAGAAGGCACTAATCACTGGCCCTCAGGTGAGGGCCAGGAGAAAGGGCTGCTCTTCACTATTCCCCTATAAGCTGTGCTACGGTGTGGATGATTATTCCAGATTCAGTGCAAGAAACAAGAGCACACAGCAGAAGCAATGACTACAGACCATGAGTGTTTACTCTGGGAGCACGTCTCCTTCCAAAACCTCTCAGGACGTCGCATAAAGCAGCTGTTGGATAAAACACAGAAGGTGGTTTTGATCCCTGAGGCTTCCAACCACCATCTGCTATACGAGATGTTTCAAAACGAAGTGGTAGCTACCACTGGGTTTTCAATCTTATCATGTCCATGTCGACTAAGCGTGCTCAAAAAATGCCCAGGGAGGCTGAGGGGCCAGGGTGCTTTCTTTCTGGATCACGATCAGACTCAAGCAGTTTTGGGCAGGCATGTTGAATAAAAAAAACACCCAGCACCCAAGGGGTGTTAAAATAAAAATAATTTAAAGAAACAGACAAACAAATACAGAGAAAAAGGCAAATGAATCATTTGTGGAATTTAGATGCCTCCACGAGTTAGGTGGTGCTTAAGGTGGGGATTTTGATTCTGCAGTTTTGAATACTCCCTAAATGTCTTTTATTTGAGGTTTCTTTCTTGGATCAGGTCTTTTGCCCTTCTCTACCTCATTCTCTCCATCCACATAGACACTGTTTTTGCAGAGTTTTAAGACAGCAAGATAAAAAGACAAATGCCTAACCTGCTTAAAATTGCTCACCAAGGTTGATGTTTGTTAAGATACTCTGTACATGTCTATCTTCTGGAAGATGGATGAGTTGCCCTCCAACATACCTTAAAAGCTTCAGTATCCAAAGATAAGAGACAGAATCACCAGTAACTAGTGGTGTAGGATGCAACCTGTGATACTGACTAGCAGCACTAGAAATGTAAGGTCAGGTGAAGAGTCTGCTCCAGCTCCATCTTCTCATCTTATGAAATCAAGCACTGGGCATAGTGCCACAAGAGAGCTATCCTTTACCACTTCCGAAGAAGCACATCTTTTTCCCAGCCTGCTGTTCCTGAGGATTCTTAAGTCTTTCTATTTATACACAGCCTGCTATCCATGGATAACCTTGAAAAGCCCTACTATCACTGAAACACCGGGGACTTCCAGAGATCACTGTCCAAATTCTAAACAGAGACAGGATCAAGTATACTTGGATCATTCCCAACAAGGGTCTATCTTGCCCATTCCTAAAACTTTCCCTAAAGGCATAGCCTGCAGTCTTCCTTACCCAACCACTTCCAGTTTACTTCTAATATTTTTTTCTCTCTATCCACCTTAAGTATTCCAATTTTTCCTCTAGATTAAGCCCCGTTAATGCTTTCCATAACTGGCAACAGAAAAAAGTTGAGGACTTTTCTGTCTAGGGCAGCCTCTTATGACCTAGTCCACAACTCCTTTCCTGTAGTCCTCATGCTCAGCTCCAGCTGTGTGCAGGGTCTGTGTTGTATAGAGCCCAGTTATCATGCTGCATTATACGTGCAGATTTCTAGATGTATGATAAACAGGTGTGGAAACTACCATCCTCCCAAATGTTTGTGGCCTGCAAGACTTGAATCTAAAATTCCAACAGTGTAAGGTGGTTTGCTCACCAGGATGTTATAAAGGCTTTATATTTTACAATATTACAATAATACATACAATAAAGATTATATCTTTATGGTAAAGACAGAACTTAACACTTGTTAAAAATTCTTAAGACGTGTTGATAATTCAGTATTCCCCCTCAGTTCTCTCACTATTTCATTTTATAGACACCTGCCAGTCCCAATCCTTTATTAGTCTCCTTATGACTATTCTCTCATACCTCTTGATTTAATAGCAGTGCTCCTTTCAGGAGTCAACAGGGACTGTATTTCTGTCCCCTGTCCAGAGGCCACTGATGGCAACAAGAGAGATATGCCCAGTTCAGTAAGACTGAAGACAAGCAACATTTCACGTGTGGCTGCACAAAGTAAAATGATCTTATTTTTCTAGTGTAGCTTTACGATGCAAGTGAAAAGAGGAGCCTGAGAGGCTATGATGACTGAAACCACTTCTGTCTGAGTTGGGTGCTGAGCATTACAGACCTTTGAACTTCACGGGCTCTTGTCAATTCTGCCACCAGTACAGGATGTCTCCCAATCATAAATAGAGTGAAAAAATCCCTTTCCAGCTCTCAGCAGAGCAGTCAGGCTGACAGTCACTGTGCTCAGAGAAGGGATGGTGCAGAAGTAGACACTTGTTTCCTGCTTGCACTGTCACTTCTATTTTTGAGACACAATTCCAGGCTCATCACTGAGCAGAACAGAAGTGCGGACAGAAATAATAGTACTAATCCAGGAAATTACAACTCCGTGTCTGACACAGTATATTGCCCTTCTGTGTAGCTATGCAATGCAATGGGCATCAGTGGCAGTGGAGTGAGGCCAGTGAAGAGGTTTACAGCTTGAATTTTTAAAAGTTTACACACTCAGACATCCCAGGGCTCCCCACAGGAGCTTCTGGCGACTTGTACCTCTCAGGGAAAATAATGGAGTGGATCCTGTTCCACTCCTGGTGGAGGTCCTGCCACCCCTCTGCATCTCAGCTGCTTCTTGCGTAAACTAGGAGTAGCACACACCTATGAGAACAGAAAAGCTTAATTTTGGAAGTTCAAAAACAATACTTGAGACTGCTGCATGGAAGACATCAGAGATGTCTCAAACAATGACCAATATTCCTGTGCCTGATAGTCTTACACCAAAGGAAGTCCTAGAACATGTTTATTTCTGCCCCCTTCCATATCATTTCCCTGAAGAACAGGCCTTGGACAGAAGGGTTGCAAAACACAGCTTGGATGCAGTAATTGCAGACGTATTGTGTCAGACAGGGGCTCAGTGTTGAAAGAGTTGTCTATATGTTCAGCTGCATATTGTTACAAAACATTTAAAGAAGCTGCTGTATCCATAAAGAAAGGACAAGTTGTTATTGCTATCAAAGCTGGGGAGGTTCCAGGGTTGCTGGTGTGCCAGCAAACAATGCAGGACCAGGATAATCACGGCAGAAATTATAGGAAAAATCTATGAGTGCCCAAGGACCACCTACATAATATCTGCATGTCTCATAAACCAGGTGTTGCTCCCTGGATCACACGATTTGGGCATGCATTCAGTGTGCCATTCCTACCACCTCCTGGCTCCAACCAGAGCAATGTCACGCACTGCCTACAGCTACATGCAAAGCAAGTAGAGCCAACCCCAGTTCAGAGAAATCTGTCATTTACCCAAGAATATGTTGTGTCAGTACAAAACTAGCCCGCAGCTGGGAATCAGCAGGAACATATTTGAGGTATCGCACTCAGAGGAGGAACAGAGAAAACTGCTTTGCCCACAACTGCCCAAAAGCAACTGCAGCAGTTTAAGTCAAAGACTTAAAAGGAGGCACAGAGAGAAATCAGGGGTCTGCCTCCAAAAGAGACAAAGATTTGCAGTCTGGAAAACAGGCTACAAAGTACCAAATGCAAAGAGTTTATCCCAGCAGCAAGCTTCATGCTGTGTGCAGACATGCTTTCTTTACAGAGGTGAATGCATCTTGGTATGCCCAGCATCTAGAGCAGCTCTGGTCACTTAGTCCATGGATCCTACCACACTTCAATGATAACAGCATCCCTGTGCACTAGTCTCTTACCATGAGCTGAGGCTGAAATCCTGGCAAGAGTTCCCCCTCTCTTTAAACACATCAAAAATTAAAAACAACCAGAAAGAAAACCTAAAAAAACCCCACACACAATCCCCAGTTAGCAGCCTCCTGTTCCACAGAACGAAAAAATGCTTACTTTCCTTCAGGAAGAGATTATATATTTTCTATCAGGTTGAAGGTGGCTATGAAATGTGATTCAGCACACGGATGCAGTTCTAGAGGACTTTTCTTTTAATAAATATGCATAACTCCAGGGAGAAAACCTCTGTCAATACAAATCCTATGGAAAATATTGCTCCTGTAGACAGAAGAGACCAGTTCTGTTTGTGTATTCAGGCACTGTATATATGAAGATATTTTAGAGGCCTCTATACTTAGCCATTGTGGTTTCAATCCTTCCCAGGCCAGAGGTAGCTGTGTAAGCATATAGTCAGCATTGGCTAAACAAGTACTTTAAAAAACATACTATTATTACCAAGTTAGTTAAAGAAGGCTTTTTTCTTTTTTTTTTTTTTTTTTTTTTGGAGGGGTGGGGAGTGGGTGCAGGACAAAATCATTACAAAAAAAGAACAAAACACCACCCTTCCAGCTCTTAGAGTGCAATGTGGGGTTTTTTTTCAGTACCTCTTACACTTAACTGCAGTCAGACCACTTCAGGTCATGATCTCATCTGATTTCAGCAGAACAGCAGTGCTGGGTCTCGCTGATACTCCTGGGGAAACCAGTGTCCCTCAGGAAGCAATGTGGGTGACTCAGGCAGCGCAGCTTCTTCCTCTGAGTCAGCACTGACCCAGTGTTTCAGTATCATGCTGGAGGGCGCTGACCTGCTCAGTGCGTTGTCTTTCAGAGGAAATAAATGGGTGCCTGACCACGCTTGTGGTTATTAAAGACAGCATGTCACTTTACACAAACATAGGCATTTGGCTACGTGACCGCTCCCTATATGTGTAATTACATTTCTGCCTTCCTCCACTTACTGTCCTGAATTGTTTCAATAGCTGCTGTGTTTCATCCAGCCTTAAATGCACTTAAGCGGTTGGATGAGTAGTTCCAGCAGAACCCAAAACTAAGAGCATAGAATTCTATTGCTGACCTCACCTTTGGTTGGCCATGTAACCTAAGCATGTCTCTTCTACCTACCCCTCTCCTTTGCTTTCCCCATGTGCAAAAGGATGAACACAAGAAGAATCTCTTCTCTAAAACACATTGAGAGCTACCAGTGGAAAACTCCATGCAGGAGAGCACTGTAAAGATGAATTATGTGAGATGGCACTATTAATTAGGTATGCTGATTAAACATTCTGGGATTTTTTTTCAGTATGAAAAAGTACTAGGGAAAATAAGAGATTTATAAAGACAGCAGTGAAGTCTTCTGCATTTAATATAATACTGACCTATGATCCTTCTTTAACCCAAGAGTGCCTTAGATTACAGACCAGACAGGTATTTCCTTCTTTGACACAGGAGTTTGGTGATCCCTACTCTACAGTAAGTACCCTAAAGGTGCTGAGCACTAGCAGAACTTTTTTTTCCACAAGCAACTCAGCTGCCAATAATTACCTGAAGGAAAAAAATCCTTCTCTTCTTCTCTAATCTCAGTGCTCTGATCACATGCTATGTTTGCGCTAGGGACTAAATTTCAGAGCTGTGTGACATTTACAACACACAGCCCTAAAATGCATGAAAGATACACCTGGTTCTGGGATTTGGCACAAACTCAACCCAGGTTCACTGGAAGGTTTGTGACCCTTTTGAGCACAGCTGGGACAAAGTTACAGTTTTGCATTATACCTTGTATCTGGGACAAAAAAAAAATCTGGTCAAACTCGGAAGCTTTGATGGAGATGCACTCTGAGAGTTTGAGTTCAGTTCAGGCATAAACTCAGTTCAAAGCTCAGAGGCTAGAAACTGCCTTGACTGGAGAGTGGCTAGAGTATCTGCACTCACCTGCATGGATAAAAGGATCAACTTGACATGGGTGACAGGGACTCAATAGTAGACTTGACTATTACCAACACTGAGACAGCTACGAGCATACTGCTACTGTAGTTCAAATCAAGATTCACTTTGTAAGCAGATCTTCCATTGATCCCACCACCTCTGTGGTGGTCTGCAACTTGGAGCAGCCTTAGAGCTCACAGATACTCTTGGGATGAAACTGCATAGGAGACTGCTCAAGGAGGATACCTCCCACACCTCCTCCACATCCATGGGACCACACAAGAGCTAGTCAAAAACACCACAATCGTCCATCCCACCACGCTACTGCGTGTTTGCCAGGTCTTCAGCACCCTCCAGACCCTCTCAGCCTCACTCACTGCCACAGCCACAGCCACTGATAACTGCGGCTTGGCCACTAGAGAACTAGAATGCAGAGGTACCAGCAATACCCAGTTACTTGGGATATCTGTTTATGAGCACCCTCTGCTGGATATTAGAATTTCTTCTTCCCTCCAGGCCAGCGATGCTAGCAAGCTATCCTCTGCTAAACCAGCAAAATGCTGGGGTATGGAAGTAGGGAGCTTGTCCCGGGTACTGCTGAGATGCCCCAGCACACGACATACCCAATGCAGTGGACGGGGACTACTCTGCACCAGTATACCCACAGCTGGATAAGTCAGTGCTCACTGAAAACAGTCAGAGCCCAAAGACATACAACAAGAAAAAGTTAAAACCAGAAAAAACTTTTGCCGCATGACTAAGCTGCTTACAACTCACTTCAGTCTGAACAAAACATATTGCTGAAAAAAAAAGATGCCAATGTAATATCCAAAATGCATACAGATGGGAACCGTATGGGCACTGATGTTCTAATGTTTCTTGCTGCGCCTCAGACCTGCAGAGGTCAACTATCCACCGCAACTCTGGGGTGGATGACTAGCAAAGAGGTAACCAAGACAACCGAGTTGGTGGTTTGATAAGATGGATAATCATCACCTTGAATTTATAGTCTAGGAGGACGACAGCAACATCCTCATATTCTACATCTCAGTCTTCAGGTGATTAGAAAGTTGTGGTCACCTCTGATCCCAGCCAACTTTAGAGTAATCATTCAATGCAGAGATGTTCAGGAATGCAATGACTCCTGTAAGCTAGTGGACACTGTCAGATGTTTCAAAGAAAGGGATTAGAGGTTTATGGTGCCAGGAAGAGCATTTAACCAGCTGCAGCTGGAAGACTATCTAGGAACAGGAGGCCTCATGCTTTCCAAAACAGCTAGAATAAGATTCCAACTGTGTGCAGGGTTTTTATCCATGTAAACATCTAATCCTTTCTGAATTCTCCTGTGTACTTGGTCTCAATGATTTACATGCTGCAAGGGAAAAAATAAGTTTCACCTATGTCAGATGTTTTATTTCCATTTCATTGAAAACCTTGTACTATGTAAAAGTATACACAGGAATGCCTGGTTTACTTCTTTGTACTTCAAAGTTTATACATTTCTGTCATGTTGCTTTTTATTACTCTTTGCTCTAACTAAGGATGCATCATGTTTTTAGTCTCTCCACAGCTCTAAGCACTTTTCACCACTTTCTCCTGCTAAGTATCTGTAGCACAGTGATCAGAAATGAACATACGATATTTTACATTTAAGACTGACATCACTGAGAATAACTCATCTTTCCACCAGGAATCCACCATTGCCAGCAGCCTCCTACTAACCTAAAGCAAGGGGAGCAACAGAGGAAGCAAGACTTATTACATCAGACCCTTTCACACAGCAAGATTCATGACTGCTAGAGAAGTTATGTGCTCTTGTACCATGCCAGCCAGTGTCAGTAACACAAAGGTGCTAGCCCTGCTCCCTGTTAGGAAACAAAGTCTCCCACTCATTCCTTCGGAAAGTTAAAGACGCTCATTTCTGAGAGACTCACAGGGTGTGTAGATGCGTTCACTGCAGTCTTCCAAAGATAGCTCAGAAATAACCTGGGAGGATCCCAGATGAAGGCTGGGTGTCTTCTTACATCCGTCTGGTTTGGGAGATGGAGTGTAAACAGTGGCACATTAGCTTAGATTAATTACAGACTGCCGGTATTTTGCTTTCATGTAGCGAGCTCTGGGAACATAACACCGCTGATAATTAAATAGCGCCTTCCATCAAAAGGCTGCAAAACCACCCAGCAAACCAACTGAGCTGTTAAGGTAGGGTTGCTGGAAGGGCACACAGCAGTGGCTTAACAGGACGTAGGAACACAGCACGCTTGTTTAGGAAATGAAAAATTTCTACTGAAACTACAGAAGGAATTATCACGTGGTTTACATTATGTGCTGCACAGTAAAACCTGGGCAGGATTAGCGTCAGTGCCAGGAGACCTGCACTGGTCAGACAAAAAGTTTTATATCCCACAAGAAAAGACCACTTCTCCCATGACACAACATCCTACTTTTTTCCTTTCCTGGAACACTAGCTCAGTACGGACTGAGGAATAATAATAATAATAAAAAAACAAAACCAAAACCAGTTATCTCCTATTTTATTTTCTGCAGCTATGGTGTTTCTTTACAGCCTTCCTACACAGAACGTGAGCAACATACAGGTTTTATTTGGGAGACGACAGCCTTCAGATAAGCAAGGGTGAGAAAATACAGAACAGGAGATCGATGCCAACTGAGAAAAGCTCACAGCAGCAGGATAAATCTTCTGTGTTACCACATTCCCTCCTTCCCCATACACCACTGCCCAGCGTGAGATTTTGTGCTGGGGTCACCAGTGCAGCAGAGTGGTGTCAATACTGGGTGATCAACCCTGCACCCTCCTTCTCACATGCCACATCCCAGCAGGGTTACCACACGCTTTCTCTCCCTGTTAATTTCCTTTTCTGTCCTTACTCTTTCCAGTCCCAAGGCTGCTTTTCCCTTCTTGGCCCCCTTCCTCATTCCCTTGCAGTCAATGCCCGCCAACAGCAGGGAAGCTTACAGTTACCCTGGCTGGCACGGCTGAATGAACTGCTGCTGTAAGGCTGGGCCACTCCCCAAAACTGCAGCCCTGAACTCATCAGCTCTTCTCTCAAAGGCACCAAAATGAGAGGCCCTTGCAGAACCTAAAGGGAAAGTGCGGGCTGCCAGGATCTAGCTGCTGCTTTATGTTTCACGCTTGCAACGGGAGCAGAACTGGTGGTGAGGTGCATGGTTTTCCTGCCCACCACATCCTCTGGCACAATCTTACATCCCTTTGCAGAGGGCACTGGGAACCTGCAGTTCAGAAACTCCAAGGTCAGCTGCTCTTTGCAGGCAGTTTCTTGCCCTGGGGTCCCAGGAAATAGAGACCTGGGACATTAACACACCTTCTTTCACTGCTCCAGAGACATTCATCTGACCAGCAGCGTTACTGATGGGCAAGACCAAGTGCTGTCCTCAAACCACAGAGTTATCACACAGCAATTTCACACAACCTGCCCTCTGTGCAGGCACATTGACCAATTCAATTAATTTCACCTTACACAGATGGATTCAAGGCAAAGCCTCTGATGCTCTTCAGGTGGCAGACCCTCACTCTGCAACCTGCCCATAGATGCTAGATGGCTGATGTTCCTGGACAAGAGGTGATCCATAGTCATAACAGAGTTAGGGAGAAGGTCTTCAAGGGGAAGAAGGAAGGCAGCAAGTTTCATACAGGAGCAACACTTATTTTTTAATAGTTAATTACATGTTATTATGGTTTAGTTAATCATCTGAGGTGGACTACAAAGACATACACACTAACATCCAACACCTCCATGCCTAACAGAAGTATTTTTCTGGCATACTGTGCAGACCACCTTTCCTTTCCACATAACCATTGAATAAAAATCATGGATATTAAATTTACACCACAGCATGTGGTATAGCAGCTCGAGCAAGTGGCTGTGGGACAGCTATTTGTGAATTCTGCCTATCCCAGCCAGGAAAGCCCCCTTCCCTGAGCCCTGCCATCCCATCACTGAAATCAGGTAAACCCAGCCACAGAAATTGTACTGACTTCTTTGGGCTGAGACAGGAGTAGTGATGGATGAGAAGAGGGAGGGAATGGATGGATCACTTTGCAGATATAAAGCACCAAGGAACAAAGTACAAGAAGGCCAAGGAGATACAAAGCTACCAGTCTTCTACATAATATCTGCCAGGATTGTTCACTTACCTATCACCCCCCTAGGAACCATTGGACAGTCAAGATAGGAGGATCAGATGCAGAGCTCACAAGGGAAGCTAAAATAAAATTATTTCCCATCTGCTCTCTCAACACTTCTATGTAAATTACAGAGAGGATAAACTACACTTGGAGAGGTTCAAATGGCAATCAGTGCCCAGGTGAAGTCCATGAAGGAAAGGAGGTACTTAGGCCTATCAAAAGTCACAGAGCCTGGGTTAATACCAGAAATCCCAGTGCTGAGCCATCGTCCTCAGAACTGAATCCTCCAAGAGAGACCTGGAAGATTTTGCTGTCCTCAGCATGAAGCACACGTGCTGGAGCCCTAGGATCCCTGGGTGTAGACCAGGACCCTAGTGTGCCAGTAGCTCTACACCAGCAAAGCTGTATAGCTTAGGTCTGCAATGTGTGACTTGCACCACAGTAATATTGAGAGACCCCAATGTGTTAGGCACGATAAACCCCAAGGCAGAAATTATTTTGCAACAGCATTATCCCCCGGATAAATAAAAAAATCTTATACTAAAGAGTTTTTCTCATCTCCTTTCTTAGTAAGACAGCTGTATAGCTACACTGGTATTCCTCTCACTTATAGTTGGCATAAGGAAGAAGAGAGGAAAATGTATTGAGCAGACAGAGACGTGACTACAGTGTGTCAGACATGCAGGCAGGAGCTCCTGGTGAGCTCATGGAGAAAAAGTGTTTCCACCCACCCATTTGCTTGGGTAACTTCCCCAGGAGTCCCCAGCAGGTTTGCATCATCAGTGCTCATACTCTTGCCCTGCTCTGGTTACCTGCATGCAGCTGAGACTAAGAGGAGCTCAGGTGGCTTCCATGTGTTGCATCCACCCCTTCGCATTTCCATGCTGTGGGAACACCTTCCCTTCCCATGAAATCACTCCCACTGCACTAACAGAAACAGCAGAGGAAGACAAGCCATCAAGGAGGACTAGAAACTGCAAAATCCAAATCCTCTTTAGTCACCAAGTTGCATCTGTTCCTCACACATTTCTTGAGGTATACATTTCTGTCCCAACACAAGCGAAAGCCCAAGGACTCCAGTTGTCAGGGTGCTGCCAGCACTGGAGTTCTTTCTGATATATTTAGAGCACACAGCATCACATCAATTCCTTTACTCAATGAGCCATGATATTTGAGCTACATGGGAGTTTTTGCCTTTTTTTAAGGCGACCTACCCAAAGAAGCTTTAGGATTGTAAATCTGGTTGCTGAACAAGAAAAAATACAGTTGCTTCATCATTATTTTGTTGCTGCAATTACCCTGGCATTTTATCTAGAGGGTAGGTTTTATGTCTGTCTTTCATGGACAAGCTCCTGATCGAGACTAAAATTCTGGGTGAGACGAGTGACCAATGCATCTGACCCAAGGCTGAAAATAAAAGCTGGCTTCCCACCTTAGTTTCCAAGTAAACTCCACCAAATGACGCAGCACCCCATACTGCATTTCACAGGCAGCATGGATATATTTAGCCCAGCACACCCCTCCCAAAGCGCAGCGTGGGGCACAACTGGCCAAGCAGAACCCAGGGAGGAATACAGGAAAATGAACTGGGCAACCCATCCTCTCCTATTCAGTAGAGTGGCTCTTGTTTACTTGCTTTGTTTGAAACAAAATAAACAAACAAAAAAAGCAAAACAAGGAAACTTCACAAGACGAGTTTTATTTTCAGGTCAGGAAGCAAACCCAAGAACTCTAATTAGGTCCTGGAAATTAGCAGTTTATTTGTGTTGTTGGATGTTCTTTGTATTATATTTCCATCCCAGCGCTTGATAGGAATGCAGGGGATGAGGATGGCATCTACCCCTCCTCCTTATGCTTGTTGTGAGAGAAAATGGCGTAAGCATCACATGAACATCAGGGAACTACGATCATGCTGGGCCACCCCTTTCACAGAGAGGAAACTAGGGGACAATGAGCCACTTTAAAGCGATATTTAGATGCCTGAAGAAACAAATCGGTTGCTTTTCAGATCTAGAAAAGTGCCTTAGGAAGATTAATTTCAGGGGCGTATAGCCATCTAACTGGAAAATGACTTGGTGCATTTCAGCAGACACTACCCAGGACAGATGCCTCCAGAGGTCACCCCAGGTCTGTGGGATGTTCAGAAAGAGAGCTTAACTCTAGGAAGCCCAGGTTCTGGCCTGAGGGCCTTGGGAAGTGATCTCCTTCTCAGCCTCTATCAAATCAGATAGCAAACCAAACAAATTATGGTGATCAGAATGATAAAAGGCAGTGGCTGCTCTGAAGTGTCCACCAACCTGCTGGGTTTTGCTGCAGACAGTTTGTACTTAAGTGATTCCCTTCCACCCAGAAAGCTACATGGAAGACTCTCTGCCTTCTTCAGAAGGGCTCCAAGCTGCAGTGCAGGAGCGCAGGGCATCTCCTTGACTTCCATGCTGGACAATCTCCTGGCCTCAACTGAAAAAATTACACACCAAAATCTTAGCTGTAAAGGATTTTCTTCTCAGATCAGGAAAATAGTCCATTACATACTAGAATGAAACAAGAAATCAAGGCAAAGCCTAATAATGAGGTTGCATGAACCTCAAATCAAGACCCCAAACCTCCTGTACATGGCTGGTTTTATTTTAAGTCTTTGGGAACCTTTCGCTCCGTAGGATGAACTTCCAGTTCAAAGCTGGACTAAGCAGAGTGCAGTTCATTAGGGAGACCTCGGTGCAAAACACAAAGCAATTTCTGTTATTATTTCCTTTATCCCAAATGGGAGGTGGGGCAGGGGCAGGGAAGGTTCATGGCCGCGAAAAGACTTTAATGTCTGAGTAACACTGCAATCACAAAGACTTTTGATTGCTTAGAGCTGCACTCTTCATCCTCTCCAGTGACAATTTAGGAGGTTGAGTGGAGCAGCCGTCTCCTAGATTTCCTCGTCTTTCACCCTTTTCCCCTCAAGAGTCCTCCTGCCACGGCCTTCCTTCAGCCAAGAAAGGCTGAGCATAGCTTTTTGCTCCCACCACACGTTATCACCACCACAGGCCAGACGGCTAAGAGAGGAGTCTATTATTTCAAGAGGTGCAGAGAGGAACTGGGGTATGATGGTAATCGCTGACCCTTGGGCACTCTAAAGCACAGGACCACGATGTGCCGAGACGTGACTAAACCTCCTCCTGCGGGGAAGGTTGGGCACTGCTGCTATGCGTGACCACGATCCAACAGCTAACCAGGTTTAGAAATTCCTGCACACTGGTGTTCTGTTTCGCAGTCCTGCAACCGCAGAGGCAAATAATAGATTATACTATACAGCTTGAGGAAACCTCTTTCTCTTATCAGAATTTTTAAAAGAGTAAGATTTTTCTCTAATTTGAGATAAAAAATCGTTTATAAAAACTCCTTCAAGTAATTCCTGTCCCATAGCTGCTTTGTGTATGTATTTTGTGCTGGCAATATCTGCTACTTGAACAAACAGGAATGACTGGCATGGTTTCTCACCTCTGACTGAGTGAGTGCAACTCCTGAAATCAAATTTATAATGTATATATTTGCAGTTAAGTTGTCAAAATGTAGGTCCTTTCAATAGCGTTTGCTCTAGCACGGCCAGAGTGTATCTGTGAGCATTTTCATTATGAAAATCACTTGTTGAAATATTCCCAAAGAGCATAGAAGGCTATGCAAACACAATCAAACACCACTCTTCCTCTAAATATTGGCCAATACTAGCCCAAAAAGTTTAAAATATTCACCTAGCTCATCATTGTTCCAGTGACGTAATATTTTTAACAGTCCTGCCAATGCCATACACAAGGGAGGCTTCTGTGAGAACCAGGCTTTTCTCCTTCAAGAACATGCCTCCTGCTCGTTTAGATTAATTGATTTCACACACAGTTGTTTATGTGTGTGGCCTCCCTTGATTTTCTGAGCTCTCTGCACTCCAAACAAAACAGCTTAGGGATGTAGATGGAGCCAACTGCATTTTGGAAGAGGGGAGATAACACCTCAAAGCCAAAGAGAAAAAGACATTTCTTGCTTCAGAGACTGTTCTCTGGATTATGCTTTGAGGCAGCCTGACAAAATCATGCTTCTGGGGAACACCATAAAACTGCTTCAGAGACACACTGCACAGAGCCTGGCAGGAAAAAGTTCCCCACAATGGCGAGAAGGGGAAAAAGTAACTTCTGAGCAGAAAGATATATGGCAGTCTGTGCGACTGCAAACAATAGATGACCAAGGAGCTGTCTCAATTTTTAAAACATCCCGATTTCATATGAAAGCTCATAGCTAAGCTGCGAGAGCTCCACAGCTAGACTGAGAGTCCTCATCTGTGCACAGAATATGTCTCGGGCAGCTGCGCAGTGCACTACCAAACACTGGTTCAAAAGGAAAATTTATCTTGGGAAAGAAATCTGGATATTAATTTGAAGGCATTACACAGAGCAAGAAAGATTAACTGCTCTCAGCCTCTCCAGACCAGCCTGTGGACACACCACAGATTCAATCTGCAGTGAATTACCGAGTCATCGCACACAAAGTATTGAAGTAGCCGGCCAGCAAAACCAGTGGCAATATACTTTTGTGTATCTGGTCGGAGAATGGAATCTCTGTTCCCCAATGAAGGTCTGGGATTTCAACATTAGCCTGTATTCCAAATAAGGACGAAAGGTCAAAATATTGTACTATTTCATGCCATGAACAATTCCAAACATTTTTGATTTGAAAATACAGGGAAAAAAAAAACTAACCCAAGATACTCTTGATAGAAACAAAACATTCAAAATGAAATGCTGATCTAAAATGAGATATTTTGAGATGCCAACCTGAAATTTAAAATATTCTTTCAGGTTTCAACTTCAAATGACATTTAAGTCTGAATATCATTTGGAAACAGAAATCATTGGGTATTGAGCCATCACTATGGAAAAACATGTTTTTCTTCTGAAAATTTCATTTTAGACCAAACCATGTTTTCTTATAAAAGCCTTTTTATTTTACCAGCTCCATGTTTGTTTGTTCTGCCGTTTGAGGATTGGGCATTTGCTCCAAGCATATAGATGGCCACAATGGGCATAACCACACTGTGGATACACCGGGTATTCCTTACAGAAGTCCAAGATTTTGGCATACCTGCACCCAGACTTGCTTAGGGACCTGAAATATTACAGAGTAATTAGATATTTTAATTTAGGGGACAGGGTCTGTGGTGTCAGATGAGTATTGGACAGTCAGAAACACACTTTGCACACAGATGAGAAGTGAGGTCTGAGTATACTCCTAGATGCCCTCCAAAGCACCATCTTTCACACAAACAAAAGCCTAACTCAAACTCTAGTAATACAAAAATTTCTGAACAAGTCTCTAGGAAGATGTACAACTATCAGCAACCTCTGCCCTGCACAGAAATAGTCAAAGCCATGTTTTCTGTGGAAGAGAGGACAATGAGAGGAAGCAGTATATCCCAAACACAGGGTTGTAAACTTTGTCTGAGAAAGCAACTACGCCACTGACGTCTGCTGCTTTGAACACATGGACAATGGCTATGAGCATGCAAGTCTGTGCAGCTCAAAAAGAGCACAGCAAGTCTATCTGCAGTGACTCGTCACAGATGCAGGACCTCGGATAACATGTTACTGAGATGTTCAGGAAGATCCACTCAGCATGATGCTGAGATACACTGAGAAAAAGCACTAGCAAGGAAAGAGTGACAGAATCAAGTGATGAATTTAACACAGTTGGCATTAAAAGATAAAGGCTTCTACACACCTAGGCAGAGAAGCTGAAAGGTAAAATTTATTTAGATAGAGTCAAAACCATGACTGAGCAGAGCAGCAACATCTGCCCAAGAACCAAGCAGGGAATGGATCCTGTTCAAGTGACTCTGTGGCTTTCCACATCAGACCAGCACTCGCTGGACTGATGGACCCTCTGGGTGGTAATCCATAACTTGGGAACGAATATTGCTTTTGAGCTCTTTCAATCAGAGGCTGAGTTTAGAAAGCTATGCCCACACCACGACAGCCTCTGACGTCTGTCCCATCCCTGGTCCAGCTCCAGCATACCTCACAGGCCATCATACACTTGTCCTCTTGCACACGGGTCTGCTCAGTAACCCTTCCCTGGCTACAGAAAAAGGTGTCAGGCTCTGTGAAAATCACTGCTTCTTTTACCAAAAGGAAGAATAAATTACTGACCCAGCTGGGAGATAAGGGGATAATCTTCCCTGTTGCCTCAGGGAGGTGCAAGAATTGGTACAGGTGACAGGCAGAGCCATCTGAGCTGGCTTGGAGGCTGAGCTGGCTGTGATGGTGAGTGCACCTGGTCACCTTCAGTCTGCTCAGCTCAGGGTCAACTGCATGAAGCACAAGGTTCATCAACTCTGATCTCGCACAGTTTTACCAAAAGTGGCAAGTAACTTCCACAAGCCTTATCTCCAATATACTTAAAATATATTTCCTAGTTTAGCCTTGTCCATGAGCCAAGGTTAAGCTTAGCTAGCAGAAACCAACCCTGTCTAAATGTAACCATTTTTTTCCTATTACTTGTAGCTTCATTTTATGCTTGACTTAGATGCATTACTTTGCATCTCCAAGTAAGGCCTGCTACAGGCTATCAGGTTTACCCCATAAAAATGTGTTAGTTCGTGGAGTGAAAAAGAAGTAATAAAACCACACACGTCCCAACACCCCAGTGAACACTGTTGCACTGACAAAGATGCCCATGTGGCTGTAGCTGCGCTCACAGAAGGAGCTGTTGCTGCCTTCATTCATAGTCTTTGGAAAACTGTCACAGCTATTCAGATAGAAAAGCCACGCTGGCCCTGCTCTGGCATAGACATGACCTAACACAAGCAGCCAAGTTCAGATAGAGATTGATTAGAGTAATTATCGCTGATATATGACTTAAATGGCACCATTTATGCTATTGGAGAGCAACTGTGGTCGTGCAGAAATGCAGACCCACTCTTAGATGATGTCAGCATGCTATGGAGTAGACAACCAGCTCTCGAGTCTGTCAGGATTGCACAGGCTCCTTGGAAAATGGCAGAGATGCTAAAAGAGCTTGTGCAGCTACAGTAAAAACTGAGCATAACCAGCGCTGCACTTACCAAGCTTACCCAGCTGAAAACTTTCTTGGCATTAATAAAAAATTAATAGTAGTCCTTTTTGTACTTTGGCAAAGCTCCCAGCTAGCTTGTTAAGAATAGGTGGAAATGGGAATAGTTATAAAAACAGAAGAGAAATTGAGACAGGTAATTGGTCATAATTCACAGGAGTACTCATTCCACTCTACCTGTACGACAGGCTGTGAAATCTCTGCAGGTGGAACAACAGCTGCAGCCACCCGCAAGGCTGCAGATGTTGCTGAAAAACCTGGATTGGACACAATGCCTACTGGAGCAAGAGCTGACATTTTGGTTCAAAACCAGAAGCATATAGAGTAAAGGGGCTACCTCACGAATGTCTGCATTATCTCAATACAAGATTGTAAAGTTACAGTTAGTTTTCGAAGATGCAAAGCCGGGCAGAATTGGGGGTGATGACAGCCACGGGATACTCCAAACCTTCCCAAATGTGACACAGAAATGATAATGGGAAAATATTTACTAAACAAAATCCTGATATTCTGCCAGGACCAATATTTACAGTAATTATTAACAAGTCTGGGCACAAATCTGGGCCACAGAATATAATAAGGAAACCTCTAGAACAGCTCTATCTGTAAAAAGAGGAGGGGAAAAAGGAACATCATTTTCTTTTGTACAATATCAAATTTTTATGATTGGAGACAACTTTGGAGCACTTAGGAGCACCCCAGAGTAATGAAACTGACAGTCACAAAATTATTTTTTCTGAAAAATGTTCCATTATTGAAGACATATTTGGGGTCATTTGTTTCTCTTGCCATTCTCTGATGCGTAACGAAGCTCAGAAATGTTTTCACAGCTAAGCAAGGGAGATTCTCATTTCATTTGCTTTAGAACTCCACTATGTCCACAATAGAGGTGCTACAATGCTTCAGGACTCAGTGGAACAATGATACTAAACCAGCCAAGAAGCTGAACAGAGAACAACTAGAAAAATAAGACCACTGAAATACTAGTACTGGTATGACTTTTGTTAACTCTTTGTCCTCAGTGATGAAAAAAACAACCCAAAACACATGCTCTGCCCAACCATTTCAGCCTCCTTCATCTCCAATTGAGATGGGAGAGTTTACAGAGAATATATTTTGCCAAAATCCTTCAAATAAACTAAGACTTAAACTTCATATATATGGACAAATACATATCTATATAGACAGATAGCTAGATATAAAGATACAATGTTGCTCTCCTTTTCTTTCCGTAAGAGAAAAACTACCAAACCCTTCAAGCCTTTTCCATGATCTGATCTGTGGTAACCCACAAATTAAACTAAACCAGGAACTCTTTCAAATCCCTGCACGCAACAGTGCCATGAGTTCTCCGGCCTTGAAGTCATTCCCACTCCAGGAAAACTCACTCCTTGCTAAAGACCTACATCGTGCATTATGTAATCTCATTTTGTTTTGCCTAAATTCTGCTGATTCCAAGATGAAGGTTTGCAATGGGCCAGTCAGTTTGGGTAATCAAGTCCAGCCTGCTTAAGCCTGTCCAAGTGTTAGAAACAGATGAGCCTTAGAAAAAAATCAGGACCTTTGATAGTGTTTCAAGTTGATACCCCAAATCACTACAGAAAACCTCTCCTCTGAATGTGAGAGTATTAAACACAAGGCCACCAGGTTAGCTCAAAGAATAAGAGAGAAGGCCAAGACTCAAACCATCCCTCTCATGTGGTAGACCACAGCATTAGCTACATGACAAGCAGGCATGCCCAGAAAAGCAGGGATCAGTTTGGGGTCTCTTGCAGAGTTATGCAGGACACGAATGGTTTGATCCCAATGGTTTTATTTAGATGAAGGTGGCTGCCAGGTTGGGCTATATTTACTGTCCCAAACTCTGAAAATGTAAAGAAAGTTAATTCTCTACAGCCCGGCAGAAACAGGAGCGCTGCCTCTCCCCTGCTCCTCCCTCCCTCTGGCTCCTTTGAAGCCGAGGGGCACATCGCTCGATTCCCAAACAAACTGGGATGAAAGCCAGCTTAGGGAAGCCCAGCTCTGAACTAAGTTAAATGAGGAACATGCCTCCATGGAGAAGCACCTATTGACCCCAGCGCTGGGGTCCTGATGAGGCCAGAAAGAGGCACCGTCCCTTTAGATATGGCCCGGGAGCTCCTCAGCAACCCCGGTCTCCATTTGGGACCAACCACAGCCAGAACAAAAACGGCCGTGGTGTGTAGCAGGACAAGGGGAGATTTCCTGAAGACCATGACAGAATAATACTCAGAGCATCCAGGGGTGAGAGAACAAGGGACCCTCCAGTCCCGAGGGCTGCATAGCCAGATTTAAAAATAAAACCTTCAAGCAGGGAGGACCAGCTTGCCTGGGACCTCGAAAGAGCCAGCGTCCACGGGAGAGAGGGAGCGAGCAGCAAACCACGAGCCCAAGGCAGCCAGGAAACGCTGCAACAGGAGCCAGACCCACAGCTCAGCCACAGGACAACAGGTCGGCTTAGGATGGATGAAGCTGGCTGGGGAGTTAAATTTAGACAGGTAAACATACTGAGGGGAAGAGACAAGGTTCATACAGCCCTCACCGTCTGCCACTGCCAGGCCTCAGGGAGGACCCCTCAGAAAACTGCTGGGGAACTGTAGCTGCAGGATGGGGCATCCCATAACAGGGTCATCAGGGGTGAGCACCCAACTGCATGGGCACTCTTCCCCCATAATTTGCTTCAAGCACCTCTCCGCCATGCAGCATCCCTAGGAAGTGGGTAAATTGTTGAGAAGTGCAGGACACTGCAGCCTGGGGAGACTCGCAGCCCCAGGTATGCACCAAGACCACGTAAAAGAATGGTGCCGTGGAAAATCAAACCAGAAACACAGGGGTCACAGCATCAGTGCAGCCATTTGGGTACCAGAGATCTGCCGAGATCCCTTTCTGAGGGAAAAAAAAGGGGTAAAAGAAAAGACTTGGTGATTGCTTGTGACACTTAATGCAAGAACAAGGAGTTAAAGTTCTGCAGACTCAGTCAAACTCTAGCTTGGGTCGTCTGGACCTTAGAGGCTGGGGAGGACACACAGCACTCCTTTGCCCACACCACATGCAGCCCTGCTGCAAGCCATCAAACTCACTGCCCATTTCACAGCTCCCAAGGACAAGTGAAGGATCCCCACAAATGGACAGCCTGCCACCTACACTGGGCTCCCCTTGCAAAGCTCTTTTGCGGAGAGCGGCCATGCAATTACAAGGTACACAAAAGCATCCCTACTTTGTGGAAACAGCTGTGCTGAAAAGCGACAATCTGCCTTCGGTGACCTCGTTGCTCTGCCTCATGCAGAGCAGGGGAAAGCTTGCGTAAGCTTTAGCAAGTCCTAAGCCAAAGCTTGGAAGGGGGCAATGGATCATATGCTCTGGTCTCGTCTGTTATTCTGTCCATACAGTCCCTGCCAGTTATTTCTGCAGCGAGCCCAAGAACTTCTGCTCCAGTAAAGGATCTTTTCCAAAAAGACATTTGGTCTTTAAGTGAAAATCTTAAAAGCTGGGAAGCTAACAATGCCTTTGGTTTGCTGGTTTGCTCTGCTGGTTGATCACTCTACTGTCAAAAAAGTTGCTTGTTTCTAACATGAACGTATAGCGCTTAAACACCCAACCACATGCTTTAAGCTATCCTCTTGAATTAGAAAGCTCTCCAAGTAGCAGCTGCTTTCAGTGCCGCTAAAAGCACTCCAGTAACACACCACACTACCTCTTAATTTTCGCTCTGAAATGTTACCTAGGTCCACATTCCTTAAATCTCCCAACAGAAAAGGATTTTTTCCAGTCCAGGAAAAATTCCCATGACTCTTCTCTGAGCTGTCTTCAGATTTAATGAAGTCTGCATGCCTTTTTTCCAGCAAGCGAAGGTCCCTTTCTCTGTAAAAAATGAAAGAAAATCACGGACTGCCGTGTCTTACATGACAACATGCCTTGGCTATCCACATCCTGATTTTAACAGCACTGCATTTAAAAGTCTCTCTGAAATGCTTATTGTGTGTGTGTCCAATTAATTTGGAAATGATGGAATGGTTTTCACTTGAACTTTGATCAGCCATTAGAGAAAAGATCTTATGAATAGAAACAATTTATATTCATCTAAATGAGCAATCAGGAAGTTTTCAGAAAAGAACTGGTTTCCCTGAGTGCCCTGAAACCCAAACCCAACAACTTCAGGACAAAAGACTCGGGACCTGAAGCAGTCCAGAAACAGAGGGGCCTGCTGGAGTAGAGAAAGAAACAAACAGCATCAAAGGTGACTGCACTGATTTATTCTTTTTTTTTTTTTTTTTAAATTTCTCAATACTTAATTCCTTCCTAAAAGTCCAAGTCTCTCCTGGAGACTTCACTATACAAGTATGTGATTTTTTTTATTTAAAAAAAAGTGCATTTCTGTTCTTTCTGGAACAAGTCTGGAAAATACAATTGGGATATACCTTACTACCTGTGAAAAAATAGGAACCCTCAACTTTCTTGACCCATCTCTTTCAAAACTTCCATTGTTTTCAATTGATGTCATGGTTTCTGGCAGACTGGGAGGGAAGGGGCCAAGAGACAAGACTTCTCAGGGCTGGTGGGAGCCTGCAGCCATGATTTCAGCTTCAGCCTTCCCTAAACAGAGGTTAGTCCCACACGGAACTGCATTTTTTACATATGTGCACCGGAGACAGGAGAAAGGACACAGGGGCTGCTTAACAGCTACTGTGAGGAGAGGTGTGCTAATCCTGAAGGCACAGAAGTAGCTAGGGATGGTGCCCTTCACAAATGGGAGGAATCTCATGGACTTTCCTGGGCACAGAAATGAAAGCAACGGAGGCTGGGAGCAGAGGAAACCCACAGCTGGAATGGGGCCAGCTCACCTCCTACCTCGCACTGGTAGTTCGAGCTCATGCTTTTCCCTTCATATGCTTGGCTAATATCTTTAAAGGAGACAAAAAAAAAAAAAAAAAAAAGTACTTGGCCTAGCTTTGCTGCCACACGTGGTAACTTATCCCATTGGTTGGATGCTTTAGGTAAAAAAATTCCACCTGAATTCCTGTAGTGCCCAATCTTCACCCTGGATAAACCCAAGTGTCCATGCGCTGGACACTGTTTAAAAGGAGTCTCTCTCTCCTGCCAGTTCTGCGAAAGACCACTTCTTCCTCTTTGGGGAATAAGAGTATGTACTAAACTTGGTTCTACATTTAGAACAGCATCTGTGCGGGTGACAGGCACCCACAGGTTAAACCTGCGACCACCAGAAACAGCGGTCACTTCAGCTCATGGGCTGATGCCCAGCAGCAAATGTGGGAAGGAAGGGCAACAACCCACTTATGTCTTGAGTGTCGGTGCCCCTCAGCAGACCTCCCACCTGGAGGAAAAGGTGGAGGAGACATCAGAGATATGCACATACCAGATGAGCTCTGACGGATGAAGATGAGTGTGAAGGAAGGAGATATCTTGCGTGCGCATTAATGCATGTGTGCCCGAGGATGTGCAGACACAAAAGCCCGAATAAAAAGCAACAGGAAAGAACCCTCGACATGTAGGTGAACAAGGAGGCATCGGTGGAGAAGACAGCCCACGTGTGCCGGTGAAGGGCGGTAGAGCGGATTACATTGGGAGCGTGCAGGTGCAAGAAACGTGATGTGCGTGCACCTGAGTTTTTGGGCATGAAGAAAATGAGGCGAGAACATCAATGCTAGCGCATGTGTGAGAAACAGCTCCATCCCCCCAAAAACCACCCGACCCCAAAGATGAACAGGTGAGCACGTGGTGCAGGCAGCGGAGCAAAGGTGATGACGATCCCACGCTGGGGTGCAGGCAGGAAAGCATCACAAGGCCCGTAAAGGTTGGATTGACAGCTTGACCGGGACAGAGGAAAAGTACGAAAAACATGGGGCAACAAAGTGTGTCGCAGCACATGAAAACACGTTTGAGGAAGTTATTTTACCCGTACCGCCGAGGGAAGCATTGCACCATAATTCCCGGAAAAAAATGAGTTTCATCAAACAGCATCTTTGTTAGGGGCGCAGCTGGGACGCGCGCGGCACCGTTCCCACCTGCGCTAGCACCTTCTCCCGTGCCACGTGCCAGGGGCCACGACGGCGTGTGCTGCCACGGGGAAGGGAGCCGCCGTGGGCAGGGGGCTCGGAGCATCGACATCCATCTCTGGCGTAACATCTGGTTCCACCAAACTCCCCCTCGAGGAAAAATCTGTTCCAACCAGCTCGACCTCCGCCGCCCCCGAGGCGCATCCCTCCCGCCCCGGCGACATCCCCCGCGCCGGAGGGACGTTCTCCCGCGGGACCGGGTCTCTCCCACGGCAGCGACGCCGCCGAGGCCACCCGGGGGGTCCCCTCCCGAGCGCCCCGGTGGGGGCTGCAGCCCCGCAGCGACCACGGCTCAGCCCCTCGACGGCCGCCCCCCCCCCCCAGCCCCGGGCGGCCGGGAGAAGGCGTAGATCCCCCCTTCCCTACCCTTCGCCCTCCCTCCTCGCCCCGTTCGCCTCCTACCTGCATCCCCCGGGCGGCAGCGGCAGGAGCGAGCGAGCGAGCGAGCGCCCGGGGCGGGCACGGGGCTCCGCGCCCCTCGCCGCGGCGTCGGGGACCGCGAGGGGACGCACCTGCCCCGGCGAGCGAGAAACGGGGGAGAACGGGGGGCGAGAGCCGCCGGCGCTGTCCTCCCCGTCGCTGCGCCGAAGCGGCGGCTCCCACCCTTTAAAAAAAAAAAAAAAAAAATTAAATAATAAAATAAATAAATAAAGCGACCGAAGTCGGAGGCGGCTGCGGCGAGAGCCGGCGGGTCCCGGGGGCGCCGATCGCCTCCGCCCCGCCCCGCGCCCGCCCCCCGCCCCGAGCCCGCCCGGAGCCCGCCCCGCGCACCGGCCGCTCCGGGGCGGGAGCGGGGGGGGCAGCGCCGATAGCGGGGGGCGGGGGGATCCCGCTGCCGGGGGGGAATAAGCTCTGTAGGGATGGGATGGGGGGAAACGACGCTATTGGGACTGGGGGGGGCAGGAATGATGCTGTCAGGGGTGGGAAAAGCCGCTGTTGGGATAGGATGGGATGAGGGGGGAAACGTCGCTGTCGGGATAGGGGGTGCGGGGGGAACCCCGCTGTCTGGGGTGGGATAAGCCTTTGTCGGGATGGGGGTGGGAAAAGCCGCTGTTGGGATGGGGGAGCGATGATGCTGGGATGGGGTGGGGGGTGGGGGAAATGCTGCTGTCGGATGTGGGAAAAGCCGCTGCCGGGATGGGATGGGGTGGGATGGGATGGGATGGGATGGAATGGGATGGGATGGGATGGGATGGGGTGGGATGGGATGGGATGGGATGGGGTGGGATGGGATTGGGGGGGGGGGGCAAACGTCGCTGTCGAGGGTGGGAAAAGTCGCGGTTGGGATGGGGTGGGGGAAATGCTGCTGTCGGGGGGGGGTGGAGTGGGTGCTGCTGTCGGGGGTGAGAAAGGACGGGGATGGGATAGGTTGGGATGGGATAGGTTGGGATGGGATGGGATGGGGGGGAAGCGCCGCTGTCGGGATGCGGGAAGGAGGCAGCGCAGCCCCAGTATGAGTCCCCGGTCACCCCCTCGGGGTCGCCCCCTCCAGCAGGCGAAGCCCCTCCAGCGTGAGCTCGCTGTGGGATTCCCGGCCGGAGGAGGGGCCTGACCCGGAGAACTTCATCCCAGCGGGGATTCTCGGCATCTGCCGCCCATCGCGGGCCGGGGGGGGCAAATTTCTGTCGGGTGTTAGGGAGCGAGATGCGAGCTCGGCGGAGATGGGGGCGCATCTCGGGGCGGGGAGGCAGGATTTACACAGCCGACCTCTGAGCTCGGTGGCAGCTCTGCAGCAGCCAGCCCTGCCCGGGTTTGCACTTGTTGTGTCGGGACCCCCATCTCCGGGCCTCCCAGCGTCAGGGCATCCAAAGTCTCCGCACGGCAGGAGCTGCAAAGCGACTTGCTGCTGCTCGGGCGCACGCACAGTCCCGGGCAGATGAGTATCTGGAGGGGGTTACGTCGAGGAGGTGTTTGACCCCCCTGGAATTACTCAAATTTCTAGCAGGTCGGGATGTAGTGCAGCTTGAGTGCCTGGTTTCCAATACCTCTGAGCATCCATTCGGCTTCACAGTGGAAACACACGAGCGTGTTTAGAGGAGGAGGTGAATGTTTGAATACAGGCTACATGGGACAAATAATTGAAGGCTCCGACTGTCTTAATTTATGACCAACTGTTCCAGTGTTTCCCATTGCTGTAGTCATTAATGATACTTTCTTTTAATGGGAATAGAAGATAGAGGAGGTGCTGCTGGAGGTAAATAGTAACCCAGTGTTTGTGGTAGGAAATAAGGAGCCATTGTCCTCAGCACTATGTAACTAGAAAGATAATAGTTGGTACAGCAAATGCCAACTAATTAGAGGGCAAAGGCAGTCTTGAAATTTCAGCTGGCTCCAGGAAATCCTAAGTGCCAGCTTTTTTTTTGCTGCGATGTAAAGCCGGTTTGCCGTATGGCCTGTTGTTCCCTGCATGTCTGTGAAGCTGCTAACTTGCACTTCAGGGCTGTGAAGGGCAGAGGCAGGGTGCTCCTTTGGGGACCTAACAAACAGCAGGGTCCCCTCTTGGGGACCTGGAGGTGTGAAGGGGAACGTCAGAGAACTGAGGCTTGGTAACAAATTGCTTGGCCTCTGTAATAACACGTTTTTCTACTTTTGATGCTACAGGGACAGCTGGCCACAATGGGTCAGCAGGCCAGAGATCCTCATCGGTCCTCATGGGAATCCTACTGCGGCTGGCACTGCTTCACACCCTGAGATGGTGTCTTACACCAGGGTTAGAGGTGACAAAAAAGGAAAGCAGAGCCACCGTAGGACCAACAGCAGCTGTGGGTGGGCAGGACTGGATACATGTGCTCCTTAAAACCTCCAGTTATGAGCTGTGTGGATTATTCAAAAAAGATCCTGGCTTAGTGAAAGACCACGCTGACTTCAACATAGCCCTTGAGGAATACGGAACTTCTGCAGCTTTAATCCTTCCTTACTGCTTTAATTGCTTCCTTCTTCCTTCCTACCCCTGTTTTGGTGGGGCAGGAAGAGCCACCAGGAGGCACATAAGCGTGTGTCAGCCCTCTGGTGATACTGGATGCCAGCAAGGGCAGGAGGGGTAGCTGGGGGTGCACACCTCAAAGGTTGGGTTGGGGAGGGCCCCCGGCTGGCTGTTTGAAGGGCTGGAGAAGAGATAAGGGGTCCTTGGCTAACAGTAACAAGGTGCTTGGCCCATCTGGACACGTGTGTCTCACAGGGGGGAAGATTTGGCACTCCTGACAGTGCTGAGGATATAAAACACAGAATGAATTGGCCATAGTGCTTGTGTGGGTGGGTGAGGGCAGGAGATCACCTACTGCTTTAATTCACTCTGTCCTCGCTGCTGAAATTTCTTTGATACTTTACTACTGAAAGGAGAAATGTTGGTTGCCTTCTAGTTTTCCTCGCAAGTTTGCTTTATCCTCCACCAAAACATCACCCTATCAATATCATGCCGTAGATAATGTCCACTATTCCTCCGTCTACAGAGAACAACAGACAAGGCCTGGAGTGAACCTCACTGGGTACCGGGGGCACCAGCTGCCAGTAGGAGGGGCTCCTCTCTAGTCTCAGCTGCCTAAGGTGTCCTCCATATGTTCTTTAGAAGATGTCCTGATATGATTAAGCCTCACTGACTTAATAATGAGCAGTGCCTACAGCTGGAACCGGGCAAGGTATGGACCTCGCTCCAGGACCAGCAGCTCTGCTGTAGCTGTTATTGGTGGGAAACACTGTCACATCACGCCCAAGGAAGATGTTACATCTGATCAGCTGTGAAAAGTGGCTTAGTCCATGCAATCCCCTAGACACCACAAGTTGTTTCCTTCATCTTGCCAAAACATTCTTATGGCTCCAGTTACCCTCACGCTCCTCGTTTTCTCGTACTGCAGTAGTGGATGGTGTGTCTCTCACCTGGCTGGCCTCCGTGAGAGGGTGGGGAGGTGCTCAGATTGTTTGAGGTGTGGAAATACTCAGCTCACTTGGCAGAGGAGAATAACAATTTAAAATGTATAAGGAACATAAGCCCCTCTCAGTTAAAGTCATCACCTCGCAGAATGTGTTCAGAAGCAGGACACCTTAACCCTAGAAGGTCAGCCATGTGGCTCCAGCTTCTCTTAACATAGACGTAGGCCCAGTCTACATTTGTAGGCCCATTTCTGTGGTGCTTATAAGCTCTGATCTCTTGTGAAGTTTCTTCCATCCCTGTTGCATTTGCACAATAAGCTTCGCCCAAATCAGATGGTCCTGTGTCACCTCCCCGCAATGCAGGGTGGAGCCAAAGCCAAGATGATGCCTATTCTGTGACAGCTTTCAAGGAGTACTTAGTACATGTCTTTCATTGAGATGGACCTTTTTTTGGTCCTCTAATTACGCCCCACACTCCTGTGATGGGGCCGGTAGCAGTAGTAGGAGCAAGTCAAAGGGTGTGAATTTGTTGTGAGGAGCTGGACACGTTTCCAGCAGCGAGATTTTTATGAGTCAGGGTGGAGTTCATGGAATAAAAATCTGGAAATAGAAAAAAATGAAAAAAAACCAACCCTAAGCTCCTGCCAAAGGAGGGCTTGCTCCAGACAAGTTATATGATCTCACCTGCCTTGCAGGTGTGAAAACCTTCATTGATCCACCCCCATGTTCTCTACCTGCCCCTGCCAAGACTGAAGAAAACCACCACCTTATTCCCAGTTGCTGCCCTCGTGGGAAGCAGCCAGTTTCCTTGAGGTGTAAAACTCATGACCTGAGAATTTGTGGCACTGAAACATTGCCTAATGTTGATGTCTTTCAAGTGGTGGAATCATCTCTCCAGGGACACATGGATGCTGCGCTCCTTGAGTCAGGGAGACAGGACTGGACAACACACAGGGAGACATACTGTTGGGAACCTTACTGGTCCTGTCCTGGGAGAGACGGTGAGGGGGGGAGAGAGGAAATAAATCAGATTACCTGAATCATTTCCAGCTCTAATTGCTATGATCTTGCAGTAGTTTTCCCAGCCCCAAGTATAACATTAACCATCGAAGCACAATTTCACCCATGGTCAATTAAACCAGGATTCATCTGGCCTGACATCACCAAGTAAAATCCATCCTGGGCTCAGGGACACCCCACTGAGAAGAGACAGGAGCCAGGCAGGGGCTCCAGGGGATGAGCAGAAGCTTCTGCCTTTGAAAGTGAATATTTCCAAGCATGCTCTTCCCTTCTGCTGGCAGAGGGTCCTGCAGGAACTCTGTGATGTGTGCTTGCCTTTCCTCACCTTGGTGGTGCACTAGCAGGGTCCTAGGGAGTGATTCCCCACATCTAGATGGTGCTGCTGGCTGGAGGGGGGGCTCTTCTAGAGATCAGATGGAGACACCCTGCAATGCTGGCTGATGTGTCCCACCCTGTAAGATAGTGGGGTACCTCTTAATTTCCAGTTGCTGCTAATGTCCAGTTTGCCCTTATCCTCGTGGTCTTCCGAAGCACAGCTCTGGGAAGCCTCTCAGGTGCCCACAAGGGAATCAGGATCTGGAGCTGCATTTCTGAATGTCAGTCTCTGCAGGATGGAGGGCGGGTCAGGGCACTAGGGTTTTCTCCTGTGGCTGCAGCCCTCCTAATTGTGGCTCCTTTCTCTTTCTCCTAGTCTTTGAACAAAGGGGGTTGAACTGAGCCATTTACTAGGTCCTGAATACCAAGAAATCAAATAATGAGAAACCCTCTGAGAGACGCAAGGATTTAAAGGATGCGACAGTAACCAGACCTGGCGGCTGTGGTAGGGTGAAGTCCTGACTTGCCTGGCTCCATGTAAGTTGGTAGCAAAACTGAGGAGAGCACGCAGAGTTCATGCCTCCTCGTTTAGCGCTTTAATCATTAGACAGGCACTCCCAACAGCGAGCTCTGTGGGCTGAGCGAGTTAAACTATAACTGCCCTCCTCAGTGGCCCCCTGTGAGGAGCCCCAGCTTGCATGACTGAGGGAGGACCAGCTTCTCACTCGAGTCCCATCATCTCTCACTGCTGGCTTGCACAAGGATGCGGGGTTCACACAGCTGCGGGCTGGTGCGGGAGAAGCTGCCCCACATCTCTGTGTTGGCCGTGGGGCTGGACTGGGATCCTGTTAGGTGCTGTCCAGGAAAACTGGGAAATCTTCTGCATCCCTCCCTCCCATGGGTAGATAGGCATCGCATGGCCCCATGGCATTGCCATGGGAGCAGGATGGGAGATGCCCCTAGGGCCAGCCCAGGGCATCAAGCCCCATGCCAACCCACTGATAAGGACGAGGGCTACGTGGTTTGGGGAAGCGCAGGGCCACAGCCATAGCCAGACGGTGAGGTAATCTGCCCCCCAGCTCCCCTCCTCTCAGACCAAGTCTCTCGGTCTCTTCCACTTGGCTTAAACCCTGAGGCGAAGAGTTGCATATCCTTTCCAAAATTTTTATCGGCATGAATTATGACAACTCTGGATATTATTGTCTGTTCGAATAGCCGATTCTGTTCTAAAGTCTTACTTAATTCTTGGCCTTGTACGCTTCCTGTAGTAATGAGCTCCACAGCGCAATTATACACGGTCTGTGATAGCAACCATGCAATGGCCTTCAGCAGCAGCGCGTGTGTGTGCAGGCTGGGGTGCATGGGAGGTGGCAGCGCACCCCTGCCCCACTTGCAGGCAAGATAAGCACCACCCAGCGAGGATAGAAACAACCCTAGTGTGCAACTGGGCTGGGTCATGGGGGTGCTGAGGCCACGGTGATGGGGCTGTTCGCCCCGGGGTGCTGTGACACGGGGCTCCTTGACTGTCAGGGAATGATGAAACCCCAGTTCCTGCTCTGTGTAGTCACATCCCTCCAGATTAGTGGAACAATGCTCAAGTGCCACAAATCTGGCAAGAAGATGTCTCTGAACAGCTACGCATCCATGAGTAGTTTTGGGAAAAGCGTACACAAGGGTTTAGATGGGATCTGTCAGAGGTGGATGAGCGCCAGCATCCCTGGGAAAGCCATGACCTGAGGCTGCTAGGAGGGCGCAGCTGACATGGGAGGGGATGTATGCTCGTCCGCGCTCTGCTGCTTCTTACTGCAGAGCCCCTTCCCCGGGACAGCACTCGGGGAATCCCTGCCGATGTTAAGGGTTTTTCTCTCTCCACTACATGCTGCCTAATTTTTCCATGTAATGTCATCTGTCTTTTTTTCTCCAATTTCCCCCCTCTTTTTCTTGAGCTAAAGGACAAAACACACACAATTCACACCTTACATCCAGCTTTCCCATGGACCGTGCAGATGGGTGGGCTTAGGCTGATGGGAAGAGGCAGAGAACAGGCTACAAGGGTCAAACTCCCTCTTCCCTGCCTGGCTCTGCAGGCACAACGGTGGGTGAGCACGGGGAGTAGAATCCCCCAAACTCTATGTAAGAACCACTCCCTGGGCTTTCTTGGTGCCTCTTGGCATCACAGCTGCCTTGGGTGGCCCCGACGCCCTGCTAGGGCTGTCCCATGGGCACGCAGGTGATGCAAGCTGGCTTCTGGGGTGGGTGGCACACACTCTGTGACCTGGCAGGCGGCAAAAGAAGGAAATGAAATGTGCTGAGATGCCAAGCTAGAAGGGTGCAACCAGTGCCACTCTGCCACCAGGGAGCTGGGACAGTGGGCAAAGTCTGGATGGCACGGGGAGCATCACTGTGTAGAATGGGAGGGACAGAGATGCCGGGACTGCAGGGCTGCAGAGGGAGGCTTAGGGCAGCACGCGGGGAGGGATATAATGTATATCTGCCGGAGGTATGGTTGGCAGTGCCACTGCCCAGAGGCAGATGCTGCCCTGGGATAGGTCTCACACAGCTTGGCGATGGTCGCTATTTACAACTAGTGAAACAACAGCACATTTCCTGCTTTTATTTCTGGGTCCCACAAAGCTTAGGGAAGAACTGAAGAGCATAAGTGAGGCTAAGGATGGGCTCCGTAGCTCCTGGCTTTGCTACTCACAAGTCCTTCTGCAAACCACCCCAATGACAATAAAACCTTTATATGGAACCATTGCATTTCTTAAGCTCCAAAGTGTCCTTTGATGACAAATGTCTTTGCTTAATAGTCTCACCTTCACAGTGCAAGCTGTAGGAACCATAAATACAATTATTACCCACTGTGGCTTCTAAACAAATATATATAGCATGGGTAATATATGGGCTTACAAAAACATCAGCATTAAATCACACAAAGTAGGCAGAGAAGTAAACTGTAATAACTGAAGCACCAGTGCAGCCACAAGACAGGAGGAGGGAAGAAACCCCATGGCAACAGACAGTTTTCTTTCAAAGCGCTCTGATGTTGTGTTGAGCATAGTCTCAATGCTAGGCCACTAGACAAAGGGATGCACATGGTGTGAGCAGCCCTTGGCACATTTCGAGGGCTTGTTCAGGAAAAAAAGTGTGTGTGTATGCATTTACACACAGAAGAAATTAAAGATGTGTAAACCAATGAGTTCTAGCTCAGATTGCTCTCATGTATTCTTACAAAGGTAAAATTAAAGACATAGAGATTCCTCTATATAATTTAAGTGCAATTGTGTGAGTGTATGTGTGCTTGTACCCTGTTTTCTGTGCTTGGCATCCTTAAATCATGACTGGACTTTCAGCTTGAGACACTGATTTTCCAGGATGCACCAAGCACCTACCTGCTAACAGCACTTGTGGCATCTGAAGTTAAGCCATATCGCTGAACACTTCAACGCATCCTAAAACTGTAATTATACAGACCTGCAAAAAAAAAATCCCCAAACTAAAGAAAATACCTAAACCCTAAAAATCTAAACAAACAACAACCCCCAAAACCAACACCTACCCCTCAAAAAACCTAAAGACAACATGATTTGTGCAGCAAAACATATTTGCTCACACACACTCACAAGATCTTGTTGTCTGGGTTTTTTTTTAACTCAGAGAGGCTTTTTTTGGTGAATTTGATTCTTGTTTCTGAGCTTTTGGTGTTTGCTGATGCTACATTTTTCTTTCTTTCCCTCCAGCAAAGAAAGTTGGAATTCTTTATATGTAAATGCAGGTGGGGACCCCTCTCTCTGTCGCAAAGCGTCAGGAGCTGTGTTTTGAAGAACCAAACATCACAAAAGATTGTGATGTTGTGTTCAACACCCTTTGAGATATGTCTTGTATATAATGCCTTCTACTGAAGTGCAAATAACCTGGGTACAGAGATCTATGGAGAGTGAATGAGTATTTGTGTGATACAGAGGGCCCAGATCTGCCTGTTGTGATACTTAATGAGTACATCAATTAGGCTTTGGGGGTGACCATATCATTCATTGTCAATCAGTTACAGGAACCTTCCCAAGCACATGACAAATAAACCTCTAGGCACCGGTAGTCTTTGTAGAGGCCTGAACTGCAGCTGGTACGTGCTGGCAGAGCTCTGCTGAAGGCAAAGGGGGATCTGGCCTTTGACGTCTTCTTTAGGTGCTTTGCTCTCTATCTTTTCTTACATTTCCTTGGCTCTTCAGTGCTGGAAGATGTTAATAGCTAATGGTGGCAGGGCTACAGCGAGGATGGCCTTCAAGACACCCAGATGGCAGGGATCCGATCAGACCTGGCTCAGAGCTGGGCATGAAGGGATTGCTACACCACTGACTCTCACATGTCCACAGAGGTTCCCAAATGATCCGTGACACCCTTGCTGCACAGTGCCAGGCTGCAACACACCCCACAGCGACACAACCTAAAGGCTTCCTTCGTGTCTGAACTTGCTGAGATATCATCTTAAGATTGCACATGTAATGATGAGCATAAGTGATACCGTTGTGCTGAATAAGATCTCTTACCAGAAAAACAAAAACAGGGAAAGTTGGTGTCATCATCTCTAACCCCTGTCACTGCTTAGCTGTAAGCAAATGCAGAGGAAAGCTCTGGGTCAGCGTTAGGCTGGGTGACTGCTGTATGGATCTAAGACTGGTTTTCCAGTGAAGTCATGTTCTGGTCTGTCACTTCACACAAAGGAAGTCTCTGGGTCATCCGTAGTGATATTTGGCTGAGCTCTAGAGATAGCTTTCATCTACTCTTCTGACAGATGAGTATAAATAATTGTGTTACCGCTCCTGTTTCAAGAGTCATCACTTCGCTAACAAAGGGATCAAATTAAAGCCTCCAACTGTAAGGGCGAGGACAGCCTTTCGCTGTCACCTTGAAGACATTGTACCTGACCTGAGCCACAGGGAGGAGGTTGTAAGGACTGATGTTGTGTTAGGTGCACTGCATCTCCAACATCCACCGGTGGGCAAAGTGCTCGTTCCTGCCGCTTGGTGCAAAGCCAGCAGCCACTGCCTCTCCCTGGCACACTGGGCTTGTGAGGGGCCAAACCTCTCCTCAGGTCTGTGAGGAACTGTGTGTTGCAAACAGACAGTGGGTATTTGAAAGCATCAGTCCTTCCTGGCCACTCCAGGGATGGCTGCAGACATGGATTCCCAATGGAAGCTGTGAAATTACATTATATTTTGCTGATAAATCCCAGTTCTGTTATTTCCTTAGGGTTCCTCCAGGTTGCTGTACCACTCCTGCCCTGGGTGTAGCAAGGGCATCTGTTCTGGATTCAAGATTTTGCATCGTTCCCAAACTAAGAGGAGAGAACTCTTCAGAGGGCACATTTCATGGTGCGCAATGTTATTGTGGTGATGGAGGGTTTTGAATGGTGGCCTAAACGCACAAAGAGAAGGAAATTCTTTTATCTGAGTTTATCTGACTTTGCAGAAGCCAGAGTAGATTGAGCAACTTCATTCTCACCATATCCTCTTGAAAGGCCAGCAACACCATGTGCTCTGGGGTGGTGGTTCCTGCATTTGTCATGCCCAGTGGATAACTTTGGAGGCCATCCAAAGGTACCAGCAAACCCTTGTATTTAGCAGTTTTGAATTAAAAAATGAAGACAACAAAAATGGGTGCTGCTTTCTGAGACACACAGAAAGGTGACAGGACTTAAAAATTGTGCGTTACTGCCTTAAACCATTTTGCTACTTTGTCATCTGAAGAAACAGTGCAAGTCATCGAGATGCTATGGATTAACTAATTACTGCAATCAGCTGAGCTTTAGTGATTGGCAGTATGTGTGCTTTTAGCCTAGCGCAGATCTAAGTCAAGTATGTCAGCTGAAACAGCAGCTGGCAGCTACCGTTGTCCTCTCCTTCCTTGCTGAGATGCAGAAAGACCTTGCCATGGTCATGTATCATCCTCAGTGGAGTTTCTTGGTTTTCTGTACAATTCCCTGTTGTGGGGCCTCTTATGCAGAACGTCAAGATACCAGCATGAATTCCCACTTATCCTGGTTCATTTTACGTATTTGGAACCCTGAGAGTCTGTAAAAATGCAAGTATTCGCCAGTTGCATCAGGCACAATAAAGAGGACTTCTTGGGAACAGAGCCAAGCTCTACACAAACCTGTTAACATCTTTGTTACCCTTTTGTCTGCCTTCTGCTAAAAAGTGTTAAAGAGAATATCCTGTCGAAGCATCTTTTTGCTGGATTTATGCAGAAGAGATTTGTCCCCCAAATGAACTCCTCGGTAGAGTCAAAATTAGGCAGAAAAAGCCACTCAGTACTGCTGGCTTTTCCCCTCTGCATCATTATCAGGCAAGAAAGTAGCAACGAAAACACCAGTTTCTGGTACTGCAGAAGGAGAACCAAGTGATCGAACTCCTGTCATCTACTGAACATGGACCTTTAAGAAGCCCAGCCTGCACTGGGTATGCTCTGTACAGCTCCAGCAAAGGCAGCCACAAACTGCTGTCTTTGGCCACATCTTTACATTGATTCCCACCCACAGTAACCTAACTCAAGCCGTGCTTCCTAGAGGAGAAATAAGAATAGTTTTTACAGTCTCTGGTAAAAATCTTGGTGCTTTCTGCTTCAGCTGGAAGTGTCTCCAAGAGGGTTTAACATTTAATACCGAGTGATAACACTCAGGTTGTAAGCTGTCTGGGACAGGTTTTAGGTGACAATTTTATTGTACTTGCATGTTTGATCTTATCCACAGTAAGTGATGCATAAAGTGCCTTCCCTACAAACAGCCAAGCTTCCTTGGCTTTGGTGGGTGCCACGGGCCTATAGAGCTCCCCAGCTGCTCCAGTCCTGGCTGCTAGTGAGCCCTGGCTTCTTTTGAAAACAACCTTTCACGGTTACCACTTGGATTGGGAAAACATACCTGAAGCCAAAATATGCTACTTTACAGCAATGAAGGATATCAGCAAAAGTGGCAACAGTTCAACATATCCTTAATAGTCGCACGCTTTGCTTTCTCAGTCTTTAATGACCACCACCACCAAAATACTCACATTATTAATGCTAAATTAATTAGTTCATAGAAGAATGGCATGAACTGCTGATTGAAGTCACATGGAAACCAAAACCTGAGATGCTGAAATCAAACTCACCTCCTTCTGCACTTGGCAGTCAGTCTTTAAATCCCATGTGCGTATATATCATAGAATCATAGAACAATTTGGGTTGGAAGGGACTTTAAAGACCATCCTGTTCCAAATCCCCTGCCATGGGCAGAGATGTGTCCCACCAGACCAGGCTGCCCATGGCTCCATCCAGCCTGGCCTTGAACACCTCCAAACATAGGGCATTCACAGCTTCCCTGGGCAACCTGTGCCCGTGCCTCACCACCCTCACAGTGAAGAAATTCTTCCTTAAGTCTAGTCTAAATCTGCCCCTCTCCAGTTTATAGCCATTGCCCCTCATCCTATCACCACAAGCCTTTGTGAACAGTTCCTCCTCAGCTTTCTTGTAGCCCTTTCAGGTACTGGAAGGTCACTAGAAAGTCTCCTTGGAGCTTTCTCTTCTCCAGTCTGAACAAGCCCAACTCTCTCAGCCTGTCCTCAGATGGGAGGTGCTCCAGCCCTCTGATCATCCTTGTAGCCTTCCTCTGGACCCACTCTAACAGCTCCATATCCTTCTTATTTTGAGGACTCCAGCCTGGACACAATACTCCAGATGAGGTCTCACAAGAGAGGAATAGAGGAGCAGGATCCCCTCCCTCGACCTGCTGGCCACACTTCTTTTGATGCAGCCCAGGATATGGTTGGCCTTCTGGGCTGCGAGTGCATGTTGCCAGCTCATGTCGAGCTTCTCATCGACCAGCACCCCCAAGTCCTTCTCTGCAGGGTCACTCTCAATCACGTCTTCCCCCATCGTGTACTGAAAACGGGAATTGCCCCAACCCGAGTGCAGGACCTTGCACTTGGCCTTGTTGCGATGCATCTCATCAGATGCCATAGATTTACATGTGTTCAGGTTCCTCAAGTGTTCACGAACCTGATTGTCCTCTACTGTGGGAGGGGGTTTGCCCCCCTGGTCAACATCTTACTGTCCCATGACCTCAGAGGTGTGAGGAGAGTGGTTATCAGTGAAGACTGAGGCAAAAGTGTTAAGTACCTCAGCCTTCTCCTCGTCTGTTGATAGGAGGTCACCATTTTCAACCATCAGTGGGGATACATTCTCTTTAACCTTCCTCTTCTGATTGATGTACCTGTAGATGTCCTCGAAGTTATTAGGTCCCTGACATAGCATCTTGCAGTTCTTAGCAACTGTGGTCTACAAGCATCTGCAAAAACATGCCCTTTCTGTGACACATCAGTCACTATAGCTGTTACGTAGAGTCTCAAATATTCTATACAGGACTTTGTGGGAGACTCGTGCTGCTGGGAATGACCTGGCTAAGAAAGGCAATGCATTCTGCGGACAATAAGGAAGACTAAAGGAGCCACATTGTTACTTCCATTATAACATCAAACTGCTTCTCCCTCTAAGTCTTTCCTTCCCTAACAAGCCCTAGGCAGACTTTGCCACGGAGGGTGTCTGGTCATAATCAAAGTCCAGCTGCATGTCTGAAGAAACAGGAGTCGTCTTTGCCAGATGAAGATTTCAATTATCAAACGCAAAAGGAATAAGTGGGAGCAATTAAAGTTCAAAGATGCCTCACATGGGGAAGTGCCAGTGTGCCCAGGGAGCAACAGCACAAGCTGCTCTTCTTGTGGTGCTGGTCTGTGTTTGGTATGAAGGTAGAAACAGAGGCCTGCTCACAAGCAGCACTGAATTGCAGGAGCTTTGTGGCCTTAAGAACCATTGGCAGATGTTTTGTAGAGGAGGGTCGGACACGGCTCTCAAGAGAGAGGGATGAGCACAGAAACAAACCGAAGGTTTGGGCAAGTGCGGGTGTGTGGTTAAAGGGAACTAGATTGCATTTTTACACTTGCAAAACCAACCTGAGCCAAGTACCCAAATGGACACTTGCTGCCTATGTCCCTGGAGTAGCAAGATCTTTTTTTGTTGACCTAAACAAAGGAACACACATATGGATAGAAGAGATGAACCCAAATTCAGCTCTGGATGTGGATGATGGATATGTACTCTGTATAAGGCTAAATCCCCTGCTCTGGGTACTTGTGGGCTGTGGAATTTGAAGTCCATGTCTTCCCGAATGTCAGGATTTGGTTGATTTTAGAGGCATGGTAGAGAAGATATGGGCTTGGGTCTCTTGAAAAATATGGAAGGACTTTGAGGCAATTCCTTCTTTCTAGGAGCAGCCCCTTAGTGTCTCAGCGGTCACTAATGAGAAGGGCAATTTACAGAGTCAGGATAACAAGGTGTGCCACAGAGAACTGGTGATCTTGGAAGAAGCATGGATGGCAGCAATGCTAGCTTTTATGCAATTACCATTTTGAACAAATCAATTAAACTTGCACACTAGTGCAGGAAATGTCCAGCAAAAAAAATTGAGCTCCATAAATACATCACTGCAAATTGCATCATGTACCTATTAGGAATAAAGACGTGTAGACCATCTAATTTCCAGTGCTTTGGCATTTCAAGTTTAGTATTCTTGCAACATGGTTTTCAGTGCGCAGCTGCGTGTATGTGCATGTATATATATATATGTAATGTACTATATATATATAATATATATATAAAAATGGCAGAGGGATTGGAATTACATGATCTTAAAGGTCCTTTCCAACCCAAGCCATTCTATGATTCTATATTATCACACAGATGGGCACAGACACAGAGAGATATATGCACACGTGCACTTCAATATGTTGGCTACAAGATGACGTACTGCCAAAGCTAAAAACAGTTCCTGTGCATCATACATAAGGATTTAAGAGTGTTCACACACATTCCAAGACTTGTGGTTCTCCAGAATGGTGTGCCCTTACAGAAAATGAAGGGTTTGCTTGAGCTGAACAAAAAGAATTCTAGGATGGAGGCTTTGAGCTACAGCGGCAACCCATCCTTTTCCCCAATACATAAAGAAACCAACTGTCTTTTTAACTTGCTTTGTCAGAAGATTTGTGTCCATACATGTTCCTGGAGCAAAATTCCTGCTGAAGTAATCGACACCTTCACACAAAGGGGCTGCAGAACCTGGGCCTAAATATTTAATTTCTCAGGGATTCATCTAGAACTGCTTTAGAATGGCTTTTAGGATTCATCTAGAAATGCTTTAATGTTTGCAATTTTAACTCTTTGGGAAAAGCTACTGATCATGAACTTAAAACCAGCTGGATTTAAAGCCCAGACCCAGAGAATCACTCGCTGTGACCCCACTGCTGCACCCAAGCTGGTCCCTGCCATTCCACTTATGTTCTATACTACATCATCAGTATATTCAGAAATAGCCTGACAATGCAAAGAATATGGTTCTGTTTGCCTGATAAGCACAACAATTTTCTGCAATTGTTTTTGTTATATACAGCTACAGTATATTGAGTCTTCCAGGGCATGTACTCTTTCTGGAGTCTGAGGGCTTTTAAGGACGATAAAAAAGAGGACTTTCACCATTTGCCCAAGACTCCTAAACACCCTGAAGCCCAGTGAGAAGAATGACTCCTTGATATCTCAGAATTCCAGTCTGAAGGTCACTAGACATAAGCAGATTGACTCATTAACACAGGCAATTAGTTTGTAATTAGCATTTTGGGTAATCCTGTGCAGTACAGCTGATGTATCCCTACCTACCACATCAATGCAAATAAGCTGAAGACATCTGTGCAGCATAAGTGCAGCAGATCCTGTCGGAAATAGGAGATCCTAAACATGTTGCTCTTCCCAGAGGATCGTTGATGTGGTTTCAGCAGAGTTTCTCTGACTGGTGTAATTCAGAAAAGCAGGTTTTGCAAAGCTAGAAGACTGCAGAAGGTCTATGTTTAATCAGCAGCCTGAGTAGCACAGGGGCTCCACACAGTCCTAGGAACCTACCTTTGCAGTATGAGCAAAGGAAAACTTTTTAAACGTGTGTGTGTGTGTGAGATCCCAGGGCCATTCGTCGTTAGCACTGCTGCCTTGCCTGCTCTGTGTCACAGTAACAGCAGTCAACATGGACAATTTTATTCAGATGCCTTGCGTTTTAATGCACAATGCATAAAACATAACCTGATAATGCAAAAAAGGGATTTGGCATCTTCACTTTGTAGCACACACAGTGTTATTGTTACGGGACATCCAAAATATGACTCAGCCTGAGGGATATGATGGTGCAACACACCAAGCAGCCCCAGCTCTGCTCCGCTTCCAGATGTGCCTCTCTCCCTGCAGGTGTGCTCTCCTGCTGGCTGTGGCTGCAACTCCTGCCTTTCACTTGGCCTCCTCTTTCAAAAGGACAAGCCATTCAGATATGACATTTGCACCTCTTTCAGGCTGGAGGATACCATGTTGTACAGTAATTGGTTAAATTTATGTGGCATGTGTTTTCATTCAGCTGATCTGGTCTGCGCTGCAAAAGCCAGGCACACCCTGGCCTGATGGGAATCACGAATCCCCTTCTCAGCCAAAGATGCTCAAGTGAACATAAACCAGACTGGGAACCAAAAGGCCAACGGACTCTTCCTTTCAAAGCTCCCGAGGCCCCTAATCCCCACATATCCTTTTTCCACACGCTGCTTTACGTGCCTGATTGAAGCCCAAGTGATTGAAACCCAATCAGCAGAGGGAGGGTAATGTCCAGGCGCTGAGATCAGGATGCCTGTTCCTGTCACACATGAAGTCACTCACATGGAAACAGCAAGTTGGGATCATAAGAGCCCCTTGAAGCGATAAATCTATGGAAAGCAGAGGGGACAAGGCCAACAAGAAACCCCAGAGAAAAACTAGCTGCAGAAATAGACAAAAGGAGAAAGAAACAGGCTTTGAATGAGAAATTGGTCAGAAAGTGTCTCGACTTGGGGAGGTCCGCTCTGCCAGGGCTTCGGGACAGCTGCGGAGAATCTGGTGGAGTGTGTTTAACACGGACATTATTCTACCACCGGGACCCAGTGTTGCAATGCTATTCTCTTTAGAAAAGTTAAAAATGCCAGAAAAATGAGATTTTCAAGTGACATTACACAGGCAATTTCCCACGTCCTCAAAACGCAGCTGGCGACTGGGCGCTGGATAGAGCCTGTTTCCTCCGGTGTTGCAGGGGGGCACGGCTTGTCTGACACCATGAAGCAGCGACTCTCCTCTGGTGCCATGGGGACAGGACCCACATCCAGGTTTCAGGAGGAACACGCTCTGCAGGACAGTCTCGATGGCCTTTGCACAGTGAGCACTGCCAGTCGCGCTACTCTGTAAGTCATGATCCTGACGCTGACTCAACACTGGATGCACATCTGGGATTCGGTCACTTGTTAGCAATGTTTATGTCACATTTGCTTGGAAAACAGGCACATGAGAGACAAAGGAAACAGCTGACTGTGAAGGCAGTGGCTCGATCTCCACTTATGTGACCTGTGATTGATAGGAGTAACGAGGACGTGCCTGTGATTGACATTCCCTTGCAGGCAGCCCCACCGATGCCCATGAGCTTCACCAAGCACGTGCAACCAAGACCCCCAGTAGCGTTGCTCCAGTGGGGAAGATGGGCAAGAAATGTGACCTGAAGCCTGGTCCCAGGGAGCAGACACACAGGCCTCCTACCTGCCCTCCAATCCTGGGCATGCAGTAAGGGCCAACAAGCAAGACAACACTGAAATTCCCCGAAATGAAGACACAGCACGGAATTTTTAAATAATTTTATAATTTCTTGATGAACTTAGTCTGTGAATAAAAAAAGAAGAAAAAAAATGAACAAAGTGTTTATATTATCAAGGCAAAGTTGAATATAACACATTTTCTTTGCAATTTCATTATCCTGTCAGTAACATGACTCCAGCAATAAAACACATACAAGTTGAAGGCAGCGTGTGCACTTGCATCACAGACATCAATGTCTCCCGCTGCTGTTATTTCAAAAAGGAATTCAAGTATGCTAGATCCCATCCCCAAAGCCCATCTCCCCCTCCACTAAAGTGCAACACGTCTCTCCTAAAGCAAATGAGGGATCCATGTCTGTGGAGTAGATGGAACATCCCACAGATTTATTTTTAACCCTTAGGTTTTAACACCATAAATTACTTGTGAACCTGGTGTGTGGCTCTCCTCATTTACTGACTTGGAGGGAAACGGCAAGGTACTGTTTTAGTGGGCTTGAAGCAGCATGTTAGGTTAGCACAGAAATTATTCCCCTGTTCATGGTCCCATTTGATTCATCCTCCTTCAGTATCTGAACAGATAAAAGCATTTGCCACTCAAGCTTCCCCGGATACTTTGATGAGCATGCCAGTAAGGGCCAAATGCAGCCACCGTTGGGCAGAGAGGGAGGGCAGAGACTTGGCCATGTTCATCGAGAGCTGGGATTAAAGGAACAATGTCCACTGGTAAAATCTGGCTTCAAATGTGGATTTTAGATAACCCCATTTTATAACAAATACAACTACACAGAACTGACACATTCATTTTTTTGCCAGTTTCTGCATGGAAAAACATTGTTTTGAACAAAACCCCCCACCAAAGTGGCAATATCTTTTTAAAGGCAAAACTGATTGACTTGATTTTCAAGATCCAAACTAGAAATGGGGACAAATGGCATATGATAATTTGATATAAAAAGCCATTTAATAAAATTCTTAGTATCTTACCTAGTATCACAGATAAAACCATTTGGGGGTGTGTATGCATTTACATTACTGGTTTATCCTGACATTGTTCCTTTCAAACACTGCAGGTCTCTGATGCAACTGCGGCAGACGGCAGCCGCTGGTCCCTGCATGTACCAGGACCCACTACAGTTCTGTGACCAATACCAGACACAAAGAAATACAACTTCGATAACGGGTCTGTGCACATTGACTACCTGCACTCGCACACCTGTCCCTAGTGCTGATGGGTGAAATTGAGAAGGCAGGGAAAACACGGCTAAAGCATTTGGCCTGTTTATATCAATGGTTCGCACCTTAAGGGATGCCTGGAGTAGACAACCATTAGCAGAAAAGGCTAAGTTCCAAAATACCGTTTCATTCTGCCCATTTCTGTATTATCCACATACTGTATAAACCTGGGAGAGCAGGAATTTATACAAGGTTCATAACACTTCCTAATAGGCCAAGTTGCCTTGGACCACAAAAGCCCGTGAAAGGCAACCGGTTATAATTATAAGCCCACAAATCCTTTTCTGTACAATCCTAAGAGGAGGAGACATGGCTTTGTTGCTTCTTTACTTGAATTCCTTTTGATGAAATTTATTTTAAATATTTTTTTTAAAACACATCATTTTCAGTTCTACTACTATCTTTTTGTTTAATCCGACAACAGACACACATTGTTGGTAACTGCCCCAGCCTTAGGACCACACAGACAATATCGACAAGCAGAAAACAAAACAGGAAAAAACGCCCCTGAAAAAGTCAGGAGAGATACTGATGACAGGGTTACAGCACTCACCACATACACTGGAAAAAGTCAGGATTTCTGTGTTTATGCTTTTGACACTAAAAAGTTTTGAAACAGTTTTTCTTTTTAAAAATAAGTCAGCGGACACAGCCATTTTGTTCAGAAGGATTTGCTGTTGCGTAAGGTTCCTTCCATTTATGTGGAAAAGACAATTAAAAACATTATTTTGTTTAAAAATCCCCCCCCTACCCCGACACTCCTTTTCCTCGCAATGCTGACAACAGGGCTTGCCGGAGTCGGCCTTGACAAGCACGACGATGCCCTGTGCCTGACCCTCCCACCCCACTGGCTTCGCTGGGGCAGTGTTAGTTATCCACAGCCTTCCGTGTCCTCTCCTGTTCCCTCTTTCAGTGTGGGTGTTGAGCTGAATCAAGGCTTCCTGCTTAACATCAGATGCCTTGATTGTACTAGTTCCCTTTTTTTGCATTTCATCGGAGTCATTTAAGGAATATATGTATTACTTACGTAGTGAAATTTTTGCTTTAAAATGGTATCAGCACGCGAGTCTCTACATCCTTTGTAAAGGCCCCTTCAGTGGCAACGATTGGCAGTACAGAAGGGGGGACTCAACCCTGTCAGCCTTTATCAGACGTAGAATCTTCCCAACAAACTGAGCGTTAGTAGCAGAATGGGTGGGAATTGGAGGGCAAATGAAAAGACGAGCCCCTTTGGTTCAAAAAACGGGGTTATCGCTACAAGTTTTATGACATTAATGCCCCCTTGTGCAAAATACCGAGTGCCCCAAAGTACCAGGAAATTTGATACAGAAGGGATATTTGAGCCACGCAACCAGAAACGGTGCACACAGTTTTGTGCATCATATCAGACCTTCACTTTCCATCCTCTGGACTTGGCAAAAATCAGATACTCCAAAGAGGGTTTGGCATTTTCTAGAGGGAAAGCTGGTTAAAGGCAGTCAAAATGAGAGAATACTAGAAGCCTTAGAGCTTCGTTTGGGAGCACACCAGGCAATTCTTCCAATTGCAAACAGCGCTCATGTCCTCACCCTGCAATTCTAGTGTTGTAATGTCCTTTTAGTGTTTTATGTGAGGTTGGATCCAGAAGAACCCATGCACTTGGACTTGTGGATATCATAAACTAGTGCGGTTGGGGTGTCAGTTTTTACACTGTACGTGAGCTTCAGACTTGAGATATTTTTTAGCTCAAACCCAGCTAAAATGACGTATTGCATTTTCTACAGACAGCTCCTCAAGTCCTGACATCTCTCAGTTTCTCTACAAATGAAAGCTTGAAAGAAAACAAAAATTAAAGCAATTAAAACTTTCATAGCCTCCGCAGCAAACATTCAACAGGAGAAGAAAAAGCAAGTTTCCCTGGGATCCCTGGGAAGGGCCTCTGAATTTCCCAGAGTTGCTATGTTGCAAGACCACTCGCTGTGCTAGGAAACTGTCTGCAACTCCCTGGCTGCTGACACCTGGGTATAAGATTTTAAAAGAGTGGTGGTGGCTTAGGCAACTAGATGAGCATCACAGTATGTGTGCACATATGGCCCTTCTGCCATGTGCCCGATACGCAATTCCACGATGGATTACAATAACGAAATTCCTTTCTTGCCCTAGGGCTGATGGCGCAGCACTCCATATGAACGAAAAGAAAAAGCTTTCGCTGGTCCTGTTCAGCATTTAATTGTGGCCAGCAGCACCTCCCAAAGAACACAGCACCTCAAGCTACTCACGATGACAAGATCTCTGTCGACACAGGATCAGAGAGATTACCTGAAATAGTTCAATGGAGATCAGGTTGGATCAAGTCTGATCCTAAATGAGGTCTGGTCTCTCCCTGAAAGCACTTTACTGAGGTCTAAGATCAATGGGGAAGCCTAGAAGACCCAGAAGATAACAGTTGTTAATGAGAAAAATTGCAAAGGCCCAACAATCCAGATGGGAGGAACAGCAGGTGTGTGGCTGGGAGATAAAAGACCAAATGGTCAGCGCGAAAACTAGCCAGGCTTGACAAATCCTCTCAGGGAAGAGGCTGGGAGATGTGTAAACAGCAAGAGTCACCTGGCTGCCGATGCATGGATCCTGCGCACACTGTCATGACAGCAGCAGGCCACAGGCTGGGACACTTTCAACTCTGGAAACGCAGCCGCAGGCTGGCAGCTGAGTTAAAGATGTAGAAGAATGAGCATTGAAACTTGCAGCTTTCCTGCAATGTGTGGGCAACGCAGCAAACCAAGAGAACTGAAATAACAGCCCCAAAAGACCACCCCACATTCCCATCCCCTCCCCCTCGTCCCTGCCTGCAGCAGCACCGCTATCAAGGAACATCTCAGTAAGAGGTTTACAAGCAAGAGTCATTTGAACCATCGATAAGGGAAATTCCACAGCTTCTCACAGAGGAGGGATTGTTTTACAGCAGGGAACCAGGGCAGCTGGAGATTTGACCATATAAGTTAATGAGATAGTCAGGAGTGGTGGCGGTGGTGCGATGATGTTAGGCTGATGGGTCTGATGCTTTTACAGGCGGCATTAAATTCCTTGAGTGAGTAATTAGGGGTGATGAAGAAAAAGCAAGAGGAAAGATTTCAAAACAACAGCTCCTATCGAAACATGCTGACTCAAATAATGGGACCAAAGGGGTGGTTCTGGGATGAGGCACAGCTCAGTGGTATGTACAGTCACTGTCTACAAGCCTTCCGGTGTTCCCTCCTTGCACACATTCAGGTTTCCATTACTTGCCTCATCCAGGACAAAAAAAAAAAAGGCTTCAAACACAGGCTGCTACTACAGCAAGAACTTAAGCTACATTTCCTGATTTGCAAAGCACTGGCAGTTTAAAACATGGAAAAGGTGCGAATCACCTTTGGAGACATACATATTTCTTCCTAGTAGACACTATGGTTATGGATCCAGTTCCTTCTGCTGAATCACTACAGTAGAATGAACTGGAATTTCATTGATTCTAAATCAGATTTCAACAATGTCTACAGGTATAAAAGGTTTCAGTTTTGCCCAATTTTCAGTGACTAAAAAAAACACACACAGAACTTCCCTTACTCAAACTTTTGCTGCTCTCCTTTCTACTGGATGCAATCCGTCCCTTCTTAAGATAAAAATGAGGTGTGAAAGACCTATAGGGGAGCTGTGCTGTGGATCTGAAAGATGTAAGAAATGTATTTTTTTAAAAAGGGCTCGGAACATTTTCCTTAGCCTGACAGTGTAGTGATTAAGCTCAAAATGTAGTAAGTCGTATGGAATTAAACTGCAGGCTCTGAATACAAGGTTGACTGAGAGGATTCTTAATTAGCTAGTGACCAGAAAAACAAGATTTCTTCCACTGCTGTGTTCATATTTGGTCTCCTTTCCCCCTCCCTTTGTTCTCTTAAGTAATATGAGAAAGCTAAAGGGCAACATCTCCTTTAAGGAGCACAATGGGGACATGTTAAAGGGTTCTGTCCTGCAGATGCCCCAGACACACATAACTACTGGGAGCCAGGAAAAAACATGTCTCCCCATTAATGAATAGTCCAAGAATGAACACCCAAGTCCTACTCATAAAACAGGATTTTGGCTTGCTACCACAATGATAAACCGACCCGCCAGTTCAGCAGGGGCTTTAACAAGTGTCAAAGATGGATGGGAACAAGACTAAGGCCTCTCATATACATTTAAGAATTGCACCGGTTTAACTAAAGCTGTGATTTTAAACCTATCTACTCAGCTGCCTGCCAACTCCAGTAGATGCTCCTCTTGATAAGAACGGGTGATTGCTCTGAACTCAAACTTGTTCCTTGACAGTCTAAGCTAAACCAAAATAAATTAAATTACAGTCATAGTAAAAACTATGTCACCAATTTACTTAACTTAGTGTAAAATCACACTTTCAAGCTAAATGATGCCATTTTCTCATTTACAGAATGCGTAAGACTATCCTGATGGTAGCTAGTGTTCACAAAACTGTGGCCTGAAAAATTGGCTATGGATAAACTATACAAGTTAAAGCTGGAAGCTGACCTGTTGATGACACCTGCTTGAAGGGAGAGAGCTCTCTATATAACAAGAACTTAGGAGACACAGACCGATGATAAGAAACATAGGCTAAAAACACCAAGAAGTCAACAGATGAAAACAGTTACCTGAAAAAATGCCCCATTGAGCACTTCAGAGTCAGATCAGTGAACAATAAAAATCAAAGTAAACAGAAAGTACCAGTATGCCTACATTGTTTCCCAGCCGCTAGATGAAATGACTAACAGAAACAATTAGGGAAACTTTCCTTTCCTCTCTCTGTTATCTAAAAACATAAGAAATATGATACAGGCAGTGAGACCTGAGCTAGCTAGCTGATGCTGGCCAGTCATGAACCATCATCAGAGCACGCTCAGGATAGGTTTTAGCACTATGAAATTCAGGCTTTTAGCTTTTATGGAAAAAAAAGAAAAAAAAAAGCAATAAATGAATGAAAGGCAAGGACTATCCTTCTGCAATCTCACGAAGAACTAGTACTGCTTGTATTCAGTGGATCCCCTCTTCTTTGCTCAGTAGACTTGGAAGAGCTTTGCTTAGCTGTATCCAAAAGTCACCATCATCAAAGTCAATGGGGAATCGGATTTTAAAATAGAAAGGCAGTGAGAAGACAAATGCAAACATTACTGATTAATCACAGACTGGAAGAACCTAGAGAGCATGTAGTTTTTAGAGGGTTTTTCTGCCTTTGTTTTCTTTGTAGAAGGTGCACCATAAGTTTTGATTCCATCTTCTGTCTTTCCATTCCTCTCTACCCTCATGGCTCCTTGGAATGACTGGGCTTGGCCACTGGTGTGCTGCTCCGGTGGGGCTTGTGGCTGAGGTCATGATGATTCCTCAAGTGCATTGACAACTTGCTCCAGGATGTCAGGGCAGTGATCCGCTATCTGCTGTAAGATGGCATTAGCAAACTCCTGCAGCTCAGCACTTTCCTTCTCGCCCTTTTCTAACTCGTCATGAAGCTGCAAGAAACACAGACAGGCATGGTTATTTTCTGGTATTAAACATGTTCACTGTATAACAAGACCTGCCCAGCAGGCTCAGCTCTAAGCTAAACCACCACTTTTAGAAAGGGGGTTAGCAGAGGTGTAACATGCTGGGCACTTCCAAGATCACCACCTTCTCCTTGGTGACTTCCTCTCCAGAAACTGGATGCTCTCCCCTCTTTTCATTTCACTTTTTCACTCTACTGGACCAGGCCTGTGACTTTCCCAGTTAAGGCCATGTCCACATGGGAAAACTAACTGGCTTAACTACTCCTGAATAATTTGTTCTATGATAAATATTAGAAAAACTTCTGTAGAATGCTTTTATGAAAGCAACTATATTAAAGAAACAGTACAGCATTTTGCTAGTCTACTACTTTAAATAGTTAGATTTTTTTTTGCAAACAACATGATATTTCATTGGTCATTACTTCAAAACTATTTCTTATATGAAATCAACAGTAACTATATAATGTTACGTAACTATAATGTTACGTAACTATATACACTACACTAAGAGTTAACTGGAATTCTAATTTTACTGTGGAATTCATGATTTTCAGAGCCTGTGCTTCCTAACTCAGTCATAAGCTGACTATACGCAATTGTGGTGGAGCATACACGATTTTTGTTTACTAACTCTGCATTTCTCATTAGATCATTCATTGTTCAGATTACTATAGTCTACTCAGAACGGGTCGTGGAACTTCAAAAATTTATCTTATTCACTCCGTCTACAGAGTTGTTTTTCAACATGTGGTGTTACAAACCACGCCACACAACATATTGAAGTGTATGTGAACATAATTTTTAGCCTAATGCCACTGCCAGAATTCGGGGCCCACAGAGTCTTAATGAAGAGCAGGAAACATCTGCCTTCAGTAACCTGTTGATCTGCCCTGCAATTGATAAAGTCCATGCTAGCCACAGAACTGTGCAGAATCTCAAGTAAGGCTGTAATTTGTGCAAGCATTTTAGGGATTACTGTACTTGTGTTGGTCTGAGGATCTAAAAGAACAAGGAGAAGCAGCACGTTGTAGTAGACAAGACGATACAGACAGATAGATTGGATAAGCTTTCAAGCAGATAGCTCCTTCACATACTACATACCCAAAACCCTCCTATTTTTCCAGTGATATAATTTTCTTCCAGTGACGTATATTCCTTATGAATATAAAAAGCATATTTGTAGGAAGTACATACACTTAGATGGATTCTGAAGTTTATTGCAAGCTTCTGCATTCAAAGTTCTTGGTCACTTTGCGCATCTGTAGTAACTAGTTTAACTATTTTTGACCCTTCTTTTAAATTTGTTTTTTTTTCTAACGTCTGTCAGTCCTGTAACATTCCTTGTTCTTAAGTGATTAATATTTTTGTTAGACCTCTACTGTGTTATTAGATGACAAAGAAAGAATGTCAACTTAGAAATTTCCATCGCTGAAGGACTAATTGGACATCAATATACACATTTCTTTATCTGTATTTTGTACTTCTGTAAGATTGCTCACAGTAGGTTTTAAAAAGAGAGAACTCCAGGCAGCAGGACAAGTGGGATCATTTTACCACCCTAACACCACTATGCAGTGGGAAATGTTATATTTCTATAATTGAAATTCTAATCAGATACAACAGTATGTCTCAGTTTAGTGATGGTATCAAGCAAAGCACAGAAGATTGTTACTGCAAGAAATGCTACATAAAAACAAAGTCTAAGAACAACTATAGAATAGATATAAATGCTTTTTTAAGGAATTTATGGTACAGACCTCTATAGAGAAAAGTGAGAGAAAGGAAATTAAAAGGGTAAGCCTGCTACACTATTCCCTTTACTAGGCAGAGTAGCATATACTAAATTATTTGGGCTTTGTGTGCTGAATGTTAGTTTAATGTGTTCTTATGTGCTTTGTTCCTACTGGCTGCTGTACTCACAGAACAGCTATACGAACTCAACAGGGGCTCATGCCAAGAATCACAATGCAAAAGCAACCTGATCCTGCTCCGCAGAGTGACATGAGCTGGGGAAGTGGGGAAAACGAGAGGGAGGGGAGCACTCCAGGCTCGGTAAAGGCTCTCAGGGGAGAAAGGGGAGAGGAGGGGAATTCAGCAGTAACCCATAATGGCTCAGAAAAGGAACAGTGTGGATAGGTGATTAGCCTGGTTCCAACAGCCTGGCAGAGTTATTAGTCAAAACTTGCAATGGATGGATAAGCCTAGGAGAGGTCCAGTCAGCAAGCAGGATTGAAAGAGCCAGCACAGCCAGCAAGGAGCAGTGCTGGATATTAAAAGCCAAAAGGCTGGGTTTCAAGTGCTGCCCCCAAGTCTAAGGTTGCTCAGCTTAGTGAATGAGCCTGAACAGCTCCACCAATTCAAGTGGCCCCAGACACGGCAGCCTGCAAACCTCCAAAACACTGGTAAATTGAGGACCGGTTTGAACACTGAACTCTGAGTCAGGGCTTCCTTGGCATCTTGGGCCAGAGCAAAGACTTCATGGTGCCATTCACCCAAAGGGTGGGAGGTTGTGGATGTCAGGAGAGACAGCAAGTAAAGGGAGAAGAAGTCAAAGATGCAATTCTTCTCTATATCTGGTTCCTGCAAGGGTCTTAGCTCTCAGTCCTCAGGAGGAGAACCAGGAGAGGGCAGTGTTAGCAGGGAAAGCAGAAGCTGGCTCCCTGCGTGTCCTGCACCACCACTTGCCCAGCCAGCATCCCTCCCCTGGGCACCACAGCCAAATCGTCCAGGTGAAGCTCCAGGAAAGGACAAGGCAGCTAAATAATCAAATATAAAAGGACTTCAAAGAGATCAACTTTCAAAACTGAAAGGAGATTGGTGGACAAGAGAGAATCCTGCAGGACGTTGTCTTCAGCAAGTCAGTATGGCGAAGTCAGTCATGCCTCAGTTTCTTGGAGTACTAGTCAGCATTTATATATTTTTAAAATTCCTTATAAATTCGAGGTAAGCCCAACAAAATATACCCATGCCAAAACTAAAATAAAACAAATGCAAGCAATCAAAAGTAACCAACTTAACCAGATGAAAATATTTCCAAGAAATAAATTTTTGACCATCAAGAGCCCAAAAGAACACAGCTCTGACTGCTGAAGGCCAGCAACAATACTTGGTAAATTAGCATAGACAGAAAGTCTACACAGCTGGCTGGCAGATGTGTGTGATGAAACGTCTTTGAAAAAAGTAGCAATGACAGCCTTGTGTTAAGTTTGCTAGCTTCAGAACATCTAGGTTTAATAATGGGATTTCTACTTAAACAAAGACATCTTAATTGACTATGTGGCTGGTTGCAGCATTTCTATATCACGTATGTCATCTCCGTTTACGTCATTCCTTTCAGAAACAGCTGTGAGCAGCATACATCACTCCTCATTCAGACAACTCCTTAATGGGAAACAACCAGCTCTCCATGGTATCACTTGATTCACCTAGATGTTTGGCAGTCCAGATTTTAGGAAAGTTTCTCTAAAAGTATTACCATCAATTCTGTGGTTTCCTAGATTACCTTTTCATGAATGCAAATAGAAATGGTGTTATCTTCCCCATGCCATTTTTCTATGAAAATAAAGGACTGTTTACAGTCCTTTTTTGTTGGCGTTTTCAGCTGAGAATATGAGGAGGTTCATACACTTGCCTCAGAGATGACCGAAAAAGAGAAGGCAAGGCCAGATATATTTGCTCGATGACAGGTAAAAATAGACAGCTCAGAAAGAAAAGCATTGCAAGTACACCAGAAGTGCTTAATTGTATTTCTACTTTATCTTTAGATAGAAGAACAGAAAAGACCTTCAGCATCTCGGGGGAATGGAAGCTTGTAGATAATCTGCAATAGATTCAGATACTTTTCACCACTGCTGCCTTCTGGGGTTTAGAGCAAGTAACAATAGGAATACTTTTCCATTTACAGTTAAACTCCATCAGTGGAAATAAAATCAAATAGTTCATAGCTAATTTAGTTTGCACTGTGCTTCTCTGGTTCAAGATGTTCCAGAACTTATTTAAAGATTAACTGACATTCAGAGAAGATAAATTCATAGTTTAGAAATTTGTTTTTAGGTGTGCATTAGGTGAACTGTAGTGCTGCTCCACAGAACCACTGCAGCTTATGCTTATTCCATAAAGTAAACAAGGTAATGATCCTTTAAGATTTATTATATGGAAGAGTTTTCCTCCCCAAAGTGTTATTCTCCTCTTGTTAATAATTCAGCATAAACACTGATGAAAAAAGCCAAAGATAAATAAAGCAGTATCTCATCTTGATGAGTTCAGGCTATGTACAATAAAAGTGAATACAGAACATGCAGTTCTTGTAGAGCAGTACAAGAAGAAAGTTAACTACAGAACTTCTATAAGGCTGCAATACTGGGATCTGGAATTATGTTTCCCCCAAAGTTTGGGTGTTTCTAGATCAGATTATAGTTAGTCTGAAAAATATGTTTGTAGCTTAAAGTAATAGAAATAAACATAAAAAAGAAATTAAACTGATTCAATCTTAACCTTTGCTTTGTCTCAAAATAAGTTAAACTCCACTGTAGCTCAGGTAAATAGTCACAAACTTTTGCACCTTCCCAGATCAATCAGTGTAAATATGTACGTGTGAAGCAATGGGGGCCAATTACATACAAACGTAAAAAAGGGCAAATAGAAAGGGTTAGGAATATTGGAGTCCTAGCCTGCCAAACCTTAAAAAGAGATAGAAAAAAAGAAATTTTTTATGTAGATCCTTAAATTTTTCTTTCTATCTGGAAATGTTTTTACATTAGCTCTTTCAAAATATTTAAAACACATACACTTAAAAATGAAAGTAAGATTTCAACATTTAAACATTGTCCTGTCTTTTTAAAATAATGTAAACTTTAAAAATATGTTTTAAATATATTTAAATAGACTTGAATAGATTTTACAGCCGATTTTGAGAAAAAAATCTTGAAAAAACTTGTTGAGGGCTCTTGAAGCATGTATTCGAAATAACTTTGCACATGGAATTTATCCTGCATTCCTGAGCATCTTTGTGAATAGCAGAAATATTATTTCCTTGGTAATTAATGAATTCCAAAATTATATAAATGGGAAGAAGAAATGAAATAAGTGCCTGTGATTTGCATTTGACTGCATAAGTTTTTCTACAAATCTTGCACTTGCAGGCAATATGTCCATCCTCCAGCAAATGCAGCAATCATCTCACAGACAAGAGGACCATTTTCTGTTCCTGTAAATTCTGGTGTACATTATACACTGAAAATTAATGCTGCTACAGTGTACAGAATGTTGTTATTCTGTGGTGAAGCTGAACAAATAATAATTATTGCCTGTACCACAGGGCTAAGCCATAGAATCATAGAATGGTTTGGGTTGGAAGGGACCTCGGAGATCATCCAATTCCAACCTTTCAGGCAGGGACACCTTCCACTGGATCAGGTTGCTCAAAGCCCATCCAAACTGGCTTTGAACAACTCCAGGGATGGGGCATCCACGACTTCTCTGGACAACTGGTTCCAGTGTCTCACCTCACAGCTCTTCATAAAATCTAGTCTAAATCTCTCCTCTTCAGCTTAAAACCTTAGGTCCCACTGACCTAAGTATGCATAAATGCAGGCGAAGCCCACACCCCTAACAGCTTGCAATTCTGCCTGCTAAAGGGACTGTGAAAAAGAGCCAGGTGGCTACTTCCCCCACGTTCAGTTGCAACGCTTCACCTTTGATGTCAGTTTATTCTCTTGAAAGCAGATTGCTAGTCTCTGTCACAACTTCTCTGCGATGCACCCTTCCTGCTAGGCTTATACCTTGCCCCTTCGCTTCTCTGCCCATGAAATAGGCCCCCGTGTTCCGTCAGGGACACTGCTTGCTTAGTCAAGGCAGGACCTGGTAGTCATAACCACAGGGAAAATTTACCTGTCTACAAGGCACATCTGAAGTCCCTCTCTTGTATGTCCCAGCTGATGAGTTTTGGGAAAGATTTTAAACAGAAGGCTGGGGACAGTTACCGTTTTGTGCCTGCACAGCGCAAAGCAGAGGAGAAAGGACAAAATAAGAAGTACTTAAATGAAATAGCAAAGTTATACACATCCAATTATTTCAGAATGAGAGCTGGAGTCTTTTCTACTTTTTCTACATTAGTTATTTCCCTTTAAGAGGAAGTTCATTTTATTTATTACAAAGTGATGGAAAATCGTGTTAGCTCTGAAATTCCTGACAGACACTTCAAGAAAGAAATTTCATAGAATCATAGAATGGATTGAGTTGGAAGGGACCTTAAAAATCATCCAGTTCCAACCCTCCTGCCACGGGCAGGGACACCTCCTGCTAGATCAGGCTGCTCAAGGCCCCATCCAGCCTGGCCATGAAATACTTTGGTTCATATAGTTCAGCAAACCTGACAAGCCAACAGAGGACACAGCCGCTCCTGCATGTGGTCCCTTTTATCCAGACAGAACACGCACACAGAGGGGCCCTGTACACCCAAGCAGAACCCACAGCAGTAGCTCATACCAGGAGATACTGCAAAAAGCTTCCATGAGGACCCCTGCCTCCACACATGGCACAGAGTAACAGAACCTGTTACTAATAGCAAACCCCATGGAGAAGAGAGATGCCCTCGAAAAAGTAAGATATGATCTCAGCTTGGTACACCATCTGCTTGTAAGAACTGCTTGAAATGAGACCACAGTATAAAGTTTAGACACACTACATCCATACATGAAACACTTGACCATGTACTGAAAGCAATGTTCTTCCCTTTATATCTCTTTTCAAGTTTGGAATAGTTAATGTTACTGATTGACAGTACATATTTTAATTAAAATCTGTAATTCCAGGCACAAATAAAACCGGATAGTGTTATGGCATTATGCATATGGTCAACTTATAGATAATGTTTCTGACTTCAACTGGTGTTTAAGAACTACGACACTGATCCCAAGTTCTCATTATCACCCAAAACATTAATTTGACATAAAAGTTGAAAGTGTAATAATATTTGAGAGTTCCTATACCCATTACTTTTTCAACCAAACTCAGGAAATACATTTGCACATGAAGAAAGACATAAACTGTTGCAATTATTACTTCTAATTTCTAACACAGACCAGAAGTGGGCTGTTTAACTTTAAAATACACTATGCATTCCCATAAGATTACAAATTAAAAATAAATGACATAAATCAGGTGGGGAAGATAACAAACTAATGGAAGAGAAGTCAGAGAAGGAAGACAGGGTGAACTCTGAAGTAATATAGCAATTTTGAATGACTAAATGCAAAATGTGGCAAAGTAATTTCTCTACAGGAACTAAATAACTTGAGTAATTTCTCATAGATGATATGGAAGTAAGAACACAACCAGAACCTGAACAAAGAAGTGCATAGGTTGTTTATAGAACAGCTATCAATAATTTAGAGTAAAGTTTAACCCACTTACAATATTGTTTGTATAACATTACAAAATGTATATTTCAAAATTCAGGAAGCATATGTGCAATTTTAAAATGGAATTTGAAAGCTACATCCGTGTGGTCTGGTGTCCTTTCATCTGAAAAGCTTAACACTAACTTTGCTGGAAGTGAAATGTGAATTATGTGCCACGTAAACTATGCTCCTTGGAACAAAGCCATGACTATTTAGCTGATATGGCAGGCTGTGACTGATACAGAGAAGCAACGCTATCACCTTTTTCCTTCCTCTGCTTTGAGCATCTGAGCAGAAAAGGCATTCCTGATTTCTTGAGAGAGGATTAGTAAGTAGGAATCCCTGGATGGCCTGTACTTTGACTGAAGCTAGTACATAGGGAGAAGGAAGACAACTCTGCACTACAAAGGCTCTTCTATGACCATAATGATCTTACAGAAGTGCCTCTCTCTAACTCCCAGCTCAAGCAGTCATAGGTGCAACACTCTGTTAGTGGTGGAGTGAGACAAGCTCTCATATCAAGTGTCCTCTGAGAGAGTATTTCATGGAAATACATCTGACCAGGTCCTAAAGGCTGCTGTTGATGGTCAAGTCACAACACAACCTCTCCAGGGAAAAAGTAAGAGGTATATTGTGCAGAAAAGAATGGTGCCTGAGGGCCAGCAGAACTAGGCAGGACTCTCAGCAGCCTGGACAAAGCCAGAACCTGTTGGGCATGGCTGGAAAGAGCCACCAATGGCAGGGAGACAGGGAGAAAAATGCCACCGCCTCCTCCTCCAAGGGTTAAGAAAATTATTTTAATCTAATAGGTCCTCCTCTTTTGGAAGAAGTATATTTTTCAGAATGACTGTCACTGTAAAGCATATTGAATATGAGGTTCTGCACATTGAAACACTTATAATACTGCTTAAGCTAGTGACAGAACAAACACTGTTGCCTACTGCAACCCTCTGGTTGCTGTTTGGTTGTCTCTTTTTACATTCTTACACTGCTGCCTTTCAGCTACAGCACAGCACCATCGCCATATTTAAATGATGATTTTCAGCAAGTTTCTTTCTACTCCATTCTTTCCTTTTGTAAAGATAAGAGAAGAACAAAAACTGAACTATAAATAAAAATGTGGACATATCATTATGTTCTAAAATGTAATTTCCTTTCATACAGGAATAAAATCCCTCACTTACAGGCAATCATTTGAAACGTGAAACGTTGCAGTAGTTCTACAGAGCCCAAGAATATCATCATAATGATATGTTTAGGACAAAGCATTGTATTTAATAGAAATTGCTAGGATAACACAATTGTTTATGATGAATAACTGGAATTTTTATTTCTTGGTGTCAAGACTTGGAACATTGTTCCTCTCTTCTGATAACTTCAAGTTTTTAATAAGAAGAGTTGAACAGGACATGAACAGGTCGAAGGAGGACAGTTCCAGAAACAGTGCTGGTTAACTTCTTTGGGAACGTTGGGTCAGAACTGACTCAAAGGAATATTTTCCATCAAATGAATAACTTAATGACATGGTTCCAAGCACCATAGATTTTTTTTTATTGTCCACAACCAGTCTAGCATACTAGTTTAGATTAGGTTTTGAGATACCATAAACTCATGAAGTATTGGCTTCAGGTCTTCATTACAAATGGACCAAAATCTTGCTACAGTTAATCAGTTTTACAAAACGTCTTTGATAAAATGCTAGCAAACAATGGTATAGCAACTTGGTCCCATATTTTGATTGCAACCAGCTGAAGTCACTAAGGACTACAGCTGAACTTAACGGTAGCATAGAGAAACTATTGTACTAACAATCAATCAAACTTTGAGAACCCACAAAATTATTTATGTGGCAACAAATTCCCCTTAGAACCACGGTGTTGATGCTGGGAGATGCTTTTCCAACAACAACTAGTACATTAGTGTCTGTGGGTCACTGTGGATGTGCAGGAAGACCAAAAAGCTTACATTTCTCATTCTTCATATACTAGTTTTACCTACCAGAAGAAGCCACGGAAAACTTTTATTTGTATCTGAGCCTCTCCAGCAGGTATGAGAGACCTACAGGGTATATTGGCTATGATGTAACACAGCAGATCCAACCTTTGCTAATAAGGGTTGCTGCAGTGGGAAGTCACAGCTCCAAAAGCAATAGTATGAAAATAAATTCTCAATTATTTATTTAAAAAAACCAAACAAACTAAATATTCTAATTGGTGAGAAATGGATACATTGGCATAATTCTTAAGCATTATTGGTGTTCAGTTAAATGTATCCTCCCTAATCATGTTAGCACTTCTTAACATTCAAGAGGATTAATATTTTCCCACTGAGGCTTGTGAAGCATTATCTACAGAAGATCATATTAGAAGGGACAGGGGTGAATTTAATGCACTGGATTTGAAGTAATTTACAAAACTCATTAAAATTCCAAAGATGCAAAACGAGTATTCTGTGATGGGCTTCTGTGAATCTGGTGAACTGATCCCCACCTCCCATGGGAATACTTTAAACACAAAGGAAATTCTGCAGTTAGAAACAAAAAAGCTCCATCACATAAATGAAAAATGTGCTTTGTAAATTGAAATATATCATTAGTTTGTATTTTTCAACTGAAGCTTGTTAAATACAATCCAAGTGGGTATGGGAAAGCAGAAGAGACTGCTACATTTTATTTTAGCAGATGTTAGTTACACATGGGAATCACAGATGGAGTAGTAACTTTAAACAACTGTGGCGATAGCAATGCAGAATTAAGACAATAATGGGAAAGAACAGAAAAATACTTTTTTTTCCTCTTCTCTAGAACTACTTAGATAATTCTTTTTCTCACAATTTAGATTTTAATGCTTTCTTCCCTGTGTAATCCCTAAATGTTGCTAAAGGACTTGCAAAGTTTGAATGAGAAATAATACCTTTTATTATATCAGTACACAGAACTGGACAAAGCAGATGCTGTTTTGGACTGACTGTCTATTCAGAAGGTTTGCCAAGAAAAGCCTTTTCTATTTTCTTTACCTACTTGTCTTGATGAAATAGAAGATATCACCTATCCCCATAAATCCTGATTATATAATACCAAATACATCCTAGCTATAACAGATTAGTGAATTTGTTTCAGGGATATCCAGACTTTTCTCACATCCCTTGTTTGGCTTTGCTTTCACATATGCCTTTCATACCTGCTGCAGGTTTTGTCATCCAATGTTTCATGCCAATCTGACAGACAAGGTGGTTTAAAATAACTCATGTTTTGATTTATAATGTAGGAGCTGTACCTCTCTAATACATGAGGATGGCATGCATTATACTAAGAAACTTCTAATTCCATATCAGTGATTACAGAAACCAAGATAAAAATAAAACGCTGCGTAAATAAAACACTGATTCTAGGTACACAGGGGCTAGCAGGCTCTGCAGGGAAATGGCGTATATCACGCCTACAGAGGCAGATGTAGATACAGTGAGGTAGATATGCAGCATCCAATGAATCAAATAAATGTATGAAGACAGGTACAAAGACAGAGATCAACTGTCCTGTACCATCTAGTCCCTGTTACAGACATATTTATCTCCAGAGGTCTGCTCTTCTTTCTGTATTGTTAGATATGCTTCTGTTGGCTTCCTGTAAGTTGGCTGCTGAGCTGCTCTCTCTGAATTTTGGATCTAAATTCAGCCTTGAGTTGAAAGTGCAAGGAAATGAGCTTAAACACCACAAAAGAAGAAAACCAGAGCTGAAGTGTTCAGGGTAGGCTCAAGATAATGTTCACTGACCCGCAAATCCACTTTTAACTACATAGGCCTTACACTAATTTGTGTACATACTGGGTAGTTTGATATAGATATATGAAAGTGAATAAATTAGTAAAAGAATTTGCATTATAATTCAAGTTTAGGGTCAAAAAGACAAAATTAGTCACATTTATTTCTGGTACAAGTTCCTTATATTTCTCTACTGACAAAAAAAAAAGCACTCTGTAATATAGTAGCAAAATCTAAAAAGTTGAAAAGAGAAATAGGAAGGAACAAGAAAAAAGGGCTGTAGGGAATGATTAATTATAGTATGAAATCAAGAGATAAAAGCTGCCAGTGAAGGGATCAAGGAAGGCAAGTCATCATCAGAGCTGAGAGAAAGAAAGATTATTTCAGTAGTTGAGTCATAGCTAGACTGACTCTCTGTTGAGACTTCATCAGACAAACTGTTATTAAACCCTTTCAATTTTGTATTCCAAAACTCCTGCAAATTCACAGTTGGACTTCTGAAATCACTCTGTGAGTGTGTGCACAAGCATGGGTGTATTGCATCTAGCACTCTGGGTCCAAATCTCAATTTAGGTATCCAGGTAAGAGATAAGATGGTAATGAGAAAAAAATGTTGGTAGAACATACTGAAACAGAAGGTGAGAAAACTGCATATGTTTACATACAGTGATGCACAAAAGTGTGCCAAGTATAATAGAAATGATTAGTGTCATTAAAAAAAGATTAGAAATACCTATGACTACTTTAAACTATAAAGGGCAGCTGAAATTTGTGGATGGGTAAAACATGGCAAAAGTGGTATCTTGCAGTTTGATTTCCCATGAGCGTGTAGATATAGGGCCTCAAATACTGATAAAAGAATAGATAAAATCCCACAACAATTATTAAATGGCAATGAATGACTCCTCATGTCAGATGAAGAGAGGATCTCTGCCAACTCTTTTTACCACTTTAAGAATGATTTCCCAATATTTTGGTGTGGCACATAAGTAAGACGTACATCAACAATTCAGACCCTTGTTCAGAGCTCCAGGCCACAGATTTACCTGCTCCTGGGTCATCTTCTGCAGCTCTTTCTCCCAAGCTGCCCGGTCATCATCGAGGTGGTAGGAAGCAGGTGGGGTGAGTCCACGCAGAATCAGGGGGTCACGGTCATGGCAGAGGGCTGTCAGATGTCCAATGTACAACTTCAACTTGCTGCGATTCTGATCAAGTTCTAAGAGGGGTTGAATTATCTGAAATAAGAGAACAGAAACAGTGAGGAACAGCTTGAGATCCCAGCAGTGGTGAAGGCAAAGATCAACCTCTAAGTAACAATCCTCAGTACTCTTATCCCACAACCCAGCAACCCTCCAGCTGAAGCAGAAAGAAACCAAGCATACCAGAGCAAGGGGATGTGGTGACGATAGCTGTCTGATTAATATAGGAAATAATGATGATATGGGTGAAAAATGAAACAGTATTTAATTGGATGCATTAACAGCGCTGATTATCCAGCAGTGCTTCAGTCAACTATTTCAACTCCCTGGTTTAAGGAAAATTAATTTGCCTGATAAAAGGTATCTGTCCACAGCTAAGGCAATAGCAATGTGAATTTTAACTCATTTTACTAACTCACATTTCACAGTAACTTAAGTATGCAATAAACACGTTCTAAACAGAATAATTTCAAATGATGCCAAGATGTTTGTTTCTAGAGGAATGTATCTGCTGTAGAGACCATACAGAGACATACCTTAACCAGAAAGTTAAGAAATAGCTTGCTATAATTTTTCTATAGTTAAGATACAGTATTCTATAGTTTGGAAACAGCAATCACTTTCATTTATGATGCAAACAAGATTCTGTACAATAGACTAAAAAACTAAAATCTAAGGACTTTAGCAAGTATTACTTTATTTCATTGTGCTTTATCCAGCTGAATGTAATCCTTCTTCCTCACTGCAATCCAAAATGGAGTCATCCAGTTCCCATAAAAAGTATTTGAAGAGACAGTTTTTGTTTTTTTTTTTAAATATAGACCTCAAGTGCATAAATACACACTGGGAATCCCTCATTCTGCCCTCCCACAAGAATACTGCTTCACATTGTTCTAGTTGTTAGTGGGTATATATTCAAAATCACAGCAACATAAAATTCCAAGGTTTGCAGCTGATGAAAAGTCAAGGAAGAAATGGGCATAGTGCTTCTACTCTATGAAACGAGGTGCTGAAGCTACAGGCAGTGATGCGCACCAGCCTGGAGAGCTGGAAAGCCTTGCCACAATACTGGCAACTTGTCCTCATGTTCCCAGGCAGGGACTGCACCTGCTGTTTGTAAGCAGGCTAGGGATATCTTTTCAATAGGACACCTCTAATCCTGCTAATGAATAAGGACTGAGATAATCTGAGTCAACAGAAACAGGGTGCTGGCACTACTTTCAACAAAGACTCTGGCTTTGACCCCTTTTAATAAGGCTGTCAAGGCTCACTTATTTTGCTTCTAACACTGTTCTACATGGATTAATGTCTGTAGAGTGAGAGGATCTGAGAACCATCGCTAAGCAGCTAACTAATGCCAGGCTCCCTGTCCTGCAGAGCAGTAGCTGCACTCAGGAACCTACACCAGAACATCAGGGAGGCAGCAGCTACAAAAAGCCACAGGGACATAACAGCCATGGTAGAGGAGGTAGATAGACAAGAAAATTGCAGAGAGAGTGAACTCACATGCTTTATTCAAAACCCTACTGCTATGTGCAGCCTTGGGAAAACATCTGTTTGCAGATACAAACATACATACGAAAATAATCATTTGATATATCAAGACTGCAAACTGCAGCAGAGCATAATACCGTTCTGTACACTCGGCAATAGGAAGGGATAGTTTAGTAGCATGAACACAGTTATACTTCACTTCCATCACCAAGCACAACTGTATTTAGCCAATTATATCCATTAGCTTTGGTTTTATTTCTGAATTTGTGCTATATACCACAATTTTGTATAATTTGGGTTACCTACATTATGATCTGAAAAGTGTGCAGGTGAAAAGAAGTGATGCTTTTAATTTCAGTGATGTCTCTCCTATCTTTCTTACTATTTGGTTTGCCCACAGAAAGTAGAGTCATGGAATATTACATCTTATAATAACACTGGTTTATAAAACTGTGAAAATTAAGTGGTCAATGTCTAATACGTAGTTGTCCGATCAATGTAGTAGCTGCCTTGTGTTCTTTTCAGATACCACAGTCTATTGAATATCCATCAGATATGCAGATTCCAGTTTGAAAAAATTCCAGGTTGACAATGTTCCCAACTATTCTTTGTGAAGGGAAACCCTCCCTGATAAAGAGAAAGCAAAGCTATCTAGCAAGTAATGATGGAAGATTTTCTTAAAACAGTTGAATTTGATGGCTCAGGGACAAATCCCCTTTCGAAGCACATTCCTCCTACACCCTTCCCCCTTACCTCGAGCTGGAAATAGGCCAAATGAGGCGTGTGAAAGTTCTTAACTAGCAGTCCTCCCAAAGCTGTTCACAGAGCAATCATTCCTCTCACTTGGGATCCATTAAACCCTGCCAGTCAAGTAGGAAATGCCCTTATATCTGCGTTCCTGCCATATCTAATTTGAACTAGCCACTTAGCAAGAGGCACTGTGCTTCCCACACAGCAGAGCTGCCACTGCCTTATCTCAAGAGGGTGTAAGAGCATTTGCTAAGTGGAAAGACAGGGCAGCGCTGGATGCATAAACCACATCATGTTCTCATGATCAGCCCAGAGCTGTAGAGCTTTCTAGGAAAACAACGGGTAAACAGACCAAACCCAGGAATATCTTCTAAAGCAGCCCTGATTCTTTAATTGCCCTGGTAGGTTTAGGTCATCCTCATCAATGCATGGAATGAAGTCTGCTTAATGTACCCTCAAGATCAGAATATAGTTAATGGCCAGCTAAGTTTGACTATGTCTTTCACTAAAAAAGGCAATCACTACAACTCTGAAGCAGAAACATAAAATGCCTGACAAATCTGATATAAATGCAAATCATCTCTACCAACTGATAAAGACATTTGGGAATATATTCCAAAACAAATTCAACTTGGGAACAACACGTTCAGGTCTTTTCTGAGGTTTTGCAGATATCTTTGAGCATGATAAATCTAATTGTAGTTTTGCAAATAATAGGTGAAAAAAAAAATGTGTTAGAATGAAATTAGTACTGCTTTTTCTGTGGAAATTCTGTTCTACAATATTGTTCTACAATAGTAAGCTAAAATACAAACAACTGCCGTTAAAAGTTTTTTTTATTAGAAGAGTCTGCATTTAAATACTTATACGTGTGCTACCTAGATAAGAAAAGGCACTTGTAATCGAACACGGTTGCAGAGACCTATCTAAATATTTGGTCACTTTTTCTGTGAAATATGAATACACACACCTCATACAGAGACTAGGATGTCTAAAAGTTTGTCTGAGCAGTGTCTAATATGAATACGCAAAACCACATAAGTAGTTAGATGAAAAAGCAAACCAGCAAATGGGTGGTGTAAGTGCAGCAGTGTCAATTCAAGACAAATGCAATATTGGTTATCCATAGATGTCTGTGGAATAAAGCATAGTTTTAGTCAATGTGTAACAGGACTCATTCACCACAACCACGAGCTTTATATTATGGGTTCTCCAGGTAGAAGGGCTAATTACTTGGTCACCTTTTTCCCTGCTAATGTTCCCGTCTTCTCTGAAGGAAGCAACAATTTTTTTTTTTTTTTTTTTTTTTCAGAACCAAGTAATTAACTTAGTTAACTTCAGAGAATACCTTCTAAGTTTCAACTTAGGAATCTGCCGCTCCCATTTTGAAGGAAGTCTTGCATGCACCTCTAAAAGACTGTCTGTTTGTCCAGCTATATTAGTTGATCTTGTAAAAATTATCTCCTGACACAACTTTCCTCGCTCATCAGAATCAGGCATCAATATGTATGTTGATCATGGATCAACAGCAATAAGCTTTTTCTTACAGTCACATGCCTATGATTCCTGAGGAAGCAGAAAAAGAAAAGGAGAAAATAGCATCTTCTTGACACAGCAATGCCAATGCAAAGCGCCATATGTACTCAGCACTAGCATGACTGCTGTCACACTCCCCTATTAGCTTGACTATCCTGCTTCCACATGTGCTGCATGTATATATTCACTACAGAATGCTAAAAGGCAGAGTAATGCCAGTAAGTGGTCTTCATTTTTCAATCAAATGATTCAGTACAGTTTTCTCAACTTACCTATAAATCTTTAAATATTCGAGAAAATCCCCTGGCAGAACTGCCATGGCAAGAAGAAAATAAAATAGAATTGACAAGTAATCTCAGGGTCAAAGTAAATAACATGACATCAAAATGTCACTGACTTTGTGTCAGAAGTGTTACAAAGAAGTGTAGACAGAATCAATATGAAAGTTTCCAAACTATTAAATAATTCGAGAAATGCTCTAACTAGCCAGCCTGGTCTATGGAGTTTGATTGTTCTTTGTAGATCCTGCAAAGGCACAAAAATGAAGGAATTTTGAAAAAAAACCCAACCAAACCCCTAAAACACCACTGAAGACCCCCTCAAAACTTCAGACTGGACATAACATATATGCCTGGAAAGTAAGCTAAATGGAGGCAGCCCTTTTATCTCCTGTCAATCACATTTTCCATATGAGCGTGGGAAATTACTTTCAAACTTTGTGATATACAGACACAACTATGCTACTCCAACGCATAGGGTATCCGTACTTTCTGAACTACTATTACACAGATGAAGATGGGCTCAAAGTGTAGGTAAATACATATACTTGTTAAAAAGAAATTATTCCAAGGAGGACATGACAAATCTAACAAAAGATGGAGTGGATCACAGCGGGGTTTCAGATGTCTCCCTGTATCTGGGGTTTATTATATTACCAATCAAGACAATTTTGCCTATGCAGCAAAATATCTTACATTGGGAGATATGGAAATAAACTAAGATATTGAGTGATATAGCCTGGAAGTATTTGCATGGCAAATAGAATTACGCCTTCTTGCTCAAACCATTTGTATTTGTCTGGCAACAAATACAAGGGTTCAACTACAATCATCTTGTAACCATTGAAAGCAATGGAGTTTTATGAGGCATGAATTTGGCTCAGAAAGTGCAAAGCTTTCCCAAATTCAGAACAATTTATCACTGATGTCTTCCCTTCATTATTTTAAATGGAAACAGAAGAAAGTTCTCAAAAAGACACAGCCTGACCTCAGTTCAGTTCAGCTCAGTTCATTGCTGCACAGAGATACTTGGTTTCTTCAGAAGACCACAATGCCAAAGCTCAGGGACAGGCTCAGATTTCCTTAGATTTGTTTAAAAGACAAAAAACCCAGATTTAAATCTAACCTTCATCGTTTTTTCCTCATAAACCAACCCAAACAAAACAACATGCGTGAGGAGCTGAAAGAGATTCTGGCTATTTTGACAGAGCTGTCTTACTCGGTTCATTTCTGACAGAATCAATTAGGAAATCATTTTTATATAGCAAATTCTTTTTGAAATTTTTATACACCATGAACAAATCTCATGGATTAATGATTTCCAGAGTTCACCCTCTTCACCTTGGGAAAAATCCAGACCCCAAAAAAGAACAGAGAAAACACAAAACAAGGAAAGCAGTTTTGTCAAAATTTCCTTTGTTTAAACAAAATCTTTCCCCCCAAGTGTAGGTGAAGGAAAGAATTGCGGTGGGTTGGTAGGATTTGTACAGCACTGAAAATGAGCAAGTACTTAAAAAATACTTTTAAACATAACAATAGCAGAATTGCTTGTTCATGATACCGGCGAGTTTTGATTACGTGGGCTGTGGAGCAAAAGCTTATGGGAAATTGCATGCAGAATAGCAGGGACTACTGTAGATCAGAACTGAAATACGCTGGCAGGACCGTGAGAAGCTTGTAACTGGACCATGGGGGAATACGGATGTTCAGGAATGACGTATCTCAGCACAGCTGAAGGGGGATGTCTACATACAGCTTGAATTTTACCTGTTTCATTAATCCTTACTTCCAAAGCAAGAGCACTCACCTAAACAGTCACCCCTGAATATAACTAATAGGACTGTGCACACATTGGATCTCTTTCTTCTGTAATAGTCCACATGTCTCTCCTAGCTGAGGCAGACGAGAGAAATCTGTGGTTTAACTGCAAGATACCAGATCATACAAATTGAAACGCTCTTTTATTTGTCTAAGTTCTCTTTTGTCTTCAAGATTTCTTGGGAATTCAGCAACCCAACAACTTCGTTCTGCAGCAAAAAAGGATAGTCAAAGATGACTGAAATCTACAGAGAACCTAAAATCTTCCACTTTAATATATTAAAATCTCCTTAATTTGAGAATTTAATTCCTGTAAGTTGTGTTAGTTATCAGGTTAAAAAATGGAATAATAAATTAAATTATACAAAGCTGTGAAACTGTGTAGTCAAACTTATGATACTGACGATTAGACAATCAAGAAAAAGAAGTATTCTCACAGCAAGTGAAAACTGTTCAAAAACTGTTTGCAATTTGTACACAACACAATGGATTCATCTCTGTGATCAAACTTTTGGAGGTGTAACTAGGCAAGTTTTGATTTCATACAATCCATTAGATTTTATGCAGATTCCTTTCCTATCAGAACAGAGCTTGAGAGTAAGTAAGAACATATTGTTTTTATTTTTAATCCATTCAAGCTTTCAAGCACTTGTTATCTATGTTACAGTGAACAAGAAAGAGCACATACTCCTTGCTGTGCTGTATTTTGTCTATTGCTTCTTCCTATTACAAAGTATAAAAGGAAGCAGTGGCTAATATGCTTTTGTTTGAAAGCAGAACGTTGCAGCACATACACTGAGAGAGTGCGTCCATAGGAATGCTTCTGTATCAGTGATTGCATTCTTCTGATTCCCTGCTGTCTGTTCCATTGCTAATGGAAACCAGAAGATATTTCTTAAGTAGTCTACCAGAGAACACAGTCAGAGCTTTTCCTGTTCAGATGAACTATAACCTCCTTGTCCGCAGGTGACGGGAATCTTTGTCTCAATCTTCTCTAACGCTGGGTCTTCATTCTGCTGTTCCAGCTCTCTACCTGCTACATGGCACTTTCAAAGCAAAACCACATAAAGCCACCAAATGCCTCATGTATCTATCTTTAGGAGTTCTTTTTAGAGTTATCTGCTCTACATTCAAATCACAGAATTATAGAATACAAGGTTGGAAGGGACCTCAAGGATCATCTGGTCCAACCTTGAACGCGAAATCCCATTAATACCTACACCTATTTATACATATATATACACTTCCCTGGCATGCTTAACGAGGCTCCAACTAATGACATTGCACTTTAATGAGGGAGCTTCCACAGGGATGTAAACAACACAGACTATGTAAACAAACACAGGCACAATAACATTTGCTTGAAAGTGCTCTTCTATATGCCCTATTTTTATTCAATATGGCCCCTAAAAGACAGTAATCAGATTCTAAAAGTGCTCCTACAAATCAAAGGAAGTTAACAGATCTGGAAACCAAGTTAAATGTGATAAAGCCATGGCACATTCAACAAGAAAATAAATTAGGCAGTGTAATACAATACTGTGCTGTATTAGATTTATACAAATTATTTTGAAATTATCCTCTATTGTGATGGCATTGAGTTGTCTTGAACAACCCCCCTGACTCACTTCACAAGAGATAGAAAACTCCAGCTCCATGACGCAGCTAGTAAGTACACGACATGAGAGCATAATTATTACTACAGTGTTAATGTTGTTATTAATGTATTATTACTGTATCTCAATAAATTATTATTAATTTATGTTAAGTATGTATAATAGTAGTGTTACATTAGTTTACTTGAGGCTTGGTTAGGTTAGAGTAGGTTCTACCAGGTCAGGCATATACGTCAACTCGCTTAATGATGAAATCAGCTAACAACATTGTGGTTGGAACCATAGGCCGTTGTTAAGCAAAGCACAACAGTATAGTAATTCTTACGTATGTATCACATGAAGTGATCAAATGTAGCTGGATTGCCTGTGGTAAGTCTACTATAAGTTAGAACTTGAAATCCTGGCATCTCCATCAGTAATTATGAACTCCACCAGCCAGGAAAGTATAGCGTCTAGATTGGCTGCATGCCTTTATCAGTTTTTATTTTAGTCCTATGTGTCTTGAGCTTATTTTCATAGTTAATATGTTGGAAAGCAGGTTTGGGCTTGATTCTTTCTCTAACTCTAATATTGTTCACCTGCCCCCTCCCTCAGTTTCTTTCCTCCTAACTGACAACTAAAAGGTGCTGGCAGTGACACGCCAGGCTGGTTGCAGCTATTTCTCTGCTGTCTCTATCATGCCTATGGATGCTAAGGGTAAACTCCACTCTCCTTTATGTCACCAACTGCGTATTCATAGTTTGCAGAAGCTTCTGGCCTCATATGGTTGCATTCTGGGGTGTGGACGAGTGCTACAAGAAATCTAAATGGCAGAGTAATTGGGAAATCGTATAGCTGTTAGCAACAACTGTTCTGGAAGTGGCCAGAAACAAAAGTGTTTGCTTGAGAAAAGAATTCCTACTTGCTGCAAATACTAAGCCACTAGTAAAAGATAATGTTCAGCTGCAAATCAAAAATAGAAAATAAGACACAGACTTGGAATAATCTCATTTGGTAGAAATGAATGATGGCCTTCTTGCAATTGTTTTGCTGAAAAGCACAAATCTCTACAAAAAGAAACTGGCCATCTGTTTTGAATGATTCAGAATATAAGTATCTACTTGTGTTCTTCTTTGATCTGTAAGAATAATAGGAAGACAGTGATATAATCCAGTTACACCTCTGTTGTGAGTGCTTAATTCATCCCAGAGCTGAAGATTACAGATTTCCATCTGGAAATCTTAGTCTTATCATTCTGGGATCAGAAAGCAGATGAACAGTGTGTCAAGATCAGTTCTTTTGTGCTCACAGATATAACATCCTTGGACAAAAAATATAATCTTCAAACTTAAAATAGTTATGAAGATAGCAAAATAATGTGTTTTTTTAAAAAAACAAGCTAGGAAAAGAACTGTTCCCAGAAACAGGGAAAGGACCAAGAGCAGAAGCTGACATCGTTTTAAGGACAGCAATCTTCTCCAGACTGGTCCATCCCTGTCTAACAGTACTTACTGGGTAAAAGATTACATGGCAGCATGGGTGTAAAGTAAGAGAGAATGTGGGAAGGCATGGTTTCCAAATTGGAATGGTAAAAGATTAATCATTAAACAAAATATTAAGCATTACTTAAGATGTGCACTCCACCATAATAGGCACTGTTACTTACACTAAAGTGAGCAAGTCACCACAAAAGGCACTCCATTATTCCTCAGCCAACAAAGAAAAGATTATTCTCTGAAAAAAAGGCAAAGCTTGAAAAGCCTTGAAAAGAATAGATGATTATATGATGGCTAAACCAGGATTTTGAACTGTAATTCCTCAGAGTAGTGATCATCACTCCATGAACTATTTGTGTCTCTTTGCCTGAACTTGATGGCACAAGAATCTTCCAGTTTGATAATTAAGAATGATGCCCACATAAGTAGGGCTCCAGAAAAGCAGAGATGGAAAGCAGGTCCTGTGTTTAACTGGGATAACTGTATTCAAAGTGCTGCCCTTGTAGCAATTAATTAGTTACATTGCCTTATTTGAGTGCATCACATTAGAGTTTTTAGTAAGGAATTGCCCATCTGGGAAGTGGGAGTGAGGACACCTGGTTATCACCAGTATGACAAACCAAATCTGGCATCTTATCTCTCAGTCAGGCCAAGTGATAACGTTTAAGTAAAGTGAGATTATTTCAAGTAGCTGCCTTCACATTTTGCACAGTCTGTGTCTCTATGACAAGCATAAGACATATGCACACATGAATAAAGAACTGTAATGGACGTACTAGAAGCGATTATTATACATAACACAGTTATTTTGTAGATTTTTAGAGAGGGTAAGAAATGACCCTTCAGAGGACAAAAGACAATAAAAAAGAAGAGGCAGCAGTCTAAAGAGCTTTGTTAGACATGCTAGAATGGCAGCTCCTTGAAATGTTTAACATATGGGTTATTTTTGCTTTTTTTGGGAAGGAATAGGATTCTGGAAGGAAAAATAAGAAGTAGTAATAAATTGAATAAAATAAAAATCTAACATAATTTTGTGAACAAGTTCAAAATGAGGTATTAGAATCACCATAATTTCACTGTAACAAGACTATTTTAGACTATAATATAATAATATTACCTAGCACTTATATAGCATTTTTCCCAAGCAGAACTTCCACTTTACAAAAACTTTAGCTCATTTTACAATTAGAAAATTTGAGACAGGGAAAAAGAGAACAAGTAAGTGGTTGGAGACGATGCCAGGAAAGAATTTATCTTCTAAACTGTGGTCTAGTACTGTGTCCAGTAAATTACAGTGTAATACGAGTCAGGCATGAAAGCCTGGTGGTTTTGACCATTTAACACGACCTAACAATTAAAAAGACCATATTGAAAATAAGTTTATTTAAAAGGCTTATGAGGTCACACTGTAATAAGTGACAATACTGAGAAGCTAAAGGTGTGACAGTAGGACAAGCAGCTCTCTGCATGCTGTAAGCAGAAAAAGTGTCTTGTGGAGAGTCAGTTATGTAGCGAACGAATGCCTGTGTAGCCATCTGAAAATGAACCTCATCATGAATAAGATATTTACTCAGCTAAAAGAAATCAGTATATTAATCCAAGCAAAAAATAATGTAGAAAAAAAAATCAATATTCTTCTTAAATTTAACAAAGTATGGATACTTTTAGTTCTGTAGTGATCTCAAAGAAAAGTTTGACAGCTGTAGCAAAGGTTAAATTAAATCTGGTGATGCTCTGTTCCCAATGTCATTATTTCCACCTCTCTTACTCCACCACCATAGTAGTCACAGTTCTTCCGACTGCTGCTCTCCTCTAAATCTGTTTGAACATCTATGTATGCTGACTGACAACATGTCCATTAATAGTGCATTTCTTTTTGGCTGTAAAATAGAATAAATGAATACTCCCCCCACAACAAAAACGTATTTGTGAATGCTTATCCTGGGCATTCCTAGAGGTGAGACAAAATGGCTCTGCTGGTACAAGTAAGAAACACATGGTTTATACTTCTGATCATTTAGTTGTTTTTTTCCATATGTCTACCACTATCAACTTATCTGCGAGATTCAGACCTTTCGGTCACTCTTACTGCAATCCTGTTTAATACCTTTGTCCCAATAAATGTAATACAAGATAGTAATACAATCACTCAAGCTCCATTACCCTTTAACAATCACAAATGGCTACTTAGAATGAGACTGCTTTGCAAACAGTACCTTCATTAAGATGTCCTTTAGAATATTATAAGCTATTGATTAAAAAAATCATTAAATGTTCAAACGGAATTAATTAAACATTCTTCATATTGATGACTATCCCCCTATTTTAATTCTTAGGTTTAGAAGAGTCCTACCTACAGGAAAACTCTTGGCAAACTCAAATTACAGCATTAAAAATGTAACTTATGGTACGCAATGCATAATCGCAATCTGGCAACATTGCAAATTACAATTTATATCGGTTTTGACTGGGAGCCTATGAAATTTATTTGAATTGACTTGTTTTTCAGTTCTTAAAAATGATTCAAGTATTTTCCTGATACGACCTAACCCTCTTTCCACCACAGTCATCACCTCTGAAATCTTGAGAGGTGCTAAATTATGCTAGTGTCTTCAGCAGTCGACTCACAATATTTACTGCTTGTGTTAATACTAGAGTTTGACAAATTTTAAAGAAAAATGTGAGAAATAAGAGGCTTTTTGTCTTGCAATATATTTACAGTAACATGAACTTCCCAACATTTTCATAACCTTGAAAGAGTCGCCTTTGCATGCAGTTCAAGGCTAGCTCTTCAACCATTCCACTCTAAGTCAACTAAGCATACAATTGATTTTCAGATTTTGTTCCTGGAATTCAAGCACATCAAAACCAAATGTTTTGCTCCTTAGCAGGCATATCCATGACTTCAGGATTTGCTGGCAACTTTTTATAGAAAATGCTTCCACAGAATGAGTTCAAAAAGCTTGTATAAGTGACAGCATCTACTGGGCTCCAACTACTACTGCAAGCCAGAATTACAGAGTATGGGAAGAAAAATGCTCTACAACAGCATGCATATTTAAAAACACACAGAGAGTATGTATAAAATACACACTAGGATAAATCTCTCGATTCTCAGAGTTTCAATTTTGTTCTTCCTCTGTTGTTACCCTTAGCACTTCTATTTTGTCTTCGCTTTCCTGTATTTCCTTTAATTTGACTGTCTTTGACTCTTCAAACAGTTTTTTGTGATCCTATGTCTACTACTCCCATTCAAAAAAAGGAGCCCTCCACAGTTTTGATGGGCAGAGGTGACACAAGAAGATTTCTGAACCACACCCACACTTTCTCACATTGTGGGTAGCATCGCTGTCCTTCACAAGAAAACTAGATGAACTGAATAGTTCAGGAAGTTTATAGTATCATAGAATAGTTTGGGTTGGAAGGGACCTTAAAGATCATCCAGTTCCAAACTCCTTGGCGTGGGCAAGGACGTCTCCCACTAGATCAGGCTGCCCAAGGCACCATTCAACCTGGCCTTCAACACCTCCAGGGATGGGGCATCCACAGTTTCCCTGGGCAACCTGTGCCAGTGCCTCACCACCCTCATGGGGAAGAAACTCTGCCTTACGTCTAGTCTAAATCTGCCCCTCTCCAGTTTATACCCATTGCCCCTCATCCTATCACCACAAGCCTTTGTGAACAGCCCCTCTCCAGTTTTCCTGCAGCCCTTTCAGGTACTGGAAGGCCTCTCTTCTCCAGGCTGAACAAGCCCAACTCTCTCAGCTTGTCCTCATATGGGAGGTGCTCCAGCCCTCTGATCATCTTTGTAGCCCTCCTCTGGACCCATTTCAACAGCTCCATTTCCTTCTTATGTTGAGGATTCCAGCCTGGACACAACACTCCAGATGAGGTCTCACAAGAGAGGAACAGAGGGGCAGAATCACTTCCCTCGACCTGCTTTTGATGCAGTCCAGGATATGGTTGGCCTTCTAGGCTGCAAGTACACACTGCCAGTTCATATCAAGCTTCTCACGTATGGAAGCTTTGCTTCTTCTTTCCTGAAACATCACACGCATGGTACATATAGACAAGGAGATACACATGCGCACACACAAATATATTTTTTTGTGTAATAGATATCATAAAGTGTAAATTCACATTATTTTATATAGAAGCAAATAACCCTTTTAGCACTTGAGAAAGATAAAGGGGCATCTTGTGAGCAGCATATTGTAATACACTTAGATGCAGAGGAGGGTAGAGCTCCATCTGGGGAATTAACAGGAGACATAAGAAATTCAGACAGAAAGGAAACAAGTCGAGAGAAAAATGCTGGGAAAGACAGTTTCAGGATGAAAAATGGTATTTAAACTGAACTGGAAACTGAACTGGAAACTAGCATTCACAGGAAGGGTGTGTATGTTGAGAAACAGAGCTCCATTTCAGGGAATCTGTATCTGATAATGCTGCCATGTACAGAATTGGCGCACCTAGCTATTAAATCCAGTTAATCCCAGAATGCTGGAAGGAAAAAGCTTTAAACTCCAAAACATACAAAATAATAATGTAGTTTGCTATTGTACATATTTTGATGGTCTCCATTTTATCTTCAGTATTGACCAGAGGTGATTATATCCTCAGACCTAAAGGAACATTAAAAAACCAAAGGTATCGCCAAATCCTATGTTATTAGTCACTTTTTTATCACTGTAATTTATATATCTAATTTAACACATGCAGATTAGGGACAGTACCTTCCCCTGTACAAAGAGAATAAGGACTTTTTAAAATGTACATGGAACATCATGGTAAAAGCATGTACTTTGTTGGGAATAACTGGCTTGGGAGGCATCAATCACTTTCATGCTTTCCCCGCTGATATAGCAAGACAATCTTGATGCTGACATGTTTCTCAGATGAGATGCATGTAAGGAAGGATGCTGGCTGCCTCATAATTTTGACTAGGATATTCTGTAACATGTTTTCCTGAGGAAAATGCCTCAAGTGCAAAGGAGATAGATATTCAGTATTTAATGTGAACTATCCATTAATTCATAAAACTAAGAAAAAAACATACTCTGTGCACAGTTGAATTCATAAATGTATCAGCACATGGGAAAGGAAAAGAGAAAGGTCTTTCTATCAATGTTTTCTACACTGCCTCAACATTTGCTCTAGAATGAAAATCAGAATTATTCCTGCCTTCATAGTGAGCATCTTCTTCATCACTCACTTACCTGATTCAACTTACCTGTTCAATTGCTGTGCTTCAGCAGATCTTTGCAATCGTTACATCTAAAACTTTTAACATCATATACTAATACACAACCATTGCCAAGAGCAGTGATTCAAAAAGAATGTGAAATCAACAGTGATTGTAAATTAATGAAGCACTTTATACATTTTTCCACTAAAGAGATTTTTCTCAGTTCAACCCCCAAGGCATGAAATTCAAGTTTGACACTGCCACAGTTGGATTAAATTTTTCAGATGGTTAACTTGAAAAGAAGAATCTGATCTATACAGTCAGACAGACATGTAAGTCTGCAGTTAATTGAGAAGTGCAAAGAAATGAGAGAGTAGTTTATTCTTTCATCAATGTTTTAAGGATCTAATACAAAGTAATAATTTTCAGAAATGCAAGGGTACAAAATTTCCATAGAAATTTTCAGAAGAGTTCCCTTTCAAATAAATGATATGGAAAACCAAATTCTGATAAAAAACTGCGAAGAAACTCATATGAAATATTTTTTCTTAGAAGGATAAGTGAAGAAAGAAAGTTTTATATAATTTTTTAAAATATAGTCATCACATCTCAATCCTTTAAAACACTCTAAGTACTTCAAATAAATTTATTCTGCTTTAAAACTGATACTACAAGGCATAAATGAATCCTTTGTACAGCAGACTAGTAATTGATACTTGACTTTTGAAGCTCTCTATCAAGGGTTATGGTCAGTAAAGGATCTTCTCTTCTTTGCTAGAGAACAGGAATGAGGAGAAGGGCTCTCCTCTGTGTACTGCCTTCTCTTCTGGAAATGGAGGTTGTTGTAGAGACAATTTGATGGCAGAAAAGAGATAATTGTGGATGCAGACAGAGAGAAACAAAATGTACTTTAAATGACAAATAACTACTAATTTCTCCTCCACTGTTCTGAAAGAAAGAGGGAGATGGAAGGGAGAGGAAAAGGTTAAAGGGATATTCTTCTTTGTCTTCAAATTTATAGAAAATTTATATTCCTAGTCCAGATCAAGTACAATTTATTCTGAGCTGATAAATATCTGTGACTAGTAAGGTCAGCATGCATGGCAGCAATCTCGGCAGCAGATCTCAACATGCTTAAAACCTTGAGGAGGAACATTATCTTCAGGAGGAACATTATCTCTGAGCAAATTCTTTACTAACCAGAATCGAAAAAGCATACATAGATTTGGCTACAGTGCAAACTGCTTTGAAAAAGAATCTGACTGAAAACATTTCCTCCATGAAGTCAATGATAAATGATATGAGAGACATTTCCTGTTCTCTCGTACGCCTTAAGAGTTTGCTTTGCATAGAAACTCAATTACATGCCCTGGAAAGTTCTCCCCACGACATCACAAAACAATGACATGATGATTAGAAGAAGAAAATCACAAACTATACATAAACACATGAGAAACGCCCTCATGCAGACACAAGCAAAGGGGAAGGAGCACAACCAGGTTTCACAAAGCACACAGGAGCGAGATGTGAGAGTGATTGTTGGTAACTTTTCTATTGTCAAGAAAAGTTGATTCTCACCGTTCTGAACAAAATGGCTGAACTAAGAGCATCTGACTGGTTATGCCCAAATACCCTCCTCCTCATCCTACCGGTGCAGAGGTGGCATTGGGAGAAAAGCCACAGAGCAGCATGAGAATGAAATAAAGAGTTGGTTAGTATTTAAAGCACATACATAAGTACAAATAATAATACACAGTGTTTAATTCCTTATGCAATTTCTGAGCCACCTTGAGGTACAGCTTTCTTTGCTCTCTTGTCAGCTTTATCAGCTTTTAAAATGTCCCTATGCAAAGAGAAAGTGCGATCAGAACCTCCTCCTGCCCTCTCCTCCCCATTGACCTTGGTCTTTGCAAGAATTTCCTTAAAAGTTTAAATTTCATCTTTTCTTCACATTTTATCTTTACATTTCATCTGTGAATGCTGTGCCGCTTTCATTTGCAGGCATGTACTACAGTTACACTCTGGAAATGGCTTCATTTCACTATAGACTCACAGCGAAGAAACAACAGATAGTCTAACATTTCCTCCAAATTAAGATTAATTTGCAGCATTCGCACTCTCCCAAAGAAGCTAAGAAAAAAATTTTCCAAAAAAAAATTGCAGAAAATTCAAGGCAGCCGATTTACAATTCTTTATTTACCATCTGGAGAAGGGTATTAAATCAAGATGCAAAAGCAAGTTGCTCTGAAAATAAGAATTTTCTGGCTTGTATACATTCCTTACTCTGCATTCTGATACAGACACGAAAAGAGATTTTTAAAGATCTGTTTTTGCAGGGTGAATACGTAATCGTTTTTTTTTTTTTTTCCATTTTCTCCTTGTACCTTACTCATAATTTCTGCATATCACTAGGATGGTGCTTAAAAGTCTAGACTCAGATGACTTCCTTCAAATCTCAACAATTTCTAGATGAGCCAGAGGGCAAAGAGGAGTGCCAAACATTCCTTCACTTTGTCAAGGCAGTGATTAATGATCACTAATATTTTAATTAAACTGGAATGGATGAGATTACAACATGGGATATGCAATTATGTTGGCATTTTCTGTGCTACCCAAGGGATAGGTAATCTCTCTGCTAGTTATCAAGCACACGGCTGTGCTTTGTAAATGACACAGGAGGCTCCTCGCTGCCTTGGAGATGGTAAATTGATTTTCCTTCAGTTCACGGCCCATTGAGTTTGCGAGGGAGCAGTCTGTGCTCATTTGGCACGGAGGCTGGGATTTCCTCATGGGAAATGAAGGTAACTGCTCGTATGCAATCCATAGATCAGAAAGCTGATCCTGCACCATGATTTCCTGCTACTGAAGACAAGAAACAGCTTTGGACACTCCACACACTGAGGCAGTAAACCTGAGTTACTAAAGTCTGAATATGCCAGACAGGACTCCAGTCTTGCATGTTAAGAGAATAACATTTCTTTCTTCCCCATCATTGTCTGCTCCCCTCTTCTCCACCCATTTAATAATAGCTTGGTACCAAGAACTGTTTGTTCACATTTCAGGGGTTTTCAAGGAAGCCGACACAACAGCAACAGCCATTTCTGGTTTATAACTGCAGCTCTGTAAGGCTATTTTTGCTTGAAGGTACTGCAAGTATGTCAGGGAAAATTACATAGGACTCAAAATAACCAGACCCCATAGTAAAAATTACTTTAAAAGCAAAATAGAGAGACACATTACCTGGTCAGGGGAGGGTTTGTGGTTGGTTTGGTTGGAATGGGAGGAGGATTTGAGGTGGTCATCCTCGTAGTTGTCAGCCATCAGCTTCATACGGTTCTGAGTCTATTAAGAAAACCCAAAAGAATAACCTCAGTCTACCTTCTAATGTGATCATAGAGACTAAAGGGAATAGTGTATTTTATGCTAACCTATATGTCCGAAATTCATACATGGAAAAAAATACACATGCATAAAACACTAGTTGGTATTACTCTAGAGAACTGGTAAAAACAGGGAGACTCATTCCAGCTTTATCCACTTTGAGGATAAAGCTAGTTTTGCAATTAAGTGGCTCATCTGAGTTGCACCTACTCAATCTTGTACTTCTTACAGAAGTTCAAACACCAATCTGCAGAGCAATTAAATAAAAACATCAGTTAAATTTAGCTAAGTCATTTAAAAAATATTAATTAAAAAAAGTAAACAACCTGAAAACAGGAACGCCAAAGATGGGTTACTACTTAAAAAAGTCCACCTAGTTTCAACAAGCAAATCAGTTTTCAACTGATAAACCGAAGAGTAGGAAAATTCTGAGACTGTTCAGAAAAATGTGAATTGTAAAAAAGCCTTCCGGTAGGGAAATTAAAAATTAATAAGTATGTCTTTGGGAAGAAAAGATGACATAATAAAGATGTATAAAATTAGAAACTGCATACAATCAAGCAAAGAATTAACAAAACATGAATCAAGTCTCTTAGCATGTTGTTAACTTTTCTTCAGCTTCTCAGGAAATTTCAAGATCCAGAGGATATACAATTTTTTAAAACACAACACGTAAAATAAATTGTATAAGACTAATTAAATCCTTTCCTTCCAAGTGAAATGAACATTAAAATATATTACATGACAAAGGTCAGTGTTAGTGACATAAAGCCCATTCAACATACTACCCTGAAACGAGGTCCTTGAGCACCTACACACACAAGGTAAGAAATTGACTTGGGAAAAATGTCCAACCCACCCAGCAGGGCTTACAAGGGCCATTCAGGCAGCAATGTCACCATCCTGGAGGTGTTTAAAGGTGTTTAGATGGGGTGCTTGGGGGCATGATTTAGTAGTAGACAGGTATGGTTGGAGTTGATGATCTCTAAATTGTTATCCAACCTAATGATTCTACGATTCAATGACACTCCACAAACAGCCTAGAGGGAAGTACGGAAGACAGCTGGGTCTAGGGTCTTGCAAAACAAACTGTCACCCCTATGTCAGCTGCTTCACACTTCAAGCTATCTGTGTGCCACTGTTATTGGGCACTCATGCCTGGGGCAGAACCAAAATGGAGTGATGGTGCCTCTTCTCCCACCTCATAACGTAGACAAAGCCTCATTCTGAGATTTGTGAAAACGTTATATTCCAAAACAATAAAAAGGCTAGCCAGACCTATGTTACGTATGATACACGGTAAATTATGTACAGCTAGACAAACTAAACCAACAGAGATGCACTAAAACTAAATGTCTTAAATGAAAGCTCAAAGCTCACTGCAAAAAAAGCCAGCTGTTGATTTAATCCCTTCATAACTGCATCATTTCTCACTGAAAACTGTAATTTTAATGAGCATCTTGAGGCTAGAGAATGGAGATTCTACTTAACAATACTCAGATCGTTACAGAGAAGGTCCAGGGTTTGAATCTGGATTTGATTTTATTTTGGACTGATTTAACCAAAGCTAATAGTAAACTGAGATTAAGCAATAAGCAATTTAATCATGCAAAATCTTTATATTGTTTGCTCTGTTTTGTCAAACCAGTTTGAAATTCCAAGTCTGACTCATCATTCATAAATCACTACTTGAAACACACTACATTAATACTTAAACACCCAGTTTATTGTAAAGGCGTTTTCTCCATATTCATTATTTTATTATACTTAAGTTTGGCTCTTTGTAACAATTTCTTCTTTGCATTGACAGCTACTGATTTTAAATTATTTCACATTTCTTTGGAAATTTTTGGTTCTGATAATAAATAATTCTTCTTACATGACTTTCAGCTTGCATGTGGAAAAATCTGTTAAAAAGGCAGAATATTAGAACAGCACATTAACTTCTTTGAGAGAAAAACTTGCATTTCACAGAGCAGCATGTTTTATGATACTACTTGACTAAAAAATACGTTGGTGCTAATATGGGAAGAGAAGAATATAAAGATCTAAATACTCAAAACACAGTAACTCTCACAGAAAATTCTGAAGTGGAATTAAAAAGGTTGTGTACTTCTGCCTCTTCAAGTAGAATAACTTACTACTGATACTTGGCAGGAGGTGCGAGAAGAGGCTGAGAGAACTGGGCTTGTTTAGCCTGAAAAAGGAACAGGCTTCTTTAATTACACTGTAGGAGGAAAAGGAGAAGATGAAGCCACACTCTTCCTGCAGGACACAGGACAAGACAACAGATGTAAATCGTAATGCAGAAAATTCTTGTAAGAGAGCATGATAATTCTTTTCATAATGAGGCTGATCAAACACCCAAACACATTGCCAAGAGTCTGCGGCATCTCCATCCTTGCAGACATTGAAAATGCAACTGGACAAGGCCTTGAGCAGGCAGCTCTAGTTAGCGAAGCTCTCAGCAGGTAATTGGATGCAGAAGTTCTCTCCAATTCAAAAGATGCTGCAATTCTTATTATTTGGGCTTACAATCTTCAGATAATTTTATAGCTATGAAGGCTGAAGTTCTCAAATAAAGAGGGAACTAAGTTCCAAAATTCCTCCTAGTTGCTAAATATGATTTAGCTGCTTAGCTTCATTAGAGCCCTTTGAACATTTTAATTCAGAACAATCTCTGCAGCATCACGATGGTGACAATTACACAGGATCAGTTCAATTAGAAGGACATTTTCTATTTGCCCTCTTTAGTCCAAGGTTTCTGCTCACACTGTTTCTGCTGTTAATCTACAAGTACATCTTTGTGATATACAAGTCTTTGCAAGAAAACACCAAAATCAGTATTGTAATTTCACTACAGGAACTGATTTGCACATGTATCATTGGAAATATGCCCAAATCAAGAGATGGAAGAATCACAGAATCATCAAAACATAAAGGTTGGAAAAGACCTCTAAGATCATCACGTACAACCGTCAGCCCAGCACCTCCATGCCTACCAAATCATGTCATGAAGTGCCACACGTACAAGTTTCTTGAACACCTCCAGGGGTGGAGACTCTACTACTTCCCTGGGCAGCCTGTTCCAATGCTTCACCACTCTTTCAGTAAATAAACTTTTCTTATATCCAGTATAAACCTCCCCTGGTGCAACTTGAGGTTATTACCTTTCATTCTATCACTTGTTAGTTGAGAGAAAGAAGGGAGAAAAGCAGTGTATTTCCTTATACACATCACTAAAAATTATTTTCCGACATTAAAATTCCAATCAGTGTTGAGAATAGAATAGAATAGAATAGAATAGAATAGAATAGAATAGAATAGAATAGAATAGAATAGAATAGAATAGAATAGAACATATAACACTATTTTTCTAGTTCTCTTTATGTCAAATATGGAGTTAAAAAGCTTCTGTCTAGGACTGGAATGTTAGCTGATGAACTTCCCTTACGAAATATTCAAAATATATGATCTCAGTTTCTCTCCTATCATGCCTCTTCAGGAAAAAATGTTCAAAAGGATGGAAATTTCTAGAACATATGGCTGTTGCAATGCTTTATAAACAAATAGTTTACTTTATTGTGGGGAACCACTCCAACATCCTGCAGTCCAGAACCACTTTGTCATGGTGCTGTTATATAGTCCTGTCCCACCTTATGAGGTTATGGCTTAGATCCTAGGGCAAACATTTCTACATCACTGTAAAAAATATGAACAACAGAGTGGTTTAACCACTACGTCCTGTGAGAAAATAAATGAGCAGTGCAGACAAGTCGGTTGTGTCAGGAATGCTTTTGTCTAAAACCTCCAGAGCATGTAAGCAAAACTGGATGTCAGATCCAAATTTTGCTTAAAAAAATATGATAAGCCATTACAGGTACCTTCTTCATGCATGTGCAAATAAAATGCTATAATGAGAAAAACACAACAAAACTCCCCAAGTCAAAAGGTTTCATCATTTTTTTTTCCAGAACTTTACCTTTTTTTTTTGACATATCAGATTTCATAACCTTATTCCTTAGCTTCCCATCACCCCAGCCCATTACTTGTCAAAGCTTTTAACAACGCTCTTTAGTCTTCCAATAATTACCAAACAAAAGAACAGTTTCAAACCCTTTAGAGTACTGTCAATCCTCAAAATGTCTCAGGAGCCATAGCACACTCTTAAGCTCCTAACTGAAAGACAAGAATGACTGTGGAGAACTTGCCACAAGAGTTCCGCAGACCAGAGTCTGCGAACCACAGGTCTAAAGCACAACATTTGCAAGGCTATCATATTTAAAAAAACCCTCAACTTCCTGCAGTTATATATTAGGCCATACTCTAGTACTACCAGATCTTGCCCACTGTTCTGGTTTGGGCTAACGCAGAACATATTCTCTGACTTTTCAGCTAAATCTCTTTCAAAACTTCAGCTGCTGAAGCTTACTAAAACAGTTCTTCAGACAGTGGCTGTCTCTATAAGTGATAAACCAGATGGTTATCACCAAGGTAATAGGCCATTGGTGTGCAGAGAGGCCACTGTTCACACCTATTCCTCTGTAAATTAAAACCATCCTAGAGTTGGTGGTGAAGGGAGCTCCACTTGCTTGGAGGAGCAGACAGGACAGGCGACCCAAACCTGACCCACAAAGTATTCCATAAGTGCCATAATCTATATAAAAGCTTAGAGACCACAAAGGTCATCCATCTTCAGGGAGGACCTCACCCGAATGTCTGTGCTTGAACCCATCCACATATTCCTGGCTCCAGTTCCTGAGTCCATCTCCTGCCTGCCAGCGGGTCCAGTCTGGGACCTTCCCTGTGCCTGTCCTCAAGTGTCAGTGGTGACGTATGGTCATCAGGGGAGTATGAATTGGTTTTGTACATATTTTATTATTCCCTTATAATTATCTTCCTTTTTAATTATTATCCACAGAATCACTAGGTTGGAAAAGACCACAGGATCATCGAGTCCAACCATATTGTTTCATTAAAGATGTTTTACAGTTAGTTTCCAAGATGCAATTCTCTCATTCTCTCATTTCCCTTCTCCCTTTCCTGGGAGGGCGGAATTGGGACTAAAAGCTACCCAGTTTAGTTACTGATCTGGCTCTGTGTGTGCGCTAAACCAGGACACATCCCCTCCCTCTCTCCCCACCCTCTACCCATGAAATCCTGCAATTGTCCTTTGCCTCACTGATACATTTATGCTTAATGCCAGTTTTTTTGCTTTTCATTATTTAACCCTGGCCTCTGCTCTATCCCTTGTACAGCAGACAGTTATATTAAAAGGAGAAAACATGAAATAAACTTCTAATCATAAATGTGAATGGTCAGCAGAGCACTTTTTTCAAACATGCTCTTTTATTGTTTCATGGTCCTGTAGGGATTTCACTATATTTTCACAAGGCTTTTCCTAGCCATCATATAGTTTACTACTGCCTGTATTCTATAATCACTAAATGTTTGGGTAAATAAGGAAATTACTGTGGAGCAGACTATTTCTAAAGCAGGCAACACCTGAAAACTTTCATTTCAAACAGCACATGTATAATACTTAAGCTGCCAAAACTGCAGCCATGGTGATTTTTGTTTAAGAATCCCTAATTTCCTAAGAATTCCTAATTTCCTCCTTCATGGATGTACTGCTTCAAAGCGCACTCTCACCTTTTGGTTCCTAAGAGTAAGTTATTTTATGTTCACTGCAGGCTACACTGTCAGCTTGTTTGTGCACTTCCACCCTGAAGACCAAATGAATAGATTTCATCACAGTTAAATTATTACATGAGAGAAAACAGAACTGATGCCAATCCACAAAGTGTAGCAGAGACTCAGAGACATAATCTGGAATATTGCTGGTAAATCCTAGAGGAGTGTTGCCCAGGTTTGACAAACTTTTTATAGTAGAATTCCACATATAAATTTGAAACTCACAGATTGAACATACAGTTTTTATAGTATATTTTAGAGAATGTTTTTATTTGAAAGTTTGCACTAAGTTGTATGTCATAAAGAGTATACATACTTTTCTTAAGCATTTCTGCAGCATAGCTGGAGTTCTGGTAACCATTACCCTAGTAAGTTTTTGAAACCAACTTTATTCACAGGAATCACACATTTCTGTATCTCTAGACAAGATCCTTAATAAACAGCATATACTAGCTTATAAGCTGTGCATTCTCTGTATTAATCTAGTCTGCTTCATGCTCCCATTGCAGTAACTTATCAGAAGAGTTCACATCAAATCTGTTTCTTCACCACGCAACACAGCAGAAACCATGACATCTGTGACTACTTTGTCATTTTTTGTAAAATATTTGAGTAGGGTAATTTCTGGCTTTACTCACCAGTCTAAACAGGCTTTATTAATCCTTTAATGTGGAGTTTAAAAAGCCCCACATTAAGTAAACATTAATATAATGACTGTTCTTGTGACAAATGGATATGTGGTGGAGACAGCGTGGCAGAGAGTTAGAGGAGTCATCCCATTTCAATTGAGTTGAATATCTCACTGGAAGCACACACATGCAAATGCAACAGTTTAGAAACCTTTTTGCTACTAATAATACAGAAATATAAAGGAGAAACTCCGTATTTTTCTTCCTAAATTGTGTGTCAAATTCAGTATCTCTGAAAATCATGCTGTTGCAAAGATTTTCAGGTAGTGCTTTTCTATTTGCTGAAAACATGCATTGAGAGACACTCTCTGTAAATATTCGGTTAGCTCCCTGCTGTAATTTGGCTGTCGGAAACGGAGATTAGAATGTGTAACTACCATGAGTATATGTATATCTGCCTTGAATACACACCTACCCTGAGAACACAGTCTCTGAAAGATCATTTCAATTATTTTACTCTATGCCTATTCCCATTAATGAAATGTAATGATCCAGGAGACATTTTTTTAAACTTCTAAAGAGATGGTACAAACTGAGGTGCCTTTTTTTTGTTTGTAAGGTTTAAAAGGCACATCATCAATTAGGTTTGGCTTTCCTTTCTGCTATGTTAACGACTAGCAACTGAGATTTCTTTTAGCAGCAAACAAAAGTAATATTCAGCTGCACAAATTAAAACAGTTCTTATTACTACAGTTCTGTACATCCTGGAGCCGTTGTTTTTGTAAGCCCAATGAAGACCATGCACAGCGTGCAGCTGCTAGGGTTTGTCAAAGCCTGAGGGATTTAACAGATTCTACCTGAGACAGAGGCTTCTGCACGGACTGTTGGCAATGTTACAACTATGCTACATTATAAAAAGAAAGACTCTATCAGCCAGGTTAATGGCTTTATTTTTCTATTTACCTCCCCACATATGATAATTACAGAGAAACTTCATTCTGGAGAATTAATATTCAAAAACCTTTGAACTGAACTAAAGGAGGCTGATCATCTAGATATGGAGTTTTCTGTGAGGCTTGGCATGTGTAGATGTAAGAGGATGAATTTAAAAAACAAACTTTGAACTTAAATTTTCCCTGTACAGGAATGTGTCTCTTGGAACTTTATTAGTTCGTTAGGAGATGAATAAATAATTAATTATGCATTTGCTTGATGACAAAGTATATTGAAATCTATTGCTATGATCCCTCTGTAAAGAAAAGCAGTGACACAAAAGACAATCCAAATCAGATCTTGTGTTTGGGATTCCTTACCGTGTTATACCACAAGAAGATTATAGCATGTGTTCCTTTAGTTTTCTTGTACTCTCTTTAGAGGTACCTCAAGCTGTGTTTAGTACCAAGCGAACAGTGGTAAAAGAACTGCCTTTCTCAATTATTTTTATCACAAGAGCTGGAATATTCCCAGTCCCAGCCTTACAAAGAAACTAAAACAAAATAAAAATCTTTCCTTCTCTTATGGTTAACTACTCAGGAGCAAACCAAGTACATCAGTTCTTTGGCACCTTTCCACTCCATGTAAGGATCTTAGGCAGAAATACCATTTAGGTGTGTTTTTCTGTATCTCAAAGATGTTTGAGCAGAGTCTGGAGTCTAAGAACGTTTACCACCATATTGTAAACCTAATTTATACTGTCTGGGTGGCCTATGCATCAAAAAACTTCAGGCAAGATCAAAAGGACAAATGGTATCCTGTGACAACATCCTCAAGGAATCCTGAATCCCTCACACTACACAAAACCCATAGAAAGTATTTATTGAAATTGATCTGAAGGCAGAACAGCAAGTAAAACGAGTTGCTGTTTTAATTCTTAAGATGAAATAAGGAAATTGGTTACATTCATATTCCAGTAATGAGCACATAAAGTGTTTGGACTCTAGGGTTAATGTAAGTAGGTAGGGTTTTTTTCCTGTTATGAGCCTGCTCTATGGCGCAGTTTGTTAGGGCAAGTCTGATGGTGGTTCCACGCCATGGCAGAGAAGGGGGGCCTTACTGCAGAATTTTCTGCCAGAGAATATAAGATCACTATCCTTTGCTGACACGTGCCCTGGAAATAGAAAAGATTAATTTATTTAAATTAGCTTAACAGCAACTGCTTTTTGCCAAATCATGATGCTACATCCATTCTCGATCTATTGTGCTGTCTTCATTACTTCTTTCATCAGTTAATAACTGATGTCTTTTGCAGACAGCATGGCTACCCATGAAGAGCACAGGAGCACACTTCACTACCCATTTCATGCTGGCTAATGAAATCTGCATGCTTTGGATTTGTCTCCTACATCTTCTAAGCATGGCCTTCAACCCTTAATAATCTCTTCCTCCAGACCGCCTCCCCCATGGTGTTTCCAGGCAAGAGTCAGCTGGGACTGGTGTGAAAGTATGTATGTTCCGAATGGCCAGCCATATGCGTGTGCTACAGCCAAACAAAATATATCATGGCTCAATTCTTCTTGTCTTTCCCTGTGTGGGAGCATTACTTCAGGCTTTTTTCTCCTCTACCCAGCTGTGGATGTTAATTAAGTTCCTATAAGTTATATGATCTTTGCAACTTCTTTCCCTCTTTCAAATCTGGTTGAAAATGGTCAATAAATTGAAAAGTTACTTGGTGGGAACTACAGCTCAGCTAAGCAGATGGATAGAGCTGTCATTTAAACTCTTCTTAGGACTTTAGGATAAAAGCTGGTCCAAACTAGCATGTTTTGTCCAAGATGTAACAATTTGGACGTAGTCTCTCCATACGCCCTTGCAATAAATGTTACACACAAGTGGAGTTTTCCAATACTGCGCTCCATGCCTTTCTTTAAGATTCTGGGAGGCCTAATCACTATAAATTCTGAACTGAACAGCAGCAAACGTCTCATGTTTAGTTCATCTGCCTGCTGAACGTTTAATATATACAGTTTATTCAGTCTCTTTAACGTACTTTGATATACACCACAAATGACAACTCACTTGAACTAAGAAGCGAAATGCTACTTCTATAATAACAAAAAGAACTACCAGTCTTCGTCATTGCCCTCATTTCTCAAACTGTTGAAAACTCCCAAGTATATAATACTTCTCCTCTTACTCATTTTTCCCCTCTCATGGTGTGTTTCTGTGTCCAAAGTAAAAATTCTATCTTATATTTCATGAATTGAGAGAAAAACGACAAAGAAGCATTGAGAACAACAAGCTGAGGTGCATTTTGGAGCATGAACACTTCTAACAACTTTGATAGCTTGGTGATAACTTCTTTCCAAAGCAAAACGTAAAAGGTATCTCAGGTATGTTGAGGCTGGAAATTCATTCCAACATTATAAGGATCCCGTGATTACCTTAAACTTGTGCAATTAAACATCAACATTAAGCACCAGCAATAAGGTTAGTCTTATAAAATGTATAAATATCCAAAGGCAAGCCTTCTGAATTATGTGCACGGTATCCCAAAGATCAAGGCAGGTATTTCTATCAAAAACAGAAAAAGCTTTGTTTGACAGAGCTGACAGGTCTCCTGCTTTGTCACAACTATTTATTTGACAATTCTCCTTCCCTTTTCAGTGCAGCTTCACTCCGCGCCCTGCTTACCTTACTCTCCTCTACCATACTGTCTTTCCTTCATTGATTCTCCTTACTCTTTACCAAAGTAAATCTGCTTGCTTATGCTCAGCAAAGCTGCCGGTGCAACACAACTGGTTTAGTCAATCTGCTTTTGTCTCTTAGTCTTTCTCCTAGTCTCAGATCAGAAACTTTCTCAGTCAAGCAATATCTATACAAACCGACCAGCAAAATCTGATGTATGCATTTATATACAAGATGTCCTACTGTATAATCTTAAAACCTAGTCATGGTACCCTGCTTCAACAACATAATTTTGTAGGCCATCTGCTCACGTATATCTACATATGTCTTTCCTAGTTGATATAATGTGGAAGTTTTCAAATCTTTGTCTATTGTGACTGTGTCTTTACAACAAATACAGAAAAAGCAACCCTTTATGCAGCTATTTTTATATTTGGAAAGTATATATCAGAGTTTTTACCCCTTTAAGGCTTATATATTTTTATTATTACATGACTCACCAGTTCAATTGCATTTGCCTGCAGCTTCAAAGAGCTGTTAGTAGCACTCCCCCCTCATACATGCTGTTCTTGGCAAAAAGAAGTAGTTATGTACAGATACAGATTTCTGTACGCTAAAGCGATATGAGCTGCTCAGTATCATCTCAACACAGATGGTTTGTAACTGCCCAGAATCCAGCTCTGGGTGTATACACGAATGTGTCTGTGTCTACTTGATATAAACAGTGTTGATAGCAACTCTTTAAAAAAACACACCAAAACCTCAAGACTATTTATGCTTGTTCTGAAATTAATTTAAAAAGCTGTTGCATATAAAAGAAAAAGAAAATCAATATTATTCTTTTTCTACCTCGCTTTCATCTTTGAATATAGGGAAAATTCTCTACGGTAACTGCTGGAGGGAAGAGTTGAAAGGGCATTTCCTTTGACAACCAACAGAGCTTTGCTACCCCAAACTAAATTAAAGCTAAGAATTTTCTCTGTATGGCCAATTATTAGGGTTGACATCCACATATAACAGCCCTGCCTCATAAGATCCATAGAAACACACAGACATTACATTCCTGTCTGTCCACACCATCTGTGCGTGTGGTCCATAGACACAGGATTCCTGTCCATCTACACTGTCCCTGTGTTTGGTCCACAGAGGCAGGATTCCCGCCCGAAAACACAGCAGCACATGTGTAATACAGAGCTGGACAGATGAGTCCTGTCCATCTACCCTGCTCTTGCATGCAGTACATAAGCAAGAGGAATCACAACAAACCAATACCTCTTTTTTGTTTTTATTCTTCCTACAGAGGTTGATTTTTCCTATTTAGTCTGCATCAAAGCTTAAATAACAGTACCAGCTTGAAAGACTGAAGAAACATTTAGGTTTGGTACTGTTATTTGCTCCAGTATTATCCTTACCAAGGAAATAAATTGGTTTCCTTTCTTGGCATGCAATATGTAGAGATGTACCAGTTTGGTTAAATAAATTTCTTGAAGGTGTCTGAATTTCAGACAGTATTCCTGTCATTGCCTGCTCTGTTCCTCATCTATTGTCCTTCTGTGATTTCCATTCTCTTATGCCTTTACATATGAGTAAAGGTAAAGCCTGGAAAAAAACACTTAGAAAATTCTGTGTCCGCTGTAGAACTGCCAGAAGAAAAAAGTTTGTGGAATAAGATGAAGGAACAGCCAGTCTCATACCTCCTGTGTTTTACCAATCCTTTTACTGCAAAGTCATTAAACTTAGATAGGAGATTCCTCATGTTAAAGAGCTGTGACAAAGCAGAGAATAAATACAAATGAATGAATAGAAGGACAAGGGCAACCTCAGCTGCTTTCTTTGCAACTAGAAGGCCTAGGAGATAACAAGTTAGTCTTCATCCTTTTTAAACCCTCTTTGTATCATAGAAAAGATTGTTGGCTGACAATGGCGAATGACTACCTAGTTGTAGGTAGTGAAAAGAGAGTGAAAGAGGAGGAAGAGACATTAAGAAATTTCTCATCATCTGATAGCAATAAAAAGGACAGAAATGGACCATAAGGAACTTGTCTTGGTCTGAATATCTCAGTCTGTGGATCCTTGCTACCAAATCTGCAATTCCTTTTTTTCCAGTCCAGAAGAACATATTGATATTTTGCCCGTCTCTCTATGAGATATGGGAGACCTAAAAGGCACACAAAATGAAAATCTGTGCATATAAATAAACGTATTTCCCTTTAAAAAAAAACCCCAAAACCAAAAAAAGAAGGTAAAGTACTTATTACTTCCATAGAGCAAATAAACCCATGCAGTCTTCCAAGTTTTAAACAACTTATATATGTGTATGTTCATAAGGAACACTATATTCCTTTTATTATTTTTTCAACACCATTAATGTCAGCAGTTGGCAGAAATTTTGGTTGCTAGCTGTAATAAAGGAGGCAAAGCCAAGGTTATATCTACTAGTGTTTTGGAGATGGAGGACACATTGGCTTGGTATCGAAAATTACAGTTACGTTTTGAGCTAAGCAAAACAAGCGGGAAGAGTAATTTCTTAAACTATTCAAAAGATAAAAGTGAATATTTCAAAAGTTTCCCCCAGAAATAAAAATCCTACTGTAAAAAACAAGAGATAACTAGAGTGTTCAGATGCTAAGAACAACTTTATTGTAGTCAACTTTGAGAGCTTGTCTGAGAAATCCATTTATTTGTTGTTTGCTCAACTACAGGAAATATTTGTACTCACACTAGGAAAGACAGGAATTGGTAGTAAACAGAAAGAAAGAGAACAAAAGACTAAGTTCTGTGGCTGAAGCTGTGCTCAAAAAAAGGGAACAAAACCCCTAATAAGATGCTACCCCTTAACCAGGGCAATATTCAAGACAAAAGGCCATTACTTCCCCCAGGCACCAGTACTGTGATCAGAATTTAATATATATTTGGAGATTAAAGCTTGATGCAAAGTGAGAGACCGATACTAACTTACAATATTGACAACCTAAAATTGCATAACACGTTACTGTAAATGTAAATTTATTCATATTTAAAACCGAGGGTGCTTGTACAACTCATTGATCTTATATCCATACGACAAATGACTGATTATGCCAAATAAAATCAGACAGCAATCTTTTGATAACTAAGTCTGAGACTTGTTTTTTCCTTTATGCACAGTCTTGGACTAAACTCTAAAAGCATTTTTTGGTGCTGAAAAGACTCTCACCTTTGGTACCATATTGAAGATAAGGAAGTAGGGAGACAAACCATTCCTTTATTTTGTGTTCAATATTACTCTGCTGTTCAGAGACAGCAGAGAACAATTAACCTAAAGGTGATCTGTCAAAATCACCACCCTGCATTTGACAGCATCGTCTACAGATCCTCATTCAAGGGAGGGACCAGAAGCAGGATCTCCACCACTATCAACCTTCTCATCTTTATCCTTCAGAGCTGGCAGCTGCTACAGGTGCCCAAGTTAGCAGCAGCAGAAAAATTGCCATCCTCTCCCTACACACATTTTCAAATGTTAAGTAAAACTATGATCTCTAGGGAAAAACTACACACCTTTTCTTAGGTCGTCAATATTTTTTCATCTTAGAAAAGGCGTACAGAAAACAGAATGTAAATATTAAGGAGTAAAATGCATAATGCATCCAGCAATAAAACATGAACAGCAATTTTTTAAGACTTGGATTCTTTAGAACACACCATGAACTTAACAGAACTAAGGGGAATCTGCAGGCATCAGCACCCGCCCATTTCATTATTCTATGATTCCTTTAGATGAACCTGATATACTATGCTATCAATTTCCAGAACTTGGTATATAAATTAGCAAAGGCTTAGGATTGAGAAACTAGTCCTAACTGATGGCATATATCTTAGATTTCCAACTGTAATATGAAACTTCCATTTCCCCCTGCATTATCTACTCATTAGCCTGAGGTATGGTGCAGTGGACTAGGCTCAATCTGATTGATTCAAAAAGAGAAATTATTTTCAGAATTTTAAGGAGCTTCATACAGCGGATAATAAAAAAATCTGTAGACTGAAAGGTATTTCAGTGCATAAGCTCAAAAATACCTGAGACTACTGTTCATCAACAGCTCACTATTTACCAAAGCTGAAGTTTATTCTGTACCATTATGATTTAATTTTTTATTGTATTTTTTAAGATGGAGGGGATTAAAATTCTTTATTGCAGACTACGCATTTCTCCCTACTCAAGCAAAGAAGGCACTGATTATGTCACTCCCACGATAACACAGTAAAATCCCAAACATGCAATATATTCTATCTTACAGATCATTAATTTTCATTACATATTTCTAGGTGCACAGTTCTTTCCACCATTTCTCTGTCAAGTAAAGAACACATTACTGACATATTAAGTCATACAACTGTTATTCTGTAATCTATTTGAAACGTTCAACATATTTAGTTTATGAAACCAATCAGTCACGTCGTATCTCTGACTTCGCCTTCCACTCTCATGATTTTGGAACACACCTTGCATCATCTATCACCTCACTAGTTATGGATCTTACGCAAATTAAAACCAATACTAAATCTAGTAAAATGCTTTTCAGCTTTCTGCCACTACCTTTCTACTGACTATCAATATGTGAATTGCTTTTTATATAAGACAGTTTTTATAGTCAAGATTTCTTATGCTTTTAATCCAAAGAGAAGCAATCACAAATAAAGTCTTGATTTATAGCTTTAGTGTGAAACTGCTCAGTGTAATGTGTGTTCCTTAGGGAATAATGCTGCTAATTGTAGGAACAGGTAAGCGTAATGTACCAAGTTAGCACATTTCGTATGGCAATGATGGAAAGGAACATGCGTCTTCTAGGTGATTACCAGTGCTAGGTAAAACAGCCCAAATGAACAGGAATAATTTAGCATAGAAAAAGTTGCATCTAAACAATGAAATATCAATAAAGATGGTTACACAGTCATCTTGGAAAACCCCAGTATTTTTACCAAGTTCAAACAAATAATTCAAAATCTTGCTGTATCTGAAATCCTAGTGTGAAATTCCTGTTTCTTCTCAAAAAATATATTCATGGGTTTATCCCATCAGGGTTATTTACAAGTTTAAGTGGAATCCTCTCTGCCACCAAAACTTCAGAATTCCCTAAACAATGTGTCTAAATGAAAAGATTTAAACATAATCATAAACTCATTGTATTTTCCGGTCAGCCTTCAAACATCATCAGTTCAGATACCAAGAGAGTGATGCCAAGCCAATCCAGCCACAGAAGTGATTGTCGGAAAGTCTTAAATATTTTACCCCTGAGGCACATCCTGCCACTGGACAAGTAAGGAGCAGTTGTGTATGGATCCTTCCCAAGCACCCCACAAACCATAGAAGATAAGCAAGATGATGCACTCGTAATTTTATTCCTTGAATGAACAACTATTGGCAACCTCGAGCTCCTCTAAACTGCTCCCTCTGAGCTTTTGCATCTATTTCATGAACTCATCAGCTCAGAAACTGAGGTAAACTAACTGTTCACAACATAAAATTCGAAGCACAGAAGTCTCACAGAAATAAATAGATAAATGCTCTGTTGGATATATATTAAAAATACCTGCTCTAATATATTCTCTTTCCTTAACTGAAAACAGTGTCTAACTACAGAAAAGCACCATAGAGCACAATTGTGATGTGAAATGACAGTGACTATATTTACATTGTACTCAAGTCCAGAAATACTATTTACAGCTAAGAAATTACTAATTTTTAGGTCTATTATTAGTTATCCTAGCACAGTCTTCTGGAGGGACCAAGGTCACTCATTGTTCTTAACATCTTTAGACCACTAACAAGCCTGATTCTCTCAGAGTAGGCTTAGCAATTTTAACTGATATCAACCAGAAGGTTGGTTGTCACTTAGAGAAATGGAATACAGGGGGTCTCAGTTGCTAATCTAAACTCATTCAGCTATCCTGATTTTCTACTCAGGGATAATGTTGCTTAAGTAACTTAGGATAGGAGTTCATAATCCTTGAATGAGAGACACTAAAAATGTGGCAGTAGATGGTGCTGGCAATTCTCCACTTAACATTTATTTGTGCAAAATTTGAGTGAATTAAAATACTGTAAAACTATAATATGGAAAACTTAATATAATCAATAAATAGAAGAATGTTTCTAACAGACTGAAACAGGTTTTTGAAAACCGAGATAGAATTTTGGAAATATTAGCCCATGGAGTCTTTTTTAAATATTAGCAATGTCTAGTAAGGAAGGGCAGCAATTAGTACTGTCAAGCAAGTTCCGAAGTAGTTTATAAACCTTAAAGTTCATTCTCTCAGTGAAGCAAAGAATCTTCCCTTTCAAGAAAAACCTATAAAGCTGCCATTGCCATGCCTTAGAAACTACCAGCTGAGACACAAGCAAAGCTACAAAGGGAAAGCAGACATGGCTGTTTATTGAGGGGCTACAGGCAACTAACTCCCTTCTCCGGCACCAGGAGGCCAGCAACAGCAAGAAACTCACTTAAACATACACTATTAGTTAACAATACAAGAGGCAGAGGGTAAATGTAAAACGAGGAGGGAGAGGGGAACTAGAGTATAATACCATAGGAAGATGAATGTTGCCCCAGAAAAGACTACTGACGATGCACTGAGTGCTGTTACTGTAGTAACTGATGAATAAAAATAATGGGAAAAAAATCTGGATTACATGACAGGGAGAGGGTGGTTTCTGTTAATCTGCCAGGCTGCTTGTGCTGGGCTTCAGGAAGCAGCATTTAAGGGCACGACAAAGCCTCACTTTCTGTGCCTGCTTGGCTGTCAGGACGCTGGGGCTGGCTCCTGGCAGAGATCCCTCCTTGACAGAAACAATTACTGAGGAGCAAAGCCTGGAAAAACAAGCAAGGCTGTGATTGATAATCTGGGTGGATTACAGGCCTTCGACAAAAGCCACGATGCTTATATTTGACAGCTGGCAATGCCTGATGAGAGCCAATTAGCAGATATACATTCACTTCAGCCAGAAGTTTCTTCTGTTTCTAGTCCAATAGTTTCCTGAATAGGAAGTATAAGAGTGATTTTCCCCACTTCTCCCTGCTAACATGTATGCCAGCTACACTGTCAGCAGAGCTAAGCATATACTATAAAACCTACACATTTTGGCAACTTATATTAAAGCCAGAAGATTCAAATTTTGTAAAGCTGCATTTGACCCTACAGATTGTAGTGGTACAACAACCTGGAAAAGGATGATTTTCCACTGACTCTACATACCATGTAGTGTGTAAATGAGGCTGTGCCTACATTATTTGGGTAACAAGTCCATTACAAGTGACAATAGTTCTCAAAATGCTTCACTGTTCACTGAAAATTTCCTGGCAAATTACATTAATCTGTCTGTTGCTGCCTCAAAAAGGTTAACCAGGCATTCAGAGAATACCAGAATTCAAAGAGTACCTTCTGTTCTGCCCAACACATGCAGGAACCTTTCACATGCAAGTCCCCATCAAACTTGTCTGTCCATTTTCAACTTTCTTATCACATAAATCTTCTTTTCTCACTTTTGCACCTATGTCCTCTCTTGCTAGTACAAATGTGTGGGTACTGTGGTGAAGAGATCAATAAGCAAAGATGCATCCAAGTGCACTGAATCTCATCACTTGTTTGAAACATTAACTTTCACTTTGTTTTCTCAGTTGTAAAGAAGCCAACACCACCAAACTCAGAAAACTTAAATACATCTTCCTAGACTTCCTAAGTCCTCTTCTAACAGCAGTTTGAGAGGTACCCCCACTCATTAAACTTCAGTGGGCATCACTGGGACCTCTCAGATGCTTTCAGAAAACAACAGTAGTTTGGTCACAGAATGAGCACTACAGTCAGCAGTTACCTGCAGTGATTGTATCCATGTCACCTGAAGAAGAAATTTAGTTGCTAATAGGGGAATCATTCTCATCAGATGTGCTTTCAAATCATGGCAGCTAAGGCAAAGCAAAGTCTGCATTACCCAGACACAGTAGCACTAAAAACTGCCAGAAATGTGATCACTCTGATACAGCTCCATGGCAGTAAGAGACACCTGCCTGTTAGTCTCCTTTGACCTGTATTACACTCTCCTGTTACAAAGAGAATGGACTCCAAACAGCGGAACTTCACTTTGGAAAAGTTCACAGCAGAGGAGTGTCAGGTGTCAGTGTCCTGGGTTTCCAGGGAAACAAGCAGCAGTGGAAAAATAGCATTTTTTTGGGAGAAGCTATTCTGGAATCTAAAATTCTTTCCTTTTCCTCATGACCCCATGAACCACATTTACCTGAGAAACAAGTCTTTGAAATACCTTGGCCTCATAAGGAAAGTCAGCCAAAATCTTTGCAGGGAAGAAGCACAAAGTAGCACAGACAAAACAGCTTTGGGACTTGCCTGCCTTGATGTTTGTATTTATATATGCATATAATTGCATAAATGCTAACTAATGATATTATGAGTCATCACTAAATTCCTTTCAATTTATGTCAACAACAGCTTCTTAGTTTGCACCGTCCTGCAGAGGAAGGAATGATCATGATGAAGACACAGAAGTAGAAGTGACTGACATGTATTAAAGGTAACTGTCAAGAAGGCTGACTATATAACTCATACTTTCAGTAGCACGAGGTTTCTTCTCTCCCTTCACTAAAATAGAAAGGAGCTCTTTTCACTTAGTTGACTATAAGTGAACAGCAAGAGTGTATATGGGAAAATTACGAAAGGCAAGCCACTGGATGAAATTGAAGTACTAAAGGAGAAAAACTAGATATTACTGGTGTACATTATAATGAAGGGGTAGCTAAAGTGTCACAGCCCACAAAAAATAAATGTTACTGGCGTGCATTAGAATGAAGATGTAGCTGAAGACAAAGGTGGTGATCTACTCAGTCAAAAGTGAAAACCATCAAAAAATCATGCCTTTTCTATGTTAGTCTTCACTAAAAACTGTACTCAGGTGACTAACAAAATCTATTTCAATATCGCTTTAGGTGAGAAAAGAAAAAGAACAAATGAGATAGTATAGCTCTGACTATATTATAACAGGAAAGAGTTTATCTACTAGAATGAAAGATACCAATGGTTATTTTCGGAAGTGGGAACTGGTGAAGTTTTGGAAGACTCCATTAAGGTTTCTGACACAGTCTTACACGGCACGCTCATGAACATGTTCAGCTAAGGCAAGTCCTCATTTTGAGCTTTGTCCAATTTTGGATACCACACTCAGAGAAAGAAAAAGACAAAAAAAACCTAATGAAGAACAACGAGAATGATTATATATCTAGAAAACAAGACACATGAAAAATAGAAGAATTGAGCCTACCCAGTTTAGAGAAAAACACACAGGAGATACCTCTATGTAAATGAAAAGGGCTCCTAAAAAGCACAAAGAAATAGTCTTTTTTTTTCTATGCCCATAACAGACAGAAAAAGTAGTAATGAGCTTAAATTGCAGTAAGGGAGATTACAGATGCACAGTGGCACTATAATGATAAAGACAGATGAGCCATAGAAAAAAATTCCCAAGACTGAAAGTCTCCTTCATTAATAGCCTTTAAGAACAGATTACAGGTATAACTGAATAAATCAAGTGGGTTACACAGAGTTCTGTCCTGAGTCCAGTAATATTCATTATTTTTCATTAACAATCTGTTAGATTGTTGAATCTGACAGAAGAAAACCTGTGTTCATGAAATACATGGGGAAAGCTTAGCTGTGTGGTTCTGCTAGCATGGATTGAACCTCAACATGCTCTTAGAAGACTGAGAAACAAATGTGAAAATTACTATTACTTAGGAAAAGGCAGCAAAATAAAAACATCCTCAGTATTAACCTAACCTGGAGTCATGCCACTTAAAAGGAAACTTTCGAGATCCCATCATCGATAACACTGAATGAAGCTGCTTCCTGGCAGCTTCTGCCACAGCATACTATAAAAGAACCATGAATAATTATGAAACATGATACTACAAGTGAATACAGTGATTTACAAACAATTCAATTGAATAATACTCTGAACTCACAGAAAACAGCCACTGATAGAGTTGAGCCTTCTAAGAATTTCACCACTATTACTTAACATGTATAGAATAGTCGTGCCTAGAGATGGTCAAGTTGGGCCCCCACTGTGCTAGACATTGGACAAACACAGATAATGACAACCTTTGCTCCCAGTAGAAAACCCCAAGTGTTTAGGAATCAAATCCCACAGACAGCAAAACCTCAACCCATTTATATATGCCTTCCTGTTCAACTCTAAACTGTGGAGTGACGCTTTGTCCTGTTACAATACATCTTGATCGTTAAAACTTCGCTTGACAAATAAAGAAATAAATAGCAAACAAGCTCTCTGTAACAGATGAGCGGTGGCTGTGCTGCCACAAAGCAGGCCAAAGCTCCTTGGGTCTCCGTCAATTCCAGCATGACACACGTCACAAGGGCTTCTGTATGGTATATAATTCGAGCACGCTGGCTGGCGCTCGCCACGCTACATCTGGACTTTGTTAGACAATCTTCAGCTCTGTTTTCTTACATCAGTCCCAACCCTCTCTGGTGAACCAGCCTCCCAACCACTGCTTCTCCAAGAACTACTCACAAAGACAAAGCACTCTAGAGGAAGTAAATTGGGACCACATTAGCTGGTGACCCTCGCCCTACAATTGGCCTGCCTTTCCGATGATAGAGGAAATCCCTCACACAAACTGACAACCAATATGAAACAGGCAGCTCCATTTACTGGAAAGCCTGGTCAATGCCGAATGCCTCATTAGGAAATGGTCTCTATATTGAGGTGCATTCCTGCAATTCAGAGCCTAGAAACTCTAAATTAAAACAACATTGATGCCATATCCTCTTTCCCAAATGCCTCTCTTCATCCAAATTTTAACACACATACTTAAAGAAATTAAAGAACCAAAATGTCTTTGGCAGGACTCCTTCTCTTTCATAGTAATACCATTCCCATGTGAGCAACCAGGAACGTGACAGTGTTGGGAAGTGAGAAAGGAGAGTTAAAGCAAGGAATAACCACAGAGTCTTCCAGAATCTGCATGATGTTTCTGTGATGAATCTACATGTCCTCACCAGTATTTTTAAATAAATAAAGATCACATGAAATTGCAAGGCTTAAGAAGTTGGAATTTTTTTTCTAAGTAAAATTGAGGCTCATTAGTAGGATGAGTTTTTATTTCAGGACAGAGTAATATCCTTCTACAATCTAATAAAGGACAATTAACAGTAAGTCAATGTGCTAACGATGGGAGCCATTGTAGCAACTCAATGATAACCAGCACGAGAATGAAAAGGCATAATCTGAATCCTATCATACACACTTTGATCCATTCACACTCACTATTGCAGCGTAGTCAGAAAACTGCTTTCCTAAAACATTATCTCTGTCAGAGGCTCCTTCCAGTTCACAGTGAGATTCAGCACTCAGGCCTATGGTACCAAGCATGCACAACTCTTCACGCAAAACAGCTCCTTCTGATATTGCTCAGCATTTCTATTTGCATGCCATGCATGTGGAAACAGGAATCTTTTAGTAAACTGTGCCTGCCAGACAACTGAAAATGCTGCTTTCCCATGACAAAGTCTTAAGCGTTTGCTAGAAATGGGATGGACTGAAATACTGAACATTTATTAGGCAGCTCAACAGCTCTGAAACAATGTTAAAGGCAGAATGAAGTAATTACTGAGTTTAGGATCCCAGCTCTGAATCTGAAGGGTTGAGTAAACTTTTTAGGCTCCAGAATTGCTTTTTGAAGTCTTCCAGAAGATACTGATTAACTAGCACCACTTGCTCTTCTTGAACATCTGCGTTCAATATATCTGCAAGTCTGAAAGATATTTCCATTCACAATTTCTCCTGTAAATTTAGGAAGTACAGCTAAATTTTAGGATGTTCTGAAATACCATACAAGTATAGTCCTGTGGAGCTGGCAAACATAGGTGGACTTTTATTCTCAAGATGTAGAAAAAGGTCCATGTAGACAAAGCTTAAATTGATGAAGCAGGACAGCTGTTTTGCTGCAAAATATGAGGCTGGTGACCTGTATAACTGACCAGGACCACAAGATTATTTGCAAAGCCTGTGGAAAAATGAAATTTTCTTTGACTGTATCACTAACGAAGATCCTGTAAAATCTCATACCCTTCTTTTCTGACCCATCTCCTCCTCCTGGAGCTGTCAAAGTTGGTATGACTTGAATTGATGCAAAAAAAGTACATACCAAAACTACTGGTACTGAAGAAAACAAATGCAATGTCAGAACCCCTGCAACTTAGGACAGGTGAGTATTACTGTCCCATGATAAGAAGGAGGAGCTTTTCTTTCAATGTGTTGAAAGCTGTACACAAAAAGGGATAAAAGATCTTTAAGATGTAGAATGGATTTTAGGGAGGACGTGTTAAATAAATCATTTTTATGTTAAGTAACTATTTCTCAGGTACACTACAAATATAGTTGATTTTTTAAAAATATAAACATGTATTCTGTCATGGGGACTGGGGATGCACTGGAGAATACCTTGCAGCGCCATTATCTCCAATTCTATATTTATACTTATAGTACTTATACATAGCTTGTATTTATACTACTCATGGTACAAATATGTGGAGGAGATTACTTTATTCTTTCTTCATTTTTTTTTTAAGATAACAGTCTTAAACAATGATGGGACTTTTTAGCTGATGGGAGGTTTAGAACCAGAAACTTCAAAGGCACTTGGACATTCCAATAAATTTTTTGAGAAGGGACTATTGCTCCAACATCAGCTCAGAATTGGTCTCACTTCATACTGTGAAAAATTACTTAATTGCCTGCCCAGTTTTAATTTATTTGGGCAATTAAGTATCCCACACCAAAACATAAAAGCACTTAGAATGGGCATCCTTAAGGGTCATGTCTTTTTTAAAAAGGTATATAATAATGTAAGACTTGGAAGCACTGAAAACTAATGATATGAACTATAACAATGTTGGAAAAAAATGACCTACCTGAAACCTAAGTCATTATAGATAATCACAACCTTAAAACATAAATGAAATACACACAATTTTTTCAGTAGACAAAAACCCCACCACAAAACACTAAAGATTTTTCCATCTACACACAAAAGACAATCAGAAGGTAACAGGGAAGGGCAAGGGGCATGGGAGTGATACAATTTAAATTTAGGACAAGAATTGACAGTAAGGTTCCAAATTCTCTTGGAATGCAAGGCAACGTATTTTAAGGCTGCTATACCTACAGACAATTACATGAAGAAAATAAACACTTTACATCACTGTGACCACTTTTGAATCCTGTTCTAGTAGGAGGTCATGTGGTTGACAAGTGGAAGTAATTACTACTGTTGTTCAAAAGTAAATAATACAGTCTGTAAACTATACTTGTCGACAATTTTGAAGCTGGTATAACAATCAAAATTACTGCACTTAAATTAAATCTTAAATAATTGTTGTCTTAAAAATAAAAGACCAGTAATCTACTCGTGTTTCCAAATGAAGAAGCAGAGAAATCCCTGATTAGAAAGCAGACCTGGTTTTATCTTACTATCTTTGACAGCATCAGAAATCACCTTGTTGACGGATGAAATGTTGCACATAAAACTTTGTGAAAATGGAACTGGTGACACTGAGGAAACTGATACTGGACTGGCAGCAGCATATGTGCTATTACAGGGAATATGGCTAGGGAATAACTCAGGAAAACCCACCAGAAGTGGTGAAGTGAAAAATCTACACAGATTTTTCAGATCTTTGATCTCTTATTGCCAAGGATGCCTTTTGCTGCCTCTGAGTTTTAATTGCAATGTATTTTTCACATTGCATTCACTGCTGAAACCCAATATTAAATGATTGAACAGAAATACACTTTTTCTGATTGTTATGCCAATACAAAAAGAACTTAGAAACGGGAGAGGCCAGAAATAGGAAAGGACCAATCTCCTCACAAGCATAAGACCTCTCAAATTCTGCTCTAGTAGCTGGCATTCCTATTTGGTGCTCCTGTTGGAGATTAGAAATCACAGTAGAGACTGTGTGGTGTAACACATTCATATTTGAGCACTACAGCAAGAAGAGTTTTCTTCCAATGTATGCTTCTTCCCTGACAAGGCAAATACAGACCAGCAAAAGAGGTATCAATACATTTCCCCGAATCTGGGATTATTTGTGCCTGTAGAAAATAATAACCAATGTCCTATTCATCCACTGTTTCCTATACACTCTATCACACATTTCCTACTCAGGCAGTGACACAAAGAAACTTCCCTCAACATTGAGACTTTTTCTTGCCCCACCATGTTTTATAGGCTTCTTGATTGGTAGCTAGTTTGAATTTGTTATTCACACACTTTCTATACCAACATACAACAGGATTATACATTAAAAATTTTGTAAATTAAGATAATTTCACACCAGATTATTAATCAGTTTCCTTCCTAGCCCTCCTCTACCCACCTGCTGCTTAAGCTGTTGCACAAGACGGTCCTTCTCTCGTTTCAGTGCAGCCACTTCATCTTGGGTCTTCTTCTTAGAGGATGAAAGCTCCAGCAGAGCAATATTGGCATCTTTTTCACTAATGGCAGCAAGAAGGGCTTCTTGTCTGAAAAAAACCCATATCAATACATTACTATCCTGCAAAATGCAGAGAAAGCCTTTACAAAAAGTTGAACATATAAGAGCCTTAGCACCGATCAAGTCTGAAGAGTAGTAATAAGTATGGTTGTCATGGTTATATGTTCATCGGTGAAGCAGGAAGTCAAGACCAGCTCGCCTCCCCCTAAATGACTGTGCTGATACCAAATTATTGCTTCTAGGATAAGAAAAACATATAATACGTTATTATTCTGCACTCAGCTTCTCAGTTTTTAATAACTACCATTTATTAATACTTTGGCTGAACAGTTTCATTCCTTACAATGTGGTTATACATTTCCAAAACAGATTTTAAGAATACGTGCACAAATGCTGGACTAATCACAAGACTCCTGTGTTAAATTATATTAGATTACACTGCCTATTCATGCAGCTATTTTATAAAGAAGGTGGCATGTGACAAGTTTATTGAAATCAACTGGACAATACAATGTATTCCCAGAAGGAAATGATGACATGCACGCTTTTGCGCTACATGACAGATGTTGAAAGAGGTGCCTTCAAGGATGCTTGAGCTATTCTTTGACTTTTCTTATGAGTAACCAATAGCTTGTTGGATGTATGTCCTGAGTAATTACGACAAAGATACGCCTGCCCCCATCACAAACCTTTTGTAGCCTTGCAGAAATAGTATAAGCAAGAACGTTCTGTAGCAAGTTCTTGAGGCTCACGCTCTATAATAACTACATACAGAAATATATCTTTCCCATACTCTTCCCTGAGAGCAAAAAAAATCTTACAAATAAGAGTTCAGGCACATTTTATAGATACTAGGAATAGAGGAGACAAAGACAATAGCACTGATCATAAAACAGCAGTTCCCAAATGAAAGCAAAAGGTTGCTCTATTTGAAGGAAAACAACTATTTCTGTCCTTTGACCTTAATCCTCACCTTTAGCTGGTGTGGCCAAATCAGGATGTGCAACAGGACACAAAAGAAACACCTGGACTTATTGCCCAATAGAGGTGTCTTTCCCCACCTCTCATCACTTCGCAAAGAAGGAATAAAAGTAAGTCCCAACAAATTGTGGCAGTGTGAAAAATGGCATCATGCAGCAGTGATGATGAAAAACAAAGTCTGAATGTTACAGATTTTCTATTCACTTTTCATTGAAAAATTTAGTTGTAAATGCAGTTAAAGTAGTAAAAAAAAAAAGAAAATTCCTAAATAATCCAAATTCTACCTGCTCTAGTTTATTAAAAAATATTGCTAATTTCAGAGAATGATTTTTAAAAAATAAGCAGATATTTTAAAACTGTTCTGCAAATCTTGTCAATAGCAATTATTCTAATTACATTGGCACAGCAATTAGTCTTTTATTAAAGCTTTAAGAAAATTTATATAAGCTTAATGTAAGCTACTAAGATTGCTTTCAGTTATCAATATATCTTTACGTTTGTTGTCATGATCTTCTTTATTAAAGACTTATCACAATCTGGTGACTTAGGATCACAGTGACAAACTGTTGAGGGTAGCAGTGACTCTAAATCTACTTTTTCTAGTTCACCTGTTACCACTCCTTAGGCAGAGTTTATTTGTAGGAAAGTAGATTTTTTTTTTAATTCCTGCATCTTCTTTCTAAATAACTCAAAGTAACCATAGTTAGGAATTTTTAATTGTGGCTAAACCAAAAAATACTTGCTCCAAAAAGTACTCACTGAGCTCCATGTAAAAGCATAAATGACTGAGAAAATTTGAGAAGAACAGGGCAAATGGACAATGCTTTTATTTAATATGTTTTGAAAACCTGCATCTTGCACAGAGAAGTCATGGAAGCTTCATCCTTGAAGGTCTTCAAGGCAGGTTGGATGAGGCTTTGGGCAACCTGCGGGTTGGAACTCTATGATCTTCAAGGTCCCTTCCAACACAAACCATGCTATGATTCTATGATCTAACATTCTGGACTTTGAAATTGAAGGCTTGAAAAGGGAAAGGACTGGTACAACTGGAGTACAGAAAGTTTTACCTGTTAAAATGCTGAAAACTACAAATTTTCTGACCTTGATGAGCATGTAAAGATGTATTGAATATTGTAAAGTTTCAAGGATGGAAAGTGAAATAGCTTTATAAGGCACTTCAGTGCCTAAATCAAGGGTACAGGAGATGTATACCTAAATATGCAGGATGCAGTCAGATAGCTTGCATTGGTTGCAGCTCAGCTGTCTTACTGCCTGAACTTACTGTCCTGGATACTTGGTAATCCCTTCTCCAAACTGTGAGAAAAACTACATATATTTGCTTCTTGACCTTGTTCTAAAAAGTATGAACAATACTTTTAAAAGACCCTCAATACATTATCTTAATAGACTAGGACCAGGAAGCGACTATACATGCAGCCCTGCCAACAGATCTGAGAAAACAGTAGCCTTTGAGAAGCAGCTCAGGGCTACAATCTTTTAACTCAGCTTGGCAGTAGCCAGCACAGCACTTCTACCTGCAGTAATGTGAAAGGTATGTCACCTCCACATCCCCACAACAGAAACTGCCAGGTTCTGAGGTTGTTTCTCTTTAAGGGTGAGACATTTTAAAAGCTATTGTTATTTTTTATGGGTGGAAAAAACCTATACTGAACTCAATTCAGAGGCAGGAAGTTTTGCTAAGAGAATGGGTGAAAATTGACTCAATGACAAGAAAGACCATGGCTGCTTTCACATGAATGATAGTTGGGATGGAAGAATAACCTTTTCCTACACATTACGGGTTTAGGTGAGAAGAGAGTGACTGGCGGATGACCTGGCTTTCTATTGATCCCAATCAGTGATCGAAATCTTAGAAATATTTATGCCAGTGAAAGCTTAAGAGTGCTAACACTGCACAGCATAAGAAACTAGAGCATAAAAACCCCATGGCTAATCTCCATTCATCCCTTCTGTCACTCCAATGATTGCTAGAGTTTTGCTGAAGTTAACCACGCACAGAAGTTTGCTATTATCAGGATCCCAACTGAAGCCATGTATTCTGTATCAAAAAATGTGGAAGAACCATGTATTTCAAGATGTGAAGGTGTGTTTCAACAGACAAAATTGCTTACTACCTGACAGCAAAGCAGACCTACACAATGGACTTTCTGTGGTTGGATTTATCTCTGGATTTATACAGGTTTTTCTTGTACACACTAAGAGAGTAAGCAGAGTACCATTATATAAAAAATCTGACAGGTCCAGTTTAGAGGACTTCGATCCCACCTAGATCATATCTAGAAAAAATAGCACTTTAAATTATTTCCTTGTCTTTCAAGACAAGATACCACAAAGTCAGGCATTCTTGAGGCACTTTAGGACAATCAAAAGATACTGTAAACACATTTATCCTATGAAGAAATACAAATATTTTGATGACTAAATGGAAACAGAGAGTAGAAGAAAAGAAAAGGTGCACATCAGATTTCCAGTTGCAGTGTCAAGATGGTGGGTGTGGGAACAACTAATAATGTGTGCATTATTATTGCCACTTTGTTTCTGTTGCTTTAGCTTTGTGGAAAAGTATCCAATTTTGGATGTCTGCCTGAAGTATGAAAAATATCAATAGGGTGAAGTGACAGAACATGATCCATGACCTCTGCTTTTTTCTAGCTATTGGTATCCTGGGAAAGACAGGCTGGCTTGGAGCTCTGGTCATTTTCACTTTCTTTAGGGTAATCTGTTCTGATTCTAAAGAAACACTCATTTAATAGTAAACCCACAATCCTTGCTGATGATTCAGGATCAGAGCCAAGAATATCTCTGTAACAGTATCTATCTAGCCATTACTCTGGTATGGAAATTGGAGGAGCCTCAAAAAGCATGTAAAGCAATCAAAGCCTTTGTGGCCCATCTCTGCTTCCAAAGCTCCAGGACAATGAGATACAGACAGCAGCCCTCTACTTATTCTTTTGTTGAATAAACTTTGCCACTACAGCTTAGAACAAACATCCCATTGGTCAAAATTTGAGTGTTACATATACAAAATTGCTAAAATGACTCCAAAAAACCCTACGAAAAGCAAATATTACCAAACAAAAGATAATATTTGGGATTGAAAAGCACTACAAAAATGATTTGCTTCCTTTGACAGCTTTGATAGCTGTCATCCCCAGGGAGACCAGAAGAACATGCTGTAAGACAGGTGAGGTGAGGTGGTAAGAAGGAAAAAACCAGGCTGCTGTGTGAATGGTGCTGGTAGCACATGAACAAACCTATCTGCCAGGAGGGCTGCACTCAGTCTTGGAGGCACAGTTTCACTTTGGGTAACTCTCAGTGGGACAGGCTTATCTTCTTCAGCAAACTCTGTATCTTCAGTTCATAACATCAGAGGTCCTGAAATGTTCTAACAGGCAGGCAAAGCATGTACTTGCTGCACAGTTCATGACTGTTGATCTTTTAAAATGCTAGCTAATGCCAGACTCGCCACATAAGCATAGCTCACTTAAGTTAGTTCAGGTATTTCAGACAGTGGTAATAGTGTAGCCCTGGTAACACCAATTCAGCAGGGAGAAATTGCCTCTTTCTCTTTCTGTCCAGGAAGGTTCTGTAGCCTGAACTGAGCTATACAGCAGCTCACAAGAGATAAGCAGATTTTAAAGCAGACTGAATAGTACCAAGGGAAACCTGAAATGGCAGTAGTGTAGGAAAATCTAGTGAAGAGAGGTTTGGGATTGACTCTGAATTGGACAAAAAGCAGAAGATTTATTTGGACTCGATTTATTTGGGTTTCTTCCAACCTGGTTATTCTATGATTTTTCTTCTGTTTATGCTGAAGCCTTTCACTGAACATGGATCATGATCACTATAGACTGGAGTGGTACCAAGACCAGCAGGTCCAGTTCTTAAGAAATAATACTGGGTACAACCTGAAGATCAGTATCCACGTTATTTGCTCTGTTTGCAGTCTTAAAACAACGTAAAGAAAGATGTGTTTGCCTTTTGTATAAAAGAGACAGCTACAAAATACATGGCAGTAGAGCTGCCTCTGGAGTACTTCTGGTCTCCTTTCTGTTTGCAGTTCATCTGGGACTGAGAGTTCTTACAGCTGATGCCAAGGACACACTGATAATGAATGACTCCAACTCTGAGCTACTGATGGATCCAGAGGACTGAAATGTTTTAGGGAAGGCAGTGATGACTGTAGGGCTGAAAAGTCACTGAAAATGTCAGATTTTGTGAGCCTCTGAAGTATTTCTGATGAGATTGTCCTGTTGCGTTCACAGTCTATCCTGAGGCTTTTGTCAATACACACCAAAAAGTAGTGTGCAAAGGCACTCCTTCAGACCTTGAATGGAAATGTCTAATTTTGGGATGATGGCTGGGCAGGAAAGCAACAGCTTGAAATGCATCTTGTTTTGCAGTACAGGCATTGAATCAAAGCAAAGTTTTAAGAACACCCTCTAATCACAGAAGCAGTCTTTTCCTTTGAATGAAAGTTTAAAAATCAGAACAATGTGCCAGTACACTATTACTATAGTAATTATATAATTACTATAATACTGTATGCACATTACTAATACTACAGTCCATAGGAATAGAAGGCATCCAGCAAAGCAATAGTTTCAAAATCTTTCTGAAGCAGAGAAAAAAAAGAATTGTGCAGCATTTAATCTGAGATGCTGAACACTATTTTTCTTAGAGAATACTTCAGCTGCAGTGACTTCAGTTAACATGTCAGGTGCTAGCATCTCATACACATGCTTACAGAGGCCCTAGAAAAAGGCATACATAGCACAGATGAGTTTTCTTGTATAAGCTTGAGGATAAATAAGTGCTTTGATAGTTTGAGTGACCAAGTATTTGAACGAACCCGAAAAATAAGGAACTACAACTGATAAAAATTCAGTTACCAAGTCCTAGTAGCAGCAAAACACCCTAGTGTGCAGTGTAGTCAAAACTGTAACACATCTCCCTGGGATACTGCAGACACCAGCCTTGTTTCATTCCTCTTTTTCCTCCTCAGTGAGCGACAGCGCCATTTCGCATATAGGGACATGGGACTTTCAAACTACTCAGTAGCCCTCAACACTGCAGGACTAGGAGAACAAGACTTACAAGTAGCTGCTGAGTGAGCTGTGGTTGTTTAGCCTGGAGAAGAGAAGGCTGAGGGGAGACCATATTGCTCTCTACAACTACCTGAAAGGAGGTTGTGGAGAGGAGGGAGCTGGCTTCTTCTCCCAAGTGTCACGGGATAGGACAAGGGGCAATGGCCTTAAGCTGTGCCAGGGAAGGTTCAGACTGGATATCAGGAAAAAAATTTTCACAGAAAGGGTCACTGGGCACTGGAACAGGCTGCCCAGGGAGGTGGTTGAGTCACCTTCCCCGGAGGTGTTTAAAAGATGGGTAGATGAGGTGCTCAGGGACATGGTTTAGTGATTGATGGGAACGGTTGGACTCGATGACCTAAAAGGTTTCTTCCAACCTGGTGATTCTATGATTGTATTCCTGGATATAAGGCGTACCAGGCTAAGTCCATTAAGTAGTAATAAAAAAGGTTCTTCCACAACCCTAAAAATGTTTTAACTATCACAGAAGCCAAGTTTATCCTTTGGCTTAAAAATAATAACAGAATCAAGGTGTCTTTAAGTAGTTCTCTACAGTGCTTAGTTTCAGGAGACTATCCATTCCTTCCAAGCTCCTTCCTAGAAAAGGAGAGGAATCTTTTTTGGTAAAAGATAACAGTAAATGAATTTTTAAAAGCAATTTTATACTTTGCAGCACAGTTTTCAGGGTCAAAATGCTGGAATATTTACCAGCTGTATAATTAGAAAGAATAACAGGCTGCAAACAGTGCTGAATTAAACACAGAATTACAAAAATGGAGGGGCTGGAAGGGACTTCTGGAGAACACCTAGTCCACTGCTCCTGAATTAATAATGCTTCAAAACATCAAAATTATATATATTCATTAAAATAATATGTTTACATGTCAGAGAGAATACAATTCCACACAGAAATATTATAAATACATTGTTCTACGTACTTTCATTTCAAATTATGGATTTTCTTCCTATGTGGAGTATTTCTGGAAGTGAGGATGAGACAACATAAAAGCAATATAGAGATTAGCAGCAACTTCAATTTTAATGTCACCAAGGAACTGTGATAATTACATCAGTCCTAGTTTGATTATAGGGATCATATCTGTTTTCCTTCTAGTTGGCATTAATCGACAATATTTAAGGGTCTGACAAATTTGGAGACATCAGGTAGCTACAAGCTCATGGAAATCCAGTCAGTTCCTTCAACACAGACTGTTGCTCTTCCATGAGGGATGACTGACCTGCCAGAGTTTTCATCCTGTTACATCAAGATAAACTGTAATTATGGCTGTTATGCTTTTAATAAACATGGCTTCAAACTGGAAGGGTTCTGCTGCTTCATAAACTGTTCACTCCCTCCAGCAGCAAGGGTATCAGTCATCACAGAAGGAAAGAGCCTCTGCTTAGGCAGCACTTGCTTTAGTGGTCTGATTTTTGTCCACTGCATTTACTCAAATCCTACAGAAAATGCTGATCAGGCTTTCAATGCTTTTCTATCACAGGCATTTGTAAGAGCCATCATTAGAAAACAAACTGTATTATTTGCATATAAATTAGAAAAAAAGTTCCCATGAAGTGGCAGCAACATAAAAACCTAGCAGGGAAAGAGATTTGGATAAAGTATTGCAGTATTACAAGAGCTAGAAAGACATTTAGATGACAGCTTAGAGCATATAGGTGTTAGGACACAGTACGTAGTCATTTCACGAGTTTGGTAGAATGACGTTTCTTGAGTGGGCCACACCTGATGAACTCTTAAGAAGTAATTAGAAATACAATGTACCAAAGAGCTGATCCAATGGCACCCTTTTCCTCACAAATGTGTCAATACATCTGCAGTGGTATCACAGAATAACCAGGTTGGAAGAGACCCACTGGATCATCGAGTCCAACCATTCCCACCAATCCCTAAATCATGCCCCTAAGTACCTCATCCACCCTCACCTTAAACACCTCCAGGGACGGCGACTCAACCACCTCCCTGGGCTGACTGTTCCAATCCCTAACCACCCTCTCCGTGAAGAATTTTTTCTAATCTCAAGCCTAAATCTCCCCTGGTGGAGCTTGAGGCCATTCCCTCTCGTCCTGTTCCCTGTCACTTGGGAGAAGAGGCCAGCACCCTCCTCTCCACAACCTCCCTTCAGGTAGTTGTAGAGAGTAATAAGGTCTCCCCTCAGCCTCCTCTTCTCCAGGCTGAACAACCCCAGCTCTCTCAGCCGCTCCTCATAAAATTTGTTCTCCAGCTCCTTCACCAGCTTTGTTGCTCTTCTCTGGACTCGCTCCAGAGCCACAACATCCTTCTTGTGGTGAGGGGCCCAGAACTGAACACAGTACTCGAGGTGCAGTCTCACCAGTGCCGAGTACAGAGGGAGAATAACCTCCCTGGACCTGCTGGTCACGCCATTCCTGATACAAGCCAAGATGCCATTGGCCTTCTTGGCCACCTGGGCACACTGCTGGCTCATGTTCAGTCGCTGTCAACCAGCACCCCCAGGTCCTTCTCCTCCTGGCAGCTTTCCAGCCAGGCTTCTCCTAGTCTGTAGCTCTGCACACGGTTGTTGTGCCCCAAGTGCAGGACGTGGCATTTGGCTTTGTTAAACCTCATGCCGTTGGTCTCAGCCCAGCAGTCCAGCCTGTTCAGGTCCCTTTGCAGAGCCTCCCGACCCTCCAGCAGATCCACACTTCCACCCAGCTTGGTGTCATCTGCAAACTTGCTAAGGGAACACTCGATGCCTTCATCCAGGTCGTTGATAAAGACATTAAACAGGACTGGACCCAGGACTGAGCCCTGGGGAACCCCACTTGCCACTGGCCTCCAGCTGGATTTAACTCCATTTACCACCACCCTCTAGGCCCGGCCATCCAACCAGTTTTCCACCCAGGAGAGTGTGCGCCCGTCCAGGCCAGAGGCCGACAGTTTCCGAAGCAGAATGCTGTGAGAAACTGTATCAAAGGCTTTAGTAAAGTCCAGGAAGACCACATCCACAGCCTTTCCCTCGTTCAAGAGTAGTTCCAAACTCAACATGTCTTCCTATGTTTTTTGCTGAACATCATCATGAAATTAATAAACTCTGACTGCTCTGAGCTATATGGAGGGTAAATTCCAGGTTCTAATACCCTCAGACCCCAGCAATTAGCAGCCACTGTCCTGTCAGTGTGGTTGCTGTACCTTGTAGGGAGAAGGCAGTCATTCCAGAGCTCTGGGTATCAGATTTTGTGTCTCAAATATAACCCTGAATAATATTTGCAGTCGTACCAGAAAACACCATTTCAAGATGCTAATGGACCAGCACCTTACCAAATACACAAGGTGCCAAATTCTGCACCAGCTACAATTTCTTCAGCATCTAAGATGCAGCTAAATGAAAAGCACAAAGTATCCCAAAATGAGCAAAACATTTATCCAAAAGAAACAGTAGCAACCTCTTGCTGCAGGAAGGCAGAGAAAAAAAAAAAATCTCACTTGGCTGCATGTATTACCTGCTCTTTTAATTATGGCTGGGAATCATCAAACCTCAGGCTGCAAATTAATTTCCCTAACACAGCCTTGCACCCTCAGTCAAAAGGGATAATACCACTCCTCCCAGTCCTATACTTGTTTTCCTGAATAAGCAAGTTACCTTTCCCTTGTCTGGATGGGACATTAGCAGTCTTTCTCACCCCTGATCTACACTCTTCCAGCTACCAAAAAAGGAATTGCCAATTCAAGCAAATCAAATGAGAAGAAAATAAAAAGTTGTTTGTCATCAGCAAATTAAAACCTCTTGAATTTACACCTTTTTACTGTTCTGCTCAATGCCATTACCTACAAGAGATAAAAATACAAGTTCTTTGTTGAATCAAAGTAGTGTAGTCACAAAAGAGATGCCCCTTTAATTTTCCATAGTGCAATATGAATCAAAGTTAATTTTAGACACAGGAAGCATGACCACTTGCACTGTCCTTGTTTGAAAAAAAAAAAGAAAAAAGAAACTACACACATACTCTCTAACATCCTATATGTCTAGAATCACAGAAGCATCATTCCTTACTAGGACTGATAAGCAATGCTTTTCAAAATCCTTTCCATCAACACATTTGCTACAGTCACATGTAATCCTATACATATTTTATATTACCTTTCCCATTGGTGTTTTTAATCTTTCCATCTTAATTTTACCACTTTGGCACCTGAGGCAAAGCTTTGCAGTTCCTAGCCCTGCTTACATCTCAGCTCATGGTCTTCAGTATTGTGGCACAGCTCTAGCCTGTGTCTGCCAGCAAGTCCAGAAAAAATCCCTAAAGCTTCTGCAGAGCAACTTTCCAACACACTGCTAATTTCTTGAACTATTTTTACTGATTAATTCCTCCAGTGAAAAAGAGGCTGCTGCATATCACAGCTGCTAAATTGATAGTATATAAGCCTTATCTACTTGCCTGTAAAGAGTGGGAGTTGTTGAAGATGGCACATTTTAGAAGGAATCTTCAATTCTAGCACCTGATGTTATGGGAGATTTGTTCCTATAAAGTGTAGGGTTTTTTTTAAAGACAACATTCCCTGTTTTACCAGCCTCCAGTGCAGAAGCTGGATGAGAGACAGAAGTACTTACAAGGCTCTTGAATTCCACAGAGGTATCTTTTCTGAGAAAAATGTCCTGAATTTTGTGCTGTCTTCCTTCATCTGCAGTTTAACAGCAGTGCAAATAGAGCACAAGCTTAAAGTATACATTTCATCCAGGCAACACAGGCCACCAGAATACATCCACCAGATTTTGAAAAACGACCATATAAGAAAAGCAGCTCTTGTTTCTTTTCCTGTGACATGGTCAAGTACTGGTTGAGCTTTAGCTTAGCTTGTGGTTTCACAATCAGTTTAAAGTGACACAAGACAGGGCTTTTGTTGAAAGAGATGATTCTGCCCTCCTATTTTCAGGTTCCTCTCCCCTCTGTGGTGTCAGCACCAGAGACTGTGAATCCCTGCAGCCTGGTGATCTAGTTAAAACGTAGCCCTGAATAAACAGGAGGAACCCAAATCTGACCACAAGTTCCCTTTGACTACAGGGATTGCAATTCTTCAAGATGCTGTGACAGTTCAAACCCTAGGTTGCCAAAGCCAGCATTACCAAAACACAAAAATGGGAAGGCAATCACAGAATTCACATTGATCATACCATATCAACCAACCACAATTACTAGAGTGAAAACAATTGTTCTCTAATTACGACTTCATGTATCAGACCCCAAGTGAAAGACAGTAGCAAGAAATTTCATCTATATCAAACAATGACTGCAATACCGCAGCCTTAGTGTGGTTTCTGATCATCTGAAAAACCTAAGCCATGACTAATAGCATAGCTGTTTTAAGGAAACCACCCAACCTTTAGATAGAACCAGAGGTACAAACTGATAAGAGAATTCACCTCCTTGCTAAATTACTATGATGACTTATTTCTGGTTAGCATAATTAATCTCACTTCTTTCTGCATCTGTCTTGTTTCCATGACTGATATTCTGATAGGTCATCATACCTTCCTTTCTTTATATTTTATCTATCTGCTCTTTGGAAATGAAGGAAAAGTAATTAATTTAATTTTGGGACCATATGCATACTATCAATAATCCTAGCCCTGTGCTCAGTGCACTGTGGTTCTACTTCCTTTCCAAACTTTATATATCTGTGGTTACAGTATGTGTTACTATTTGTTTTACTTTCCTTTGGAAGGTCTAACTCAGCATGAGTTTTGACGATTCTCATTTTATTTCTGCAATTTCTGCTTCCTAGAAACACCTCTCTTTCTTGACTAAATTTTAAGGCTGCTGCTAATTCCTTTTGGATGCAGATGCACAGATAGGTTCATAACACTTCTTTACATTTTCCCCCTTTTGTTTGGGATGCAGAAATCTCATATCTTTGGATTTTTGATTTAAATAAAATATCTTGCTTCTTCTCCACTATCACCAACACTTATTACAATCTTGAAGTCTTAAACCAACATTAATTCTTGGTGATCTAGTAAATACTGAGTCAAGGAATCCAGTGCTTTCTCTGTATCTGACAGAGACCTTCGATAAAACCACTTTTCTCCATTGTCACTCACACCTAGCACAACTCTACGCTCAAAATCCTCAGCAGGCTACCATCCACCCTCTTTGTGTAACTCCTTTGAAGGTTCTTATATTATTTTGACCCAAAGTAACATTACTTCATGCTTTTATTTCCTCAGAATCACCAGTATTTAATATATGCCACCTGTACTTTCATTTCTAGATTACCTGAACAACTTGTACCCACATTGTAGCTGTTAACATTATTCTATTATCCATTAATTGCTATTGTACCCATGACCTTTCATTTCATGTTATATACCAGATGTGTAGAGCTACTTAATTCTGCTGTTCTTTTACAAATATCTCACTTTTCCTCTGTGTTTTAACAAATCTTCTTGCTAGAGCAACAGATTGCTTCCATTATTTGTTGTCTATCTGACTATTAACCTGGATGTGTTTCACTTATCTTTCTCCTCCCTCTTCTCTGAGGGTTCTTTTGTAGAATTGTGCAAGCCTTTCTTCCAAAACCACTTTGTCTGATTTCTACAAACATAAATTTCCTAGAGGGTCAGCCATGGTATATAGGCCTGTTTACATTAATTCTGCAAAAGATGTCTTAGCGTTTGGTGATAGTAACAACAGCAGCACTGATGCTGACATCTGTTCCATCCTAATCCTAACCTGTATTCCAGTCTGTTCTGGTTACTGCTGCTGCCTAAAAAAGTGTTTCTACACAAACAGAAGCTGTTGAAAGAGTTGAGGACAGTAATGGAGCAGGTGTCAGGGGCTATGGATAAACTTTGGATATATTCAGTTCTATAACTGCAGCAGAAGGGGCCTGAGCAGCTTCATTTAATTTCCTTTTTCAGATCCAGGTCTGAAAGTAGGTGTAGCTACTTGCAGTCTCCTAGTGTAGAAGATTTGTTTGAATTGGCACTACAGTATATTCTGATGAGCTCTGAAGATAAACAACTTTCCAGATGCTTAAAGCAACTGACGTTCTACAGTAAGTAGGGAGCATCTGACTGCCACCTTTTCTGGTTTTATCTCTATCCAGTGCTTATTTTTCATGAGAAGAAACTGGAGCTGCATGCTGTAAAAAAAGTTTAGGAGACTGAGCATGTGTGCTCTGTTTCAGAACAAGCATTGTAAAGCCTGATTTAAACCACAGAAACAGAGCCCTGACAACCCTCCATTATCAGATCCTTGCTAAACATAATGATACCTTCTGTTATACAAAGCCTTTTTTCATGTACAGATGTAAAGAATTTTATAAAAAAGAATCTCAACAATCTCAAAGTAAGCTGCTATTGTCTATGTTTTGTAATGAAATGCAAGGCACACGAACCTTATGCAACATGTTGAAAGTGAGAGCACAAGTCATTCATATGTGAGGGAAATTGGAAAAACCTCGTTTTATCATGTTCCAGCCACCAATACCTTTTCAACTGGACAAATTTGAAACTCTGTTTATCCTGTAGTTTTAATGAAACTCCCATGAAAATTGCCTTATTGAGGAAACATCGTAACATGAAAACTTACAGATATAACTCTAGGATGTCAGAGAAAGTAAAAACATCCAGTTTCAAGAATGTGAAATAGAAGAGACAAACTTAAACCAGCTTGTATCACATGGAGAGATTGGCTTTCACTAAAACCTGTCTAAACTTTAGATAAATAAAAGCTCCCATACCTTCTTGTAAGCAACCTCTTATTTATTTTGATATAGTTGCCCATTAGTTAGTTGCACCATTGCAAGTATAATTTGGCATCTACTCAGGTACTCAGACTGGTGACATCGCTAATGTCTTGAAACAAAATTCTTGCTAACTATCAAAATGTTTAAAATTAATCTACTTTATCGAAAAATTATATGTATTTTCCAAGGGTCATTTCAGCTTGGGAAGGTTAAAGCAGAAATTTGAGCATGTTGCAAGGAAGAGGACTGCTTTACAGGTTACAGTGTCTGCATTCTAACAGCATTGTTTACAAGTTATTAGAAGAAAAATGTCTCTTTCTGTCAACTGCCTATTTAAAATAGGTTAAAGCAGACAAATTAATAGCAAGAGTATACAGTAGAGATTTACACTTAGTTGCATGCAGATCCACAGGGAACAGGGGCCAAAAATAACAGAGGCAAGGTAAAGGTGAGTGAGTTGGACCACATTTAATCCTGAAACTATCCTTTAGAAATGGGAATTTGGCACAACATCAGGGAAAAAAAATCTGAGAATTTTCTGAAGTGTGTGGACCAATGAATTTACAGGAAAAGATAAGGATGCTTCATGCAGAATAAATCTTTTAAAAACTGCATTGGAAAGACCACCAACAAAGAAAAATGTTAGATTTTTAAAGCTAACAACTGCTAACTACAAAACACGTAAACAAGCCTAGCCAATCAAAATAGAAATAAAGCTTAATGGAGCTGAGTCAGGATCTGTTCTTTACGCCTGTCACTGGAGGTTTTACCAATAGCAAATCATTTAACTATCTCTGTAAACGTAACTAATATTTACTTAAGAGAAGAATTGTACGAGGACATCTGGTAACGTCTGTAAAACAGTGACATCCTGAGCTGAAAACTGTCAGCCTCTTTTTATTATTTATTCTTAGCTTAAAGGAGGAAGGGGGTTACCAAAATCTTGCACTGTTAAAGCTGCCTTATTTTTCCTACAAGTACCAAGATTGCACCAAGATTTTTCACTTCCCTGCATAAGAAACTCAAGGAGCTACAAAACTATGAAGGAAACACCTGAGAAGTAAGAGGATCCCTGAGCAGACACACTGCAGAGAGCTCTCAGGCAAGACAAGTGAAACTGCCAGCTCGGAGCAAACCTGCCTTTATGGATTTATGGCAGCCTCCCAGTTACAGGCCCATCTGGGTTTGAGTAGGGGGGAGGCTGGGAAGACCATACGCCAGTTACATTTTTGCCATTCCTGCTGCGGTATGGCGTGAATAAATCACAGGGCTGAGGTCAGAACAGCCAGCCCATAAAGTGATTCATGGGCCCAGCAGCACATTCCCCCAGGACTATGTACTTTATTACAGTAAACCTCAGAACAAGATACAATTTCCTGTCTCAAGGAGCAGCCTTTAAATCAGGACACCTGGACAGCCCTGCAACCACTTAGAGAAACAATAGGTCTCAGCCCCACGGCTGCCTCTCCTCTCCGGCCGGCGCTTGCCCGAGGTCTGCTGGGTTTAACACTAAATACCACCTTTAGAAACCATCTCCTTCTGCAACAGATTACTGTGGTGACAAAACCGTGGAGACAACCTACTGGTATAATCCCACTCTTCAGGCATAGCTCCTCACCCAGGAAACAGAGATTCTCTATCTGTTGTTTTCCTTTCCATTTTAGATTTCAGGTCTCTTTTGCATTGTAAGAATTTGACCCAAAATGTTAAGACAACAAAGGAATTCAAAGATAACTCATTTGTTTCTCTGTTAGCAAGCAGAACCTTCACTGGTTTGTTTTTTTTTTTTTTTTTTTTTTTCTCTTTACTGAAGAACCTGCCATGCAATTGTGCAATTGAGATTGTAATACAGATGTTGTATCCTTGTGATCAAGGACTGCGATCTGAGTTTTGGATTTGGCACCTGGAAAGAAACTGAGATGGTGACAGAGATGACAGTATTGCTGGACTCATGAAAACTCTCACTCTCAGCTAAGAGTAATCTTGCTCTTAGGCTACAGGTTACATTTTCAGGCGAAAGAACAATACAAAACTCATTTTAAGCCATGAAACAAAGCAGAGGTTGTTTTCTGCTCTAAGTATTCCAGGGAGCCTTATCTTTAAACACTTAAATCCCACATGCATTCTAGGCTATAGAGGAGCAACCTGCCATGACTGCCTTGTATTCTAGTTGTGCCACAGATAAAAGGGAGGCATATGATTATTACTTCTGCTGTTCTCTGTAGAAGTAAAAGGATACACTTCCAATGGAGGCTTCCAGTGTTGACACAGGATGGGACAGAAGAAAAACTTGCTCTACCTCCTTTAGATCCGTAACGGACCACTGGAATAAAAATTTCACTTGGGTATATTTTTTCAGTACACATCATTCAACAATGTGGAGCATGAATAAGAAAAGTGAAGGAAGCTTCCCTTTGAGCATTTATTGGCAAAAGTCAAGACTTTCCTATGGCTTTGTTGACAGTAAGGCATTCTGTACAATAACTCTAGAAGCAGTGAAAGAGAATCTGATTGTTTTCACTCTTCAAAGTTCTTTCAGATCTTAAAACTATAGACATAGCAAGGTAACGTGTCCCTGGAAAGCTGCTTCATGGAAAGCATAACCAGAACCAAGAAGCTTACATATACTGAGACACACCTGAAAGACTTTCAGAGAACAAGAACATATGAGAAAGTGATACAGGACAGGGAAGTTTTGGGGAAATTTAGGGGAGAATACATCAAACAGTAGCAAGTTGAGAATGCTATTGAACTGGTCAAAGTACAAAATGTCTACATAAGGAAAGAAGAAAAGAGAAGTGTTGATAAACCACATGCAAGAAATGCTAAAGCCATCAGATTTCTCCAAGACTCAGCTCCCCTAAAGCTGTTTGTTTCACAACTACTTTTCAAACAAAAAAACCAGTTGTGTGGAAAACTGCTTCTTTCACCTGATTGTTTTTATTTTGCTTTATCCTGCTTAAAGAATCTCCTTCACTTTTGTGGATTGTTTCAGAGTTTACACAGTAGGCAGAATCAAGGCTTATTCACTGATTTTATGCAGCTTGATTTCTTGTACAGAACAAACACTTACATTGGATCCAGTTGCTCCCATTGAAGCCAACTTATTCTGGGTGGGGCTAGGAAAAGGACATCCACTTGTGACATAAAGCCTTGAGGAACTGGCTGCTATCCTTTTGTGAGTTTGCCATGGTAGTTAATAATTTTTGCTGTCAAAAAGTCATGTCCTTCTAATACTAATTTTTCTATCCTCAGTTTCTAGATAATGAACCTTGTTATGACTTTCTCTAGTGGAATAAACATTGTTTTAATATCACTATTATTTCATTTTCTAGATATTAGAACTATATAGAATATTGTGAAAACTGTAGCAATTACCCTATAAAACAATAAGTAAAATCCTCATTTTCTTCATACTCATTAATCCTACTTTTATGAAGCCAAAGCCCTTCTGCCGCCAACATCACACTGCTTTTTTCCATAACATTGCTACATCTTTTCCAAGGCATTCCTTTCAAAGTAGTGTCCAATAGTCTCCATATTGTTCTAATTTATATGCCCAATGCTCAGATGCAGTTTGTGCAAATGAGTTCACATTAAGAAGCAATTTAAATTGTCCTATGCGTCTGTTCTCCCCATTAGGTAGCACTATGCCATTTTCTTTATCACCTGAAGGTTCCATTGGCTGTCATTTTATACTCAGATCCAGCTCATGGATACAATGATTATTAGCATCAAGTCTAGTATCAAAATCTATGAAGGTAAAATAAAAATATCACAGTTCAGTTTTAATTGTAAGTGGTACATTCCAACTGCAATTGGTAACATTGTGAGCTTTATATGCTTAAAGTGAGCATATGATAATGCTCACTTTAAGCATATTGCTTATACAGTATTAACACATAATGCTGGGAACTGGTTATTTACAGAAGTATAATTATGTTGAAGGCAAAAAGTTCTTTCTATTAAACAAGTTAATTTTTTTTTAAACCAAACTTTGGAGATAATCACATTTTTTTTGACATTACGCATCTTACACAAATTAAGTTGACAGGTATTAATTAAAAGCCTATTCTTTAATTCATTATTAGAATCTTTTATCTGCTTATTCATTACCTTCCTCACAAATTGTAACAGTCAATCAGTTCACAGCAAGTTAGTCATCCTGTCTGCTATTCTGCAACACTTCCAGAACTTTAGCATTTCCATAACTTCTAGAATTTCACCAGAATTCCAATATTTATTAAACTTTCAGGAAGCCAAAACTCCCTTCAGCTACTATAACTTCTCTTAGTGTTCTTAGACAACAAAAATGGTGGTGTGCCACCCCAAACACATTCATAACATCTTCAGCAGTTTCTTATATTAAAAAGACAGAGACAGATTAATTTTCTAAGGAGAGGGGTAAAAACATTTCTGTTCAGTTCCTGTGTGATCCAAATTAATAATAAAGATCATCGCAAACCAGTAAAATGATACTTTAGGCATACTGCAAATACCTCAAATGGCTTAATGAACTGAAGGAAAAAAAGGAATATATCTTTCTTAACTTTGTTTTTCAGGTAATTTAAATTATGCTGGCTATTTTACTACTAAAAGAAAACAGCAAATTGTTATAATTTATCAGATTTTTAATAATTTGAATGCTGGCATTAAGAAAAAACAGTGGTCATTGCCACAGCAAATATGAATGGTGCTGTCTCTGAAACTAAAGACAAAATTGCCATTGACTCCATATAGTAAGAGCCGTATTAATGGACTGGATTCCCTCTGCTTATAAATATGCATTTAATATTCCTGAAAAACTTTCAGCATTGTATCTATTTCAAAATATACATAAAATCATACTTAATAAAACAACATTTTAAGGTTGCACAGTGAAATTTGTGGAAGTTGAGAAATGTAATCACAATCATATATACTTGTGGGGATGCATTATGCTGCTTTAGTGTTTTATTAAATGAGCATACTCCACGTCATTTCATCTTGAAAAGCTTTTTTACAGATGATAGTAATACATTCAGGGACTGTGTCAGAAGAGCACCTTAAGTTGCTTAGCAATACCATATTCACATAAAACAGAAATTACCACTGGCAGATCCCTAAGCATTTCGTAGCTGATCATTTGCAGTTAAGTGCTTAACTGTGACATACAGAACGTCTTCAATGGTGGAGTGTAAAAGCAAGTTCTGATTTTTAGGTTTTATCTAGAATGTGTAATCTCCAACCCTGTTTACAAAATCTGTGACAGGTAACACTATTATTAAGATGATTTCAATGCAAGACAAAGGAAACACAAGTAGTATTTTTTTTCCCCTCACACATTTGCTTTTTTGCTTACTGGTGTGACAGAGACAAAGGGGAATACTGGTAATTAAGTAGAATAAATTGTAGAAGTGAGAATGATCTCCTCTGTCCTATCCACTTGATGGCGGTACTCCCTATAATCTACTCAAATGTAACAATATCACATCTGTGCCACTAAAGGCATCCGTTCGTGGTGTTCAGACCTGAGAGCTCCCTTGTGCAACAACTGCAAACATGCCAGAGATGCCATGAAAAGCTCAATAATGTGCCAAACTCTCTAGCTTTTCAAGTGATTTTTTTTTAGGTTACAGCAAATGCCAACGGAACTTTTTTTCCTCCTGTCCAGACGAGCATGTCCTATGAAAGTGTTACCCGTGGTGTAGCATGGTAACCAAAGCCCACCGCAACCCATGGTGAGGAGATTAACACCACTAGCTTTCATGTGGCTCCAGACCCATTGCTGCGCTCCTCTGAGAGCTCAGCGCCTTTTCGTCTGGCTGCAAAGGGAACAGTGTGTTCAGAGCTGTATGAAAGCCCCTCTTCCCCATCAAGATGCTGACAGAGGCCAGTGCATGTTCATAGCAGAGGTCACTCCAAGGGGAGGAAAGCAATAACAACCTGACTGGAACAGACACCTTCACAGAAGTCAGTCATTTACGATTTTGGTCTTGTACACCTCACTGCAAAACATTTTGAAGTAGTTCATTTAAAAATAGAGCAGGGAGTCTGCTCTTGAGGCAGAAATAAAGTACACACACTAAATATAACCTATTCCAGTCTACAGAAAATACTGCTGAGAGTAATGGCCCAAAAGACTCTCTAGGAAAAGAATGAAGAAGGCAGCTATCATACTGTAACGACTTTACAACATCAAAGTTAAATGGCAGTTTTTCATTAATATGTCTAGTCAATATTATTTTGTTTAAATTAGCATTTTACCATTTTTTGTTATGTCAAATTAGCTACCTCTTTGCATACATTTTCTTTTCCTCTTCCTCTAGTAGAGACTAGTGAAAAAAGTGAAAGAATGCTACCTACAGGGGAAATTTTAGTTTCTATTAAACCCTTTCAGAGCAAGGAATGATGTAGGCATAAACCAAACCAAGGGAAATAAAAAATGCCAGCTGAGAAGAGATTCCAGGTTCTCCAAGACAGACTCAAAGCGGTAGCAGAGAATTGTGTGACCTCAGTGCATTGCTTCCTCTCAAAAAAAATTCAGTTTATGACCAGTGAGCAATTTGACCATGCGAAACAAGATCAGACAACTTGTCTTCCCAAAGGATACAGATAAAAGCTGTGTTTATATTAATTGACATCCTCTCCTTAATTTTTCATGCTATTGAATCACTCCAAGCCCTCATACATTCTGCGGATTTCTCACAATCATGAAAAGAAGAGTTCAATCCCAACAATGTAAAGTGAGTGTGTATGACACCCACCCACACTCGCAAATTCAAAGCAGCACATCTGAATAAGACAGTAATTCTCCCTAATTGTAAACAGCATTTTCTTACAAAGTCTGAGAAGTTTTTCAGATTCAGTATAGGCAAAGGGTCAATGCTACTCCATAATTTTGGGAGGGAAGGGTACAGGTAGAGAAGAAGGGTTTTTTTCAGTGCAATATGGTTACAAAGCTTGTTTGCACGGGTCTGCGCTGGCCTCATGGCGACTATTCATAAGAGATCCCCAGAAGAGCTGTAAAGTCTGCCTATAGCCCAGGTGCTATAATTGCTGTCTGTCAAAACAGAGCTGTTTTCTTAGCAAACATTTCAGAATGCCAATGCTAAGTTGATTAGCTCGGGGTATTCTGGGTAGGAGTACAGGGATGATGGCTGAGAGACAGAGTAAAACTGATGACTCTGAGACAAAATTTTGACTTCATTAAAACACTCCAGAGAGTGCTTCATTTCATAGTTTAAAGAGAATTTCTGTCCTCTGAAAGGAAGGGAAGCAGGCAGTAGAAAGGAGTTCTAATGTCCAGTTCCTGCTGTAAGAAATATGAATCTTCTCAAGAACCAGAGAGGTGTTATCAGTACAGAAACTGGCTCAGCTGCCCCTTAAGCATAGTTGTTCGCATTGTGAAACAATTCCCATGTCACAGTGAGGACTCCCTTTGAGTACACTCTGAACCCAGCGCCGAGATATCTCTCTCAGCACATTTCTGAGGCTCGTCCTGTGCCCAAAAGCTTTCAGAACCTTCATCTTCACAGAAAGCATATTTCCAATCCAGCCTGCTCTCTGCTGGTAATGTGGAAAGACAGACCTGGTTCCCTCAGGTGCTGGCAGCAGCGCTGACCACACAGAGCTTATTCAAACCACAGCATGAGATCATCTACCGGATTTGTACACAGGCTGAGCCTGTGCAGGTCCCAGACACCTGAGTATGTGAACTCTATAAAAAACACTTCTTGCACGAAGCCGCACGCAGAAATGTCAGGGCTGGGAGAGGGGGATAGCCGGCGCAGCAGGCACAAGGGAAAGAAGGAAGGAAATTCGGAGCATATAACAGAGTGAGGCTTCAGCCATCTTTTGCAATTAAAGAAACTCTTCGCAGACCCTTAAAGTGGCAGAAGGCATTAGTTGTGTGTTTAGGCTGTGACTTACAACTTCCTACCTCTATGGTACAGTTCAGAAAAGCAACGCAGATGTAAGTCATCGACGACCACAGCAGCCCCTTACAAGCCCCTTTAGGAAGGACTTGGTGAAGCAAATTCATAGTGGCTCTTCCTGTATGTTATCTGCACTTCTGTATTTTCCATCAGTAATCATTGCTCCTGAATATCCACAGTATTTAAGCAACTCCATTTGTACTACTCAGATTACATCAATGTCAACGCCTATTTGAAGTCCCAGGGTTTTAGGGGTTTGGAATTTTGCCATCAAATTCATTCTGGGCTGAAAGATGGCAAAGTAAGGATCTGCCCCTCCTCATTTCCCAGGCAGTTTCATAATAAGGATTTTCACAAAAATCCCTCTGCAAGCATTTAAGATGATCATTTCTCTCAAACTAGAAATGTCTTCAATTACTACTATTATTTATTATTGTTATGTTTGACAAAGGTTAATTGTGAAGTTTCAAAATATACATTAAAAGTTTTAATTTAAACGAAACACCTTGTTAAATCCAGTGCAGCATATGTTCTTACTAGAGTGCACCTCCTTATTTTAGCAATAGTTGATACATCTACAGAGGGCATAGCAATAGGTAATTACAAGGGTAGTTCAAACAGGATAGGGAATAACTAATAACATTTTATGATCTTTTAGAAGGAATATTGAAGAGGTTACAATGCTTAGGCATTGTAGTTATTTTAATAAAAATTCTATTAATGCAATGGACTGATTTAAAAATTTCTAAGATTAATACTGATTAACTAATGTTTTTTAACACTACCTTGAGAAATGCTAAGCTAATAGTATTACTAAATATTTTTCAAGCTAATGGTCATTATACAGGGCTCTGGGAATGAAACTGTGAAGCAGACATTGTCCTAAAGGCCTCCAGCGAGCTCTCTGGCCCACTTAAAAAGGCATTAACTTATGTTATCATTCCTAGCATTGCCTCAAACCAGGCACTTGGTCCACAAGTAGAGTTTACCACCTAGAATTACATACGAAGGTCCCCTTCACAGGTAATGCTCATATCAGGTAAACAGAATGTAGAAGAGAGTGTAGAAGACAATTTTGTATTTAAGAATGGTAAAAGCACAAGTAGACTCTACAAAATCTCCTTTGTACATCTAACCAAAGGTGAAGTTTGAAAGTTAGCCCTCTGAAAACAAATGCAACAGATATAAGGAATTGCCACTAGGAATATTCTGTTCCATAGGGTTATTTTCTAGATTAAGAATTGTTCTGTTGACCGATTCTTAAGGTTTAAGCCTTCAACTTCTCCACTTTGCTTCAAAACACAGTGACCATAACTGTTTCACCTGGCTCCAGAAGGCTCATCAATGGCCTCTGAAATACCACATGGGCTGCTGCAATATAGTGAACTAAGAACCAACAAAAGCTCTTTCTGACCCCTTTTATATATAAAGTTCCAAAATCATCAAAATTACCAGAGTAGCATCACTTGCAGTTGCATAATTGATGATAATACCAGTATGCCTGAAATTGAGAGTCTACAACTGATACCTGAACTGGCGCAGGACCTGAGGACTACAACTTTAACATAGCAATAGTTTCAGAATGAAATAATTTTATACAATGTAGAAAAAAATGTTAATCAGATCAAGATCTTGTAACACATACTAAGAAGCTATAGTATTCATGATTTTTACATGTCTCAAAAGAAATAAATACCTGACACTGCATGTGGCTCTCTATGGATATTTTTTGTCTAAATTACAGGTTAGCTCCTAAAAAGGAGGACCACATGAATGATTAAATGTCTTATCATCGAAGTGGCTGCCACCCACACAGATTTTTCTGTCTATTCCTGTTTTTGTAAGTTCACCAAGTTCAATCCCTTGCCACCACAGACAATCATACTGTATAATCACCTTTAAGTGCAATACAATTTCCTCTTCAACCCACTACAGCTATCAGAAGACCTCCAGAAATTACATCAGTTTGCTGTCCAAGACAACAGAATTCTAACTAGAACCAGGCTAGGGCCCATAGCTTGAACTGGGAAAGATTTTTTGAGGATTGATGCATAAGATCAAGAGGTTTACCATTCAGAAGCTTCAGTTTATGATTAGGAAGGATATTTCTAGTCAGAGTCATGTTATACTGTAAGTTGTGGTAGTACCATATGTAACAACAGGAACAGAAGGTAGCAGAACTCCTCTTACTAAGGTCCCTGAATAATCTAGATTGGCATGCCAGCTGAGAAGTAATACATCCCAAACACTCCAGGACTACTGTGCAAATCACAATTCCTTCATAAGTTCCACAGCTTCCAGTGAAAATTACACAGCTCAAAATATTGTATAGAAGAATCTGAAACACTGCATGCAGCACCAGTAATTTTAAGTATTAAAATCAAATCAATACGTGACTGGGCTCCAATCGACTCTGTAGTCCCTCTCCTATCACGGGTATAAATTCTCATGCTCTTACACTTCAGCAGAAGAAAGGACCTCTGTGATAATCTTTCCCAATTTAAGATGCTTCTTCTAGATACAACTTATATTGCTTTTTCTATACACATAAACAGTAGCAAATGGGATACAGCGGGGGAAGTTCAGTGTGCAAAATCAGAGATATCTCATTGCTGCAGCCACAAGACAATAAAAGATCAGTTGAGATTTTTACAAGTTCTGACGGCCAATTCCACTACTGCTGGCTGGCTCATAGGATTTAAATATCTGCATCTCAAGTTTTATAACTTGCCTCTCTAAGGAATTACTAAGCTTCTTTCCAGAGTCTGTTTAGCAGGGAAACCATTCACTTTGGAAAAGACAGCACTAATGCCCTCACTCTGAGGCTCTAGTTTTGGCTTAGTTCCCTCTGTTCCCTGTCAGACACAACAATCGTGAACCTGATTGCTGTGAGTCAACAATTCTAATCCATAAAGTTCAAACATCAGGAAGCAAGGACCAGGCTTCACTCACAAGCATTACCATGTCAGACTCTTATTTCCTGAAACGAATGGAAAAATCTTAGGTAAAGCAAGATAAAGTTACAATAAGGAGGAATGAAAATAGTGATTGTAATTGTAGCAATAGGCAACTAGATAGATATTTTTATTATAGGGAAATCTAAAGCAAACATAATTTTTAGGTTAAAAAGAATTATTGTGTGATCAAACAGCTTAAAACTGTTTGTTGGCATTTCTGAAGAAACTTCAAATACGCTATGTCCAATCGAGTCTTCCTGTTTTTACTAATGATGAGGGCAATTGAAGCAATTTCAACTTCAGCTAGCCACGTAGCTCTGATCCACTTCAACACTTGATAATATACAGAAGCGCTGCAGAAATAGGCATTCCGATAAGAAAAATGATTAAAGCCTCGTGACAAACAGGTCTGCTAATTTTTAGTGTAATACCACAGCCACTTATGAGAGACAGAACTCTGCTGCTTGTTTTTTCATGCAAAAGCCCACAATTTCCTCAGTATCTTCCTTGAACCACGCCATTGATTCCAAAGTTCTTCAGGCTTAATGTTGTCTCCTTAATTTCAGTACCTATAGGGATCTACTTCAGCTTTCCCATGAATTTGGTCTCCTCCTATTTGTTAATATCATGTTACGCAATACAAACTTTTCTTTCACGGTGTAAAACTAGCGCTCTAATACTCAGTTCCTGCTCCTTAAACAGACTAATATTCCTTCATTGACTGTATCTCTGGTCCTCTTCTCACTTGCTATTTCCCTATGTAGGTCTTTTGACATTCTTTATACCGGCATTAGTTAATCTGTGTACCAATAAGAGAAACACATACAACTTTTTGATTTTTTTCCCTTTAAAGATCGTTTAAAACCCCTCAGTGTTCTCCAGAATACTTTCTGTAACTGCAACTTTTCATACCTCATACTTTTCTCTTGGTTGCACTTTTTCAGTTCTAATGCACCCAGTAACATAGCCTTTTGGTCTATTCATCTCATATTCTGCCAAAATTGGGAATTATATTATTAAGGATATTATAAGGCGCATCCCTGCCTAATCTCATTCTAATATCTCCTTGTGGACGTATTGTCCATGAATTTGTCTAAGCCGTATTTGACCCTGTTGACACTGTTTCTACAGCACTCTGTGGCCACAGTGTCTCACTCTGTGCTGCATAACAAAGTGCTTTTACATGTTTTAAACTAATCTCTATTTCCCTGAGTAAAGCTCAATTCTATCACAATGAAATATTGCCTGAGCTCAGAATAGACAATGCTCACCTTCACTTCAGTCCTCAACCTAAAGAATAGCATCCCTACAGTAGCCCTGCCCTGCTGTACTAGCAGTCTTGTCTACATCCATGCAAGAGTTAAAGTCCAAGGTGTTGAACAAATTCCTTCTTCCCATTAAAAAACATATACTTTTTCACTCAACAAATGCACTGTACTGCATTAGTAAGCACTGTTATACTGTCATAACTTTTCCTATAAATAACATTTAAAAAAATGATTTGACACTCTACTGGGTGTCCAGGAAGAGATGGTGGTATGCGGGGGTTGCAGGAGCCTCTGTGAGAACAGACCAAGGCTGCCTTGTGCTGGACACAGCTGGTTCCTGATGTCTCCAATGGACCCACTGCAGGGTCCCTCAGCCAAGCTGGTGGCACCTCTGTGGAAACATATTTAAGAAAGGACAAAGCCTGTCACAGAGACAGAGGAAGGAGGAGGTGGGAGGGAAAGGAGCGAGAAACAGCAGTGGGAACACCAAGGTCAAAGATGGAGAAGAAGGAGGAGATACTCCAGCTGCCAAAGCATATACCTGCTGCAGCCTGTGGACAGACCATGCTGGACTAGATATCCACTGAGTTCCTCTAAGAGCCCATGCTGGAGTTATTTCTTCCTGCAGGCCCACGGGTAAAGCCCACGCTGTGAGCAAGGGAGAAGTGTGAGACGGAAAAGAGGCAGAGAGAAACTATATAGACTATAGCTACCCCACCCTGCACTGCTCAGAGTGTTGAGTAGAGGACTCTGGAGTGATGGAGTGAAATGAAGCATGGGAAACGGGGAAGGAAAGTTGTTGTTTAACTGTTATCTTTGTTTCTTACTACCCAACTATTTTTCATTCAGCAATAAATTAATAATCCCCAAGTTGAGTTTACTTTGCCCATTACAGTAACCTGTAAGCAATCTCCTTGTCTTTATCATGACCATTGCTCCTTCTTAACCTATGTTCTCCCCATCGTTTTGAGGAGGGGGAGTGAGAAAATGGCTGGGTGTGAGTTTGTCTCTTGGCCAAAGTTAACCCACCACAGACACATTTTTATGTTCAAACACTAGCTTAGAGCCATATTTTTAACATCAGAAGGTAAAGTCTTACTGGAAGTAAGCTTGCACATTCACTTTCTAGAGGTGGCTTTTAAAGCTGTTAAGTAATGTTCTAGCTGTGAATCAGGGTTCAGAAGTGGATATGCTTAACTTTTTAGGTTGGTGGAGGAAAAGATCAGGTTTTATAAAAAGAGGTTGATTGCAGTCAAGTCATGGGCATCATGGAATGTGAAGAAATGAAAGAACTGTCAGCATGCTCCCTGGCACAGAAAGAAGACTGCATGGGATCAAGCAAGATGCAGCTGAGCCAATAGGAAAGAATGGGAGTACCTCCTCTCCAAAATGAAACTCCCGAGAATTAACCACAGCAGGGAAGTTCACTCAGTTTACCTTTTACCCACTCTGTATGTTCAACAAGGAAATGTTATTCTTTAAATGCTGCCTCACCCAACACCTCTGCCATGAAATACACTAAAAATTATGGTGTTAAGGAATTAGCTTCATTTCTAATATGATACAAAAGATACAACAATCAACTTCTCAGTCTTAACAAGTACTCTTTTTTTTCTTGCCAAAAACATTTTCATGCTGTCTTTTTTCCTACTCAGCCAAAAGCAACAGTGACTTTGGCTCTGTGCCATCACTATAATCAGAGATATCAAGAAACTTAATCACAATGGCAGCAACATCAATAAAGCCCTCGAGGAAGCCAAAGAAGTTTCAATACAGCCTTATTCAAAAGAAAACGTTTCCTAGGCTGAAGTGCTTCTCTTCAGCTCCACACACTGCCATGGCCCTCACATTATTCACATACTATCTGTGGACAGCCAGCCACCTCTTGGTTTTAGAGGACAATCTTCCAGAAGGAGTGAAACATTCGTTAAATAGTAGCAAGAAACAAGGATGAATTAGAATGGTTACCAGGCAGGATCAGCAACTCTGACGCACTCTGAGTTGTAAGTATAGTCAACAAAAAAATAAGAGGGAAAAAAGAAAAGAAGAAACAGGAGTAAATGAAAAATGATTTCTAGGCCGATAATTACTTGGTATTTTCTAACCCATAATCAAGTTTAAAACCAGCGCATTCTGGTTTCCTTGAGAGAAAAAAATATGGGAAGTTAAATATGAATGGTTTGAGAAAGTTTGGCAATATTCATCAATATAAGTTGCCACAATATATAGCTCTCCTAATTCTTCCAAGAATTAGAAGACCTTACCCAGAGGCCATAAACCTGAAAAATATTGAAAACAGAAAGAGACATTAGATAGAAGACAAAGCATGTCCAAGTCTTGCATAGAAAAAATCTGGAGATGAAGTTTGACTTTTTATTCAGTAGTTCAAGTTTCCAAAGTCTGATTCCTCACAGACTTTGTACAAAGAGAAGAGGGGGAAAGGACAAGAATCATAAAGACAATGTGATCAAGAGGACACACTTGTCTTTCTCAAGTGTACTTAACACATCTTTTTCTATGCCAAAAATTTCTTTCATGTTCTTTGTACCAAAATGGTTTATATTTTAGACATGAATAATAGGGACAAATCACAGATGATTGAGAGGTCATAAACCAAAATAAAACAGTAGTAATACATTCTTACTATGAGATGAGGAAATTCTAATCCTGTTCTGATAAGAACATTTGAACCTGTTGCTCTAAATTATTTTTGGAGAAATTTTGACAAAACCGATCTGATGAAAATAATAATAATAAAAAAGCCCTTTCCTGTGACAGATTCAAGATTGCCATTTGATAACCTTCCAGCTTTTCTATTAGAAGAAAAGGAATATTTAAAGATAGTATGGTTAGAAGGTTATTAGAAACTCTATTCAACATCACTGTAGTCTTTATTTGAGGGAGACTCCTGAGAAAGGGTTGCAAGCAGACAGACTGTTTTTTGACATTTATTGTTCTATCCTAAATGGCATTGCTTTTGAACAAATATCCTGCCTCTCCAAAATAAAAAGAATGAGAAAACAGATATATTAACTTCTATTCATTTGAAAACTATGAACTACAATCATAACATGCATAAAAGGGACTATTTTTTCCTAGTCATAAATAACAGTCTATGATGCTAAGTCCTTGCTACCTCTTCCAAATATATCAGGTTAAAAATAATCCCTTCCTCTTCTGAATCACAACATTCATGTTACAAATGAGGCATCGTAAAAAGAGGCGTTCTTTCAGTAGTGATGAAAGTTGTTAGAGCCCTGACTGTATATCATATGATTTACACTGGTACAGCTAACAAAGCAGAATAGTTCACCATTTAAGACTATTTGCATCCCCATGTTTCCCTAACGTTCCTAAAGGTCTGTGTGAAGAAGGCTGATGAAGTAAGAATTTCTGAAAACCCTGAATTTCCTTGTGTGAATGCAGGGGCATCTAGAGACATCAAATAAACGGTATAAAAACATTTGCATCCATCTGTCTTACTGCTAACAATTCAACAAGCAAATGAAGTTTCTATAATTTTGTATTCAGTTCCCAACACCCCTCACATTCAGTCCCACCTGTTAGCATCGTTATCTTTTCTCAAGTTCCTAGTTTTTCCTCTTTTTTTCTGGTTTGAACCTACAAAACTTATCACTGTAATTGACATATGCAACCTCATGAATGCAGACGTTATTACAGTGATACAGAAATACTTAGGCAGAAACAATTTGGGCCTATGGGCTTAGGAAAAGAAGCTGTATTAATTTAAGTCATACTTATAATGAGAAAATTGCATTCAGTCTGGTGGTCGTAGTAACAACTGAGCTGAGTTAGCCCCTTTCTGTTAGGTCCAGAAGCAGGGGAAAAGAAGAAACAACTTTTACCAAGATAGTTAAAATGCTATAAAAAAGTCTGTGTATGTAGCCCAGGTCTTATAAGGAAGTGTTCTTAAACATGTATTTTTTGAAACACGAGGTTTCAATCAACAGCCACCCGAGACTCTGGGGTCGTGATCTTCCCTGTATGCAAACTCCTCCATGTTCTGCATAAAGGTCAGAGAGGTTTACCCTCTATGAATGAAGTTGCCTTCCAAACACATTGACTACAGAGTAAACAGCTTCTAACCCAGCATAGAAAACTCTTAGCATTGTCTTCTCAGAAAAAGACAAACTCTTACTACGAGATTTCATATTCATACCCTTGGTCTACTCTTTGCAAATTGAAGGCCTGTAAAATCTTCAAGCTTTATTAAGTCTGTCAGCAACAAGTACGTTGAGATCACCATATGTTAATTTAAGAAGCCCATTGAGTGCCTACATTGTATTCCTCAACTGTCTGACTGCCTTCAAGTGCTTCTTACACCTTGATACACAAGTGTATACATACTGTGTTAGCATATACACATAATGAACACTCATGCTTGGCATAAGCTGGACTTGGGTAAAAAGTAAAGTACTGCAAGGTGACAGAGAATCTGGAATATGTTCTTATGAAAGACCGAGGTTTGAAGAAGGAGTAAGAAAAACACTGCTTTGTAGCACCTAAAGCAATGACAGAAAACACAAAACAATCCCTTTAGAATGTATCTGCAAATCCCAATTTGAATATTTTAAGGTTCATCTGTTAGGGTCAAGAAATGTTAATAAATGCCACCAAAAGTGAGAACTAAAATGGAAGCGTTGTCTTCTACAGAACTCCAGACTGTATTTTAAAAGAAATTGTGTTTTATTTTGCATTTGATAAACACTCCTCTGTTTCTGCCATTGATCCCACTTGATCGGGCTGTCTGGTGCCTGAACCCCACAGAGCTGCTGCCATGCTGCACGTAACATGATACACATTTCTTTTGTATCTGCCAGTGATAAGTTACATTACTGACATCGGTCCAGGAAACATACCTGTTAATTTTGCTTTAGATGGATTCTATTAAAATGTGAAAATCTTGGCAAGAACAGGGGTGAGACTTGCCCACTGTCTGGGTCCCTTTCCCACCCAGCCAACAGGGCAGACTTTTTAGTTCATTATCACCTCATCAGTGCTCCTGTCAGCTGCCAGCAGTGAGAAAGGACTAAGCCACTCACTAATTCCTGGCCTTCCTGCCTCCACTGAAGCAGCAGTAAATCCAGAACAGATGGACACTCTTTAACCCTCTCAATCCAGACACCTACTTTAATGTCTAATCAACCCACTCAACTCCGAACAAGGAATGACTGACAGACACAGAATGACAGAGAGACTGAACTGTTGCAGCTCAGATCCTCAACAGAAAGCAACACTCCATCTCCAATACAAAGCTGACATAGGAGGCAGCTGGCCAAAGGCAGCAGGCCTATCAGGTCAAGAGTAGGACAGACCTTCTGGTGAAGAAGAAAAAGCAGTAGAGGATGGGATTATGAAACAGAAGATTATTAAACACTAAGATCCCATCACATTATACAAGCTATGAACGAAGACCATGCAAAGATTGCTTTTTGTTTATCAACTGAAGGTGAAGTTCAAGCCAACCTAACAGCTTACTGTCACACTATTTTTTTTTTCCCCAGGACACAAGATCTAAGTTTCAAACCTTGCCTTGTGTTGTCTGAGAGTTATCTAAGAAGGGACTGCCACTCCAGTGCACTAAGCCAGCAGAAAGCTAACTTCACAAAAATGTGAACGCATTTTTGCTGGGTTTGCGTGCTGAATTAGTTCAGTGGAATTTCGTGAGTGCCACATACAGTGTAAATGAGGAATTGGGAAGGGTGGAACAGGACCAGATGGGTCAGTACCTCAGGCTGTTGTGCAGTCAGAACACGATGCTTTATGATCCCAAGAGAGTATTTTCAGTCTTTGCCTGTATAACCCCGAGTACAGTTTCATTCATACAATATGGTGGCACTGGAAATTGCCTGTGAAGTTTAAAATGCTTCTTTTAAAGGGGATTTTACTGAGCCATAACATGAAGAGGAACTCTTCTGTTTATTTTCATATTAATGTATTTCTACAAGGCCTAAACAAATGTGTGAAGAGCAGGACTAATTATAACATTCAGAGAGAAAGAATTTTTTCTTAAAGATTCTCTGTATGATTTTGCTTTCTTTGACCTGCTGGAGAAGAAACGAATAAAGAAACAGTATTAAGAGTGCTCTGGCATGTCAAATAGTTTTACATACTTAAAGACTTAAAGAAAACATTCACTGAGTTATGAGAAAAATATATGAAAAAAAAGTAGTTTTAAAGCTCAGAAACTCTATAAAGCCACATGGCTAAGGTCAAATTGCTTACCTAGAAAAATTTATCAATGCAATTTAGAATTACTATATTTCAATCTTGCCATTCTGGAGCATCTTATTTATAAAGAAAAAAAACCAAACAGGAACAAATTCAAAGAGTAGGATATTTGTAAAACCAAAGTCTAAGCCTGGGAAACATTCCAAAGTAAGTTTGGCCAGGGACCAGGCTGTACCGTCATGGCTCATAGGTGCATTGCACAAGAGAAATGCCAGGTCAGCTCTACCTGGTGGCTCTGAATACAGATCAGCAGATGGCATGAATTACTGTGAACATTAACACAGCTTAATCATCCTTTACTCAATCAGGCTGCTTTGTAACCTGAGAAGTCTTGTTTGTGTGATTGTACTTTCTGTCTTTTATACTTTTCAACAGGTATATGAAATTTTGTTGTAAGGAGCAAGATAATAAAGAAGAGAAACTGAAGAATCAGTGAGCACCTTGCCCTGTATCACTTAATAGCTCCTATTTACCTAAGGGCCTACCTGCCATCAGCTTCCCAAGCCCTAAAGAGTTTGATAAACATGGTATGGGAACCAAAGCTTTAAAAATAAAAATATTTAATTTCACCACTTGTACAAATATTCTTGATTAAACAGTATAGAGGTCACCTTGTCCCTGCATCTTTGATAAGAAAATTGTGCCCTTCTCTCAGCATCTTAATTTTTCAATTACAAGGCCAGGCATTCAAATTTTAAGCTAAATCTCTGTGAGTTTTTACATCTACTTTTATAACTTAAATAGAAGTTTAAAAGTTATAAACAAGGAATATATATCATAACAGACCATTTATTCACTAACACAATGCATTTGGTGTACATCTAGGTTCAGACAACGCAGTGCTGTCTTCCTTAGAACAATTTAGTGATCAACAGGTGTCTCAGAGCTATTTCTTATCTAATGTATCTTTCGAGTGTAAAGTAATAGAAGGCTTAAAAAGAAGGAAAGTGAAGATTTGAGGAACAGAGAAGATGGGAAAGAATCTAGCTGTGTATCTCCTGGTCCCTGTTCTATTCAAAACATTTTTGTACCATGAACAAAACAACTAATTTTATTATTGCCCTTTAAACAATACTTTAATAACTGTCCTTTATTAATCTGCAATGGAATATAAACTGTATTTGTAAATCTTACTTCCTAGCAGATGAAATCTTATGTTGGAGTGCAAAATACAGTTAAATGACTTGAGTGTGGTCTTGAGGTCACTCTGCTACAAGAAACCAAAACAATTTTTCAAGGCATATAATTTTTTTCTGGGCTAAGTTTTCCTTGTCCCCAAATAAGGTAAAAAAATATTTTTTTCAGAGGAAGAATATTTTATATTAAGAATGAACATAGCATTTGTAACTCCTTTAACATTCACAGATGGAAAGTGCTATATAATACGTAGTATTACAATCAGAACAGAATACCACAGCATAAACTGAAACTATAGAAGGTTGCATATTTAAAAAAAGCTATTCCTAAAAGCACTTCAAGGTCATATGGAGAGAAGCCATCACACCCCATTTTGGTCAGTAAACTCCTCTTGTTCATCAGAGGTGTAGGTGTGTATTCTCAAGTGTCAGCAGACTGCCACTAAGTTCAACTGGAAGGGCTGAAATGTTAGGTAGTGAAATACTTCAACTAGACTACCCTAAGTCTTACCTCAAAGTGAAACACATAGTTAAGTCAAACTAGAAAAATGTGGAAACACAGTGAATGAATTGCAAAAAGGAATATGATTTTGTTCTTGTTCCTTCAGTTAATATTTTTTAAATAATTTTTTTTAAGACTTGTAGGATTTCCTTGGGAATAGAGCCACCAAAAAAGACTCTGTCCTTCACAAACAATGTTCCAGGCCAGCCATACCTGTATATAGAATGGGGATGAGAGTTTAACTGAAAAAATGTGATTGTTGGTCATGACGAGTCAAATTTTCTACCTTTTCCAAGAAGGTCTCTCCTGAGAAGAAACTTATCAGGCAAAAGTTCTGCTGATTTAGGTACAACTGCTTCAAAAGTAACTTGGCAGTAGGAACAGGGAGTAGAGAAACTCTGAAAGAGGAACTAAAAATTATATCTGCTAAGAAAGTTACAAAGCTTGTCAGAATCTAAAGAAAATTAACGATATTTATTTATTAAAAAATGTCTTGGAGACAGGTCAAACAAAACACGCATGACACACCCACATCGCAAACATGTGAGTTTCAGCACCAGGAAAAAGCAATCGGGCTAAGCTAAGTATAAGCTAAAACCCACATATTTCATTATTCCAACTCATAGGTGTGAATAAGGCATCTCTTTCTACACTTTTCACTGCTGTTTTATCAGTTAGATAAACAGAAAATGAAATCAGAACAGAGACGTAGTAAAGGATAATGCATCTCTCATGTATAGGAATAAAGTGTTTTGGTTATTCATTTCATTGAGACGAAACCCATATCTTTGCCTAGCATAATTTCTGTCCCTTAAACTACTTCCATTAAAGGTCTACAAGTCCTGTTTCAGAAACAGGTAGCAAAATAAGAATTTCTTATTCTTCATTATATTTAAGTTGCACTGACAGTGTATTTGTCCACAGAATGGAACAAGAAATTTATTTCAGCATTTATAGAATTAATGTACTTGAGACAACGGACATGTATCCATACAAATCGTGAAGTCACATGGAATGCTATCTCCCCAAAAGGAGGGCACAAAAAGTATAAAGAAATGTGCTCTTATCTAGGCATCCCTAACTGTACTTTTCAACTTCCCACATGGAGGAACTACTACTCCCAGCTGCTCTGTATTCTAAAGGAGCTGTTCTAAAGCAGCTGAGACCACTAGAGTGAAGCCCTGGTGAGAGGTTGCTTGAAGTGGCTGTGCACAACTCCATACCTGATTGATTAACATTGACTCTAGTCCACAGGCTTCTTCTGTTTGGGCCAAATGCAACGTTGACACCCTCTGCAGCTCAGCACCAAACACCCTTTCCATTCTCCAACAGTTTACTTGCATTTCTGCATAAGTACTGGTTTCTTTTGGCTCCAAAGACAGGTTCACCTGCAGGGTTTCATTTTTCGGTTCGACACCTTGCTGTTGATTTTCCCTTACTGCACAAAAGATCTGGCTTCAGTACCTCTCTCACAACTAGTTCTTTGTAGTAAACGAAACCCTTAATAATTGTATTTTGATTGTAGAGTTGATTAATTTTGACTTTGTTTAATTTGCGACCTTTGCTGAGATCTTTAGGGCTGGGAATTAGAGAGCACACTGTAGCACTGTAGTTTGGACATTGTGGCTTTGCCAGTTTGTTTCATGCCTCATTTGTCACAAAACCTATGAAGTTGTAGTCCAAAGCCAGCTTCATATTTTCCAAGGCAAGGCAAAAGTGTATTTGTTTTTACTTTAAATTAACATCTTGCTAAATTCATCTCATTTTTCAAAGTCCAAACCAAAGCCATCACTAACGATGGGAAACAAGCAAGCAAGACAAATCTAAGGATCAGCTTAGTAAAAGAGAACAGATTGCTTCTCTCCAATTACAGCACTGAAGTGGTAAAATAGGCAGACTTAATTTTAGGTACAGACACATAGTAAACAAGAATTGAGGATGTAGAAAGGATCTGTATGAAAACATGCTAGAAAAGAGAAATAAATGAAGTATTTCTCTTATATGCACAACATTTCCTATTAAACATTTGTGCCTCAAAGAGTAAGATTTTTAAAACCTTAAAAACCTAATATCTTCAGATTTTAATTCCTGACATCACTGAATTTCTGTTGTCATAGGCAAATGAGTAATTTCATGCTTTTGTTTTCTATTTACACCTTTGAGGATAATGATAGTACTTCTCTGTTATTATAAAAAGGAAGACTTTGCCATCTAAGATATTTCAATGAAAAGAACTTAACTGCAAAGTACTATTACTAATAGTTGCATTACTAGTGTTTTTGAAGAAAACGCAGCAAGTAAGGGACATAAAGGCTTTCTCTGAATATCAGAAAATACCCCTGGCATTCTTAGTAACCTAACCAGACCTATCCCTTTCAGCTTATTGAGGGCTTGAGAGGCAACAGGAATTTTGCAGTAACCTTGAACCAACAAACTGAATGATGTTTACTTTTTCCAACTAAAAAAAACATTTCCTTTGCATGAAGAATACTCAAATTGGATTAACTGTAAGAGCAAAATTTCTGTTTAGAAATTGAATCTTCAAGCCAAAGTCAGTATTAACAGAGAGAACCAAACCCATAAGACATGTAGAACAAGCTCATATCATATATATATTTTTACAAACTGTATTTTTTGGTTCTGACAGACATTAAAGAACATGATTTGTGCTGAAGAATCACAAGAACAAGGTAACGTCCTTTCTATCTGCAATTTCATCTATCCTACACTGTTAAAACACGTTCAACTATATTTAAGACATCTGTGATACGTTGGTGCAATTTGTCTCTAAAGCCCTCCAGGGAACAGTATTCTACAGTCTCCCTAGATACTCTCTTCACTTTATTGAGATTATTATGAATTCTTGCTCTCTGAAATGCCCGAACACTCACATTGGCATTTTGATAACATGCACGCTTTGGCTTGACAACCTCTACATTAATGGACATTTTGAACAGTAGCAGACTTGGGACAGACCTCTAAGGAAACCATAGGTTTCCATTTTGACAATGAACTACTAATTCTTCTTTTCCCGCTATCTGCTTATTCACTTTATAGTAGTTTAATCAGGAATATAAACCTACTTTGTCGATGAGATAGTTCTGTGAGACAATAACAGAAATCCTCTTGAGATTAAAACATGTCACTTCTACTGTACTAATAAAACTATGACTGGCATACAGGGACATCTGGTTGATTTGTCATGATTTAGTCTCAATAAACTTAGGTTATCTGTTACTTAACATTTTACTATTGCCCAATTGTTTACAAACAATATTGTTGATCATTTACAACAAGAACTTTCTAAGAACTGAAGGTAGCCTAATGTAATCCTTGGCTGCTCAAAGCTACTTGCAGTAGTCATCTTTTCATAACAGTATTGGTGGCCTTAGATATTTATTCATATATATGCTAGCTCCTAGTACCAGGAAAGACAGTTCTCTTTATCCTGTAATCTGCATAAGCTGTGACACTAGATATTAGACTGGAGAGAAGAGACTCAATACCAATGACAGTATTATACCTTAAAGGAAGACACTTTTAGACTGCTTAGTGTCATCTTTTAGGATTTCTAAATGAACAGTTCTGGTCAATTTTCATGTTTTTAACTCCTCTTACATGTAGTCACTTACACTTCACACAAGATACCAACAGACAAACCAGCAACTCCCAAATCCTTCCACTATGAATTTTTCTCAGAAATTCCATAGAATTGCAGATAGGTGTTTTTTATTTTGCCTAAAAGAATTCAAAAGTATTGTTTGGGAAGGGAGAAAATAAAAAAGACATATTGAATATTCCCGTATAGGTTAAAGACAAAGATTGTAAGGACTGCCAATGACTTGAATCTTTTCTCCCATTTTTCATATACCCCTTCCACTTGTTGGCCTGTAGGACTGTAGGGAAGCAATTACTTGCTTCAATAGTTATGTCTGTAATTAAAGCAAATTGACCTCATTTTCAAAAATGGAATTTCTGTTTAACTCCAAAAAACAGTCTTGAGTTAGACTTTGCCTTACTTACATCCCACAAAGTACCACTGTTATTTTAAAAACAATGAAAGAATGACTCGCATATGCACAGTGGCCGTATGACCACACTGAATCTTTGAGACTTCCCTCCACGTATTTTGAACTATGTTGACGATGTCCGGATGGGATTTACGGTGGCTCAAAGCTACTATTGTTCACACTACATTAAATCTACAATATATGCAATGAGATACCATAATATTTTCACTTGGAACTTCTATTAACCCACAACTTGACTGTATTTAATGAAATATGTAGTGCTCATAGAATTGATTTATATGCATCACTATTTACAGTGCACGTTTCTAAGAGAGGAAAAAGCACCCTAAGGAACTCATGGTTCTTTTGACTTTAACAAAAAGTAAAAAGTGCCTGATTTGGTTTAGCTCAGTAACACCCCTGCAAGCCCCCAGAATCTTATAGCTGGATTAGGGATGGCGACAGGAATCACTGATGCGGCTGAAACTGCTAGCATAGGAAATATGCTATTGCTACCAATCCCATGCCAAAACACTGCTGTGTATTTTAAAACAAGAATCACAGTGGTATTTATGTTGGTTGTGCATATAAGTATACAGACATCATAAAAAAAGGCTTGCTGAAGACCTAGAAACTTATTGTTTTCGTACTGTTCTAGAAATAATTGGAATCGAGAATTTATACACACAAGGGAAATTAACACAGATTGTCTTGGATAGATAAACCTTTGCTTAGAACTTCTGAATGTATCTTATTACACAAAGCGTATGTCAGAATATAGTACAACGGTGTTTTTCACTGGAAAAGGCATGTGGAATTAGCTAGCAGAAGGCAGTACATTGGTGCCCTTAGAACTATCTTACAAGCAATATGTTTTACATATTAGGAAAAGTAAAACTGTCCCTCTCTCAATTCCTATTTAAGTTTAACATTGGGTTAGCTGGGTACATATTTCTAGGAAAAATAAGCATCTGTCTTATTAGTTTTTTGGAGAAGATGATGTGTACAACATGCAGATTATGGTAAAGACAAAGTTCTCCCAAAGCAATGCCCCTTGGCCAGTAAAGAACATGGGACACTAATGACTTCCAAGAAGTTATCTTGTGCTGCACCTGTGCTCTAAATGTGTTTTCAATAATGAACTAGAAAACTAAGAAAAGACAAAAAGGGTATTCATTCAGTAATGCTAGGATTGTATAAGCCTGAAAAATGTATACATTTTAGTACTCTGTGCATGTATGCCAAGATCTCTACTGATGAGATCTTTCACGGCAATTTCTGTAAGAATGCTGTAATCTATTAATGGAAAAGAAAAACATAACAAAACTTGTGCATTCTTAACACTAAGGCTATACACTATGTTTTTCATTTTCTCCCTTGAAAGAGGTCTAATTTCTTTTCAGCATCTAGAAAACTATGTTCTAAGGGATCACCTGCACTAAACGCAGTCCCCGGAAAACATATCCAGAATTAAAAAAAAATAACTCCTGTGGAAAGGCATGGAAACCAGAGCACAGCGTAGGTAAATTCTGAGGAAGTTAATGACTGAATCTCCTTTTCCCGACTTCTCCCTACAACATTAATAGTCTTAGAAATTACCTAGTGGAACAAACCCCTTTAATACCACCTGGTGTACTTTTCAGCAGTTGGTCTTGCTTCCAGGCCTGTCATGGCTCATTAAGATAGTACAGTACCTTCTCTCTACAAGACTGTTCTCAGGGTGCATAGAATTCAAGATAAAATGATACACAGAGGTTTTTATCACAAGACAGAATGGGACTGTGATACATCATGCCAAGATTTTAGTATCCGAAAAAGCCACAGAAGAAAAAGTTTTTCAAGGCAAGTCAAGAGTAAAACCAAACCAGTCACAAAAGATAAACATCACCTCCCAATACTTAAAGAAACAGAGTAAACCACAACAATCTCATTCTCTGTGTGTGCTCATAGGGGGCACCTTATATATGCAGGCTTTGCTAAAGGTTCACTTCTTTGCTTTGTAGTTTATCTTTCTGTGAAACTTTGACAATATGGGAGGACAGAAAGTAAAACCGGCTTCATCCCTTCATTGCCAAGAGACAAAAAGGTGCAAGACAGATTATGTTTTCTCTTAGACTTTCAGATGGATTAAAAAATAATAGTAGAAGTCACCAAATTTGAACATAACCAAGATCTACAATTACATTTATGAAAAGTCTAATGTTTCATTACAGTGAGGAGAACTGTGGTATTAAAAAAAATGTACATTTCTGGCCTTTCAATAAACTTTAGCCTTAAAAGACACACAATATATCTGCACGCTCTCTTTCAGCTTTCCTATCAGATTTTGTGTGATTCACTTGGAGATTAACAGCAGTTCCAATGTCAGTTTATTTCCAATTATTTAAACAAAATGTCTGTATTGTCCAATAATTAGAAATGAATAATTTTTGACATTTCAGACTACTGCAATTGAACTCTTTACAACTTAAATGTAAAAATCTAAGTGGCTGACCATATATAATTGAAATAAACATAATAATTATATATTTTATGTTTGATAAAGCAATGATAATGGGATATTGTGTTCACTTTCACTATGTGCCCTGAAAAAAACATTTTAAAGAAAAGAAACTTAAGCGCATAGAAGACAAAAAGGGCCAATGCATCTGCACTTGTTCAGCTTTGACCCTAGTAAATCCTAGGGATATGGAGTGCCCCTTCTGGGATTTTAGCCTATTTAAATTCACACAAAGTAATTACAATAGGTGTGTTAGTACCATTGCCACAATCACATGGTGGCCTGATATACCAAGGGGTTCAATGACATAATCCGGTTCAATATGATGAAGAGTTTGCACTGGGCCTTACACACCTTACAGATGCAAGGTTAATGTATTACTGCTTTGTAGCACCGATAACAAATGGGAAGTGACCCCAAATTACAGAAATGACTGTTTATACACATAGAACATACACGTATTTCTGCAACTAGGAATCATTTCTCCTCTTGAGAATTACTTTTAAACCAGAGGCATAAACTATAATTTCTCTAATGAAAAGAAAAGAAAAAGTTAGGTAATTCCAAGAAGACAACTTCTGATGACCTGACAAGTTATCATTGGAAGGACATTGACGGGGTTTTTTTTGTGCTCGTTCTGTTCACCAGAGGTGTATATAACCTGAAATATTTTAGTTTGGTTAAACTGTTTGCTGTGTTTGAAATTACTTCACACCTCATCTTGGATCAACTGAAATTACTTTTCTGGCAAATAAACTACATGCCAATTAATCAGTTTCTTTTGGACCACTTTCAATTTAAACCTCATACTCATACATCCAGACAATACTGCTTTATTGCTGAGAAGATAAACTTTTCAGAAGATAAACCACCTCAGCTTCCACTGACTGCATTTTCAATTATGAGTGTTCATGTGTATGCGTGTGTATCTTTTTTATCTGATAACCAGAAAATGAAAATGTGGACTTATCAACCATCTACCAACTACTTTTAAGTGACTTGCATATCAGGCAGGAAAACTGCAGCAGAGATAATGCTGAACACTCTTCCTGCACTGCATTGCCAAGGACGGCATCTTATTTTTAAGAGTAGCCCTCATGTAGCTCTCAGTAGGCCTTCTAACTGCAAGATGAAATAAGAAAGGAAGACAATAAACAGCTTCGTTAGGCTACACAGGCCTGGTTCATCTCTGATCACCGCCTACACTCTGTACCAAATGAAAAACTATCTGTGGGATGTATTCATGTAATTAGAGACTACTGTGATAAATATTCAAAAGACCACTCATGCCTAGTCACAAAAGGCATTTTTTTGCCAGCTAAATTTTGAAACACAAGTTAAGTTCTTTTATAACGATTAATTCATCTGTAATATCCTTGACTATTTTTAAAGAAAAAAAAATGATAGTAAATTATTCTTGGACAAGAAATAATCTTTCTGTTATGTGCCAGCAGGATGAAGGATTCAACTCTGAAGTGCCAACTACATTATGTAAGTCTCTATCTCTTGAATTATAAGGCTAGCAGCAATTGCAATTAGCAAGAGAAGGCATAATTCAGGGAAAGGCTGTTGGATACTTCTCCAGATCTGAAAGAATAGATTGAGAAATGCTCCAACTGGGACTTTTCAACCCCGAAGCAGATGACTAGGGAGAATCTTCTGGTTCTTCTGACCATAACAAAAGGCATGCCTAGTCAAAAAAAAAATGACAATAATAAAAGAAGTATCTCTTCACTACATGCAGACATAGTGTCTGTTCCTCTTCCCTGTAAGTGCAGTGTCCGCTGCTACGGTTTTGGCAATTGCATGAGCTCAGCCCCAGATTAGACTGTTTGCGCTCGGTTATTTTCACACACTGCCAAAATTTGCTGACAACACCAGGAGAAAAAAAGGGAAAGGAAAACTGGTGAATTTCAACAGTTTATAACTCAGCTCAGTCTAAGCAGGTTTTTATAGGACAAAGAACAGAGATTTCTCTGTAGACAGCACTTTATTCCTGCCTAATTTAAAAGATTTGCTGTGAATGATGGAAACATTAGAACTCCTTAAAGAAAACATAACAAAACAAAAATCCTAGCAATTCACTAGTATTTTTATTACAGTGGATCATGTTTGGTGATCTAAATAGAGACCATTATCTACCTCTCTCATAATTATTTACATCAAAGTTTTTTTAAAGAAAATGAAAATATTAGGCTTAAAGGAAGAGAGCTTCAAAATATGTAGTATTTCTTTAAGGAGAGAAATTTCTTCCTTGGAATAATTCACACTTGAGCTATTCTAGTGTGTATTCACGTTATTCCCTAAAGAGTGTGAAATGATCTTCTCGGGGTTACAGTCAGTAGTAAACACAAGCTCTACTCTATGAAACAGTATTTTAAATACATATTTTCATTAGCGTAATATCCAACAACTTCCTACTAAAACCCAAAGGTAACTTTCTGGAGTCCTCTTGTTGCCTTAACACTTTCTTTTAGTCCATACCTAGAATCGCCTAAAGCAGCATTTCCTAAGCTATTTTTCTTGCACCCCTTCCCCATTAGATGGGTACAGGGCCCAGCCTGTTAAGCTTAGTTCTCAATCAAATCTCAGATTCATTCAGTGCTGCTTTTGAGCACCTCAAAATTATGTCAGTGAAGTATGTCCTAAAACTTGGGAAACATTGAACTGTATCTGTACAACAGCCATTGTTTTCCATTAAAGATAACCAAACCCAGCTAACTGCTTTACAAAATTGACTACTCATTCAATTGCTGTTATTTTTTAGTTGAAATAGTAGGAAACATTTTAGCATTAAAAACTTCTTGCAGAACTAGAAAACAGATGACAAGAGTGCTTTTCATAGGGGGCATAGCCTGGGAAAGTAGGGCAATGAAGAATATACTGAAGTTTCTGTATAGAAATGTAAGATATTTAATTGACTGGAAGTCCTCAGTGGAGGTTTGTTTGCAACAGAGCCTCATGGTGAAGGCAAGTTTTTGAAGTCTGGAGCAGCTTTGGCAGCTTTATAGAGCTTTAAGACAGACCAGCTATGACTAAAACATGCTCAGCTAGTTAACTATACAAACATAATGTTTTTTCCACAGTTCTCTCCATGTGCTGACAGCATTACCATTCTCTCCAGTGTTCTTCTTCCTTCTGAGGAACAATGGATCTACCAGTTTATGCAGTTCCTGATACTACATTTCAGTACAACAACTTTCCAACAATAACTTACTCAGCTAAGAAAGGTCATAATTTAAAAGAAAGGAGTAGCTATATTAAAGGCTCTAGAGCTACACAATTCCAAATATATTTCAGGATATACTGTACACTACGTGTATATTTTAATGAGAAGGTTTGGCAGAGCAGTTTGGCAGAAGAAAGTACTGCCAAGTGATTGGATATGGGATATATCTCCAGTTGCTTTGGATTCCCACATCACCTTAAGAGCTATTCTTCCCATACCCCAATACAACAACTCTCAAGGCAGTCAAATTTATAGCTCAATAAATTTTTTTATTAAAAATAAAAAGTGTGGCTTTTAAGTACTGCAATCTTCCAACGTTTTTATGCCAGGTCTAGATCAGACTGCCATAGCTGAATACGAAGCTCGAGAGGCTTGGCCCACTTTATACAGCACTCCTAAGTTAGATTTTCAAGATCTAAGCCACTTCTCTTTCCATTTTGTAACAGCTGTTTTTCTGTCCTTTCATAAAAAAAAAAAGGAAAAAGCTAGTGTAGAAAAGTTAAATAAATAAATAATAGCTCACAAAACCACAGTGGAGGAACCACTGCTGGTCCTGCCAATAAAAATGTTCCTTCTCTTCAGGGCTGGCTAAACAACTGAAAGTGTTTTAATGAACTTCTGGCAGCACTATCCATCATTGCACTAAATGGATTCATGTCTCCCTTAACTGAGGATAACTATTTATCTATAACGCACGGTCAAAAATTAGGAAGTATTTAAGCCTTTTATTTAAGTCTAATTCCTCACTTTTCCCCACCTCTTCAAAGCTTGGTTTTATTCAGGCCTCACTATGTAAAGATGACAAGAGAATTCCAATTGATAAAGAACTTCAAACTCTGTTCCAGCACTAATGAATTGTGTGCCTGAGTTTGAAAAATATTTTAGCCAACTAGACATCTGCAGTCTGATTTTAACATTGCAACTACTTGACATTATGTTTATCTCTTCCCTCTTTCCTTTTTGTCATTTGTTACAATGACTCATGTCCTACCTTGAAGTAGATTATACGGTATTAAAAGCAAGATGGCACATTCGTAAGACACGCAAAATACATCAGCCCCAGTAATTGTTTAGAATCTTTGAAGATGCTATCACGCAAGTAGTAGTCTACTGTAAATGATCATAAGGAAGAAATGTTTTTAAGCCCTAATAAAAGCATGAAAATAACGTAGGTAATCCTGGTGAGAAGTCACTTTTGAAAGGTCAGCTGATTACACAGGTGGCTGCTGTCTACAGTGACATATTCCTACAGCAGTTATCTTCAGAACACCAGGAATCAGAGGAGAATTCAGAGATATAAATAAAACATGCTTACAAATAATGAAAAGAAACACTTACTTCATCTCCAGGACTTCCTCCAAATGCTTCCTTCTTTCAGCTCGCAGGTTGGTTAAATGAGTTTCCTTCTCAGCCAAAGACTGCTGTGTAGAGGAAAGTTTTGCTTTCATTGACTCCAGCTCCTGCTTAACCTTTTCCATGGCCATCATCAGCTCTTCTACCTAAAACATTATTGGGAAAGACAGGAGAAGAGAAAAATAATGTAATGTGATCAACTGGAACTTCCTACAAGTCACAACTAAGTTGGAACACAATGGTTAACCAGTACAGGTAGACTGGAAGCATCATCTAGTGCTGTGGACAGTACATCTACATATAACTGAAGCATCCTTACAGGATGTGATTTAACATAGTCTGGTCACTAGAACATTACCATTACAATACCAAATTACAAATCTTCAACTCTTCACTGTTTCTGCTTTAGATGACATACCACAGAGACAAAAGACTGGCCTATATGTATTAAAATTAGCCCACAAAAATGCTAGGTATTAAATAGAATAAATTGATAAAATACCAAAACTCTCTGTAAATGATGCCTAACAAAAAAACTACCCAAGCACTTTAAGAATGAAGGTTATCTTTCCAAAACAGGGAGAGGTCTGAGTTCTCATGAAGATGTAAGACCACTTCTCTCAAAATACCTGTTTAACAAAGCTTATAGGCATGTTTTGTGTGTAAGCAACATAAAAGACATTCAAAGAATTGCTGATGGCATTCAGGTATAGCAGAACAATGCTCATGTCTTCAGCTAAATGGGAGAGGTTCAGAACTAACATGATTGTGAATTCCAGCATATATACTACAGGCACACGTAGTCATATCTTATTTTGTACTTGGAGCAGGTCATTTCTCAGCTAGAATTTATCACTGACTGACATACAAAACCACAATAAACGCTCAAGTGTAGCTACAAGTAACACACAAAAACCTCTGGATATTCTTTTAATGATTTTATAATAATGCTTGACAGCACACATTACTTTCACTTTCTTCCATACAGATTTTCTTTATTACAACAGAGTGTTCATAAACAATTTTGTAATGTGCTTTAAATGGGAAACTCAGGTGCTAGTATTGCACATAATAAAGCATTTGTATAAATTTAGTATGACAATACAGCACTGCACTGCATTTATACCCCTGCAGAACAATTCACCTGGAAGTGAATAACTGAAATGATATTCTGCTTACGTGGTTTAACAAAGAGTTGGGCACATAACTCACTGTACAGGTGTTGGAGGATGGAAGGCATGGATGGATCATACGACTCCTTGCTTTAATAAATCCTGTACTAATAAAGGCAGAGCTAATGACTCAGGACAAACACAGATAATAAGACTGGATTTTGTCCTCAGTCAATGATAGAGCAAGAAACATTGCAATTCAGAATTAGCAGATTTATAAAAATCAATTGTAGACACTGTGCAGAGCTTACTGCAGAAAGCGTATCTACTTCCACTAAAATGCAGCTGACAAGAAACCTTCTTCTTAGGTCCAGAAAATTAAGAAAAAATTAAAATATGCAATTATCAAAAACTATTCAAAATGTACAGCAAATAATTCATCTTGGAATCAAGAAACTAGGAGAATTTCAGTGACACACAGACCAAACTGGCTTGCAGGCATATAATACCCAAATTTTTCCTACCTTCCTAATGTTCAGTGCGAAAAAAACCCAACCAAAACCAGAAACTCTGTAAATTTTTAAAATAAACAAAGAGAAAATGTCATAAAACAAAATAGAGAAATATGTCAGAGAAGAATGCAAAGAAAAACTGCAGAAACAAAGAACAGCAAAATATTACTAGGATGCAAACTGATGCCTAGAAAGAGAAAAATAGCAACATGCTGGGGAAGTGAAGGTGTACTAGTGTATCAACTTCTCATATATCAGGTTTTGCTTCCTTTGGGCGGATTAGAATTACCTACATAAACATTTTCCTTCAAACTGAGAAGAAAAGAGGTGTACGAGCTACAAAACCCTCTGCTTATAACAGAAAACAACCTCAACTAAACAAGTCCCCAGCCAACCTCAACAATCAAATTGGCTTGTGTCAATTTGTCAGTTGCCAAGATAAAAAAATCTTTGAAGAAACATCTTTTCCATAATCAGGTTTGAAAGATTTCTGACATCCTTCATTCCATTCCCAGTCACCAAGATTTGTGATGCCAGCATTGAGGGGCTGGTTTGCTTGATGCAGATCTGAAGCATAACAACACCGTGCTGTTAAGAAGACACAACAGAGTAGAGGCTGGTATCTAGGCCAAGGCTCCTAGTGCTAGGAAGCAAGATCTAACTCTGCAGGAGTACTTTGTAGTAGTGGTTATTGCACATACTTAATCTTTTTCTCATTGCCCTGCTTGCTAATTCTTTTAATTCTAAAGTTATATTCTGTACTTTTGCAGGTTAAGAAAAAATGGATTTAATCATGTACTAGGAATGGCTGGAATGCAAGTGGCTTTTAAACTGTGCCAACAGCTTCGTTTACAGACCTGTCATTACCTTCTATCATCTCCAACAAGTACCATTTGTCACGAGACCACTAAAGACAAAGTCCACCAAAATAGTGATGACTGTATTCACAATAAAGACTTCATTGTTCAGATCCATCAAGTTATAGATATTCCATGGCACCATTTCAATTAAACTTCTACAAAACAAAACATTTTATTTGGCAGCTTATGAATCTTAGCGCAGACCTGTCTGTATATGTCCCAGTAAGCAGTCCTGTGAGAAATGATACAGGAATATTAGCTGAAAGGAAACTGCTTGCAAAGCTCATCTAATTTAGCCTATACAAAAATTTTCAAATCTAGCCTTGATTTTTTCTCTCCTGAGAGTGGGCAATTAGACAATAAAGAAAAAATATTTGCCAAGAACCAGAGTTCTGGCATGCTGAGACATTTTCAGAGACATGCTGCTGACATTTTCAAGTTAACTGCAGGTAAGCTTGTTCCCTGACAGTTATAACTAGAAAGTTTCCACTTCAGAAAGTGTTAAGAGTGCACTCCTGATCCTCTTTTCCCACTGCTCAAATGATATTATATAAAATACAGAATATCTGACTATCTATGACTTACCTGTGATACAGTTCTCTGTAAACAGGCCTGAAAGGTCTTAATGTATTCTGAGGAGGATGGACCAGCAGAGAACTTAAATAGAGACTGTTTTTAGGTCATAAGTGACAGCTTATCTTTAAGGAAGTACATGAAGGTGGATGAAGTTTCCATTAGGGTGGACAGTTTCTGACAGACTGAACATACTATGTGAAAGAGGGCAAACTACATCAATTAGAGCAGTAAGAGATTCAAAAGCAGTAGAAAAGGGAAACATCAACAAAGGACAATTTTTTTACATAGTATTATGTGCCCTTAGTAAGCATGGAAGCAAGGAGGAAAGGAAAGGGAATACAGCAGAAGTTTATCTACCATGTCAATGGCAGCCGGTAAAGAAACAGAAAAAATCATGGAACCATAGAATAGTTTGGGTTGGAAGGGACCTTAAAGGCCATCCAGTTCCAACCCCCCTGCCATGGGCAGGGACACCTCCCACTAGATCAGGCTGCCTGAGGCTCCATCCAACCTGGCCTTGAACACCTCCAGGCATGGGGCAGCCACAGCCTCCCTGGGCAGCCTGTGCCAGTGCCTCACCACCCTTATGAGGAAGAATTTCCTCCTTATGTCTAGCCTAAATCTGCCCTTCTACAGTTTATATCCAATTTATGATGTAATACCAAAAAAAACTGAAGCCTTTTTCAGGACCCTATCTATGATCTTAACCTCCCTGCTCCTATGATCTCTAATTTCAGGCTGCTCTGATGCAACTGTACATCAGAAAACACGCTACTGCATAGACACATAGTGACCACATTATCTCCAAGTATGCGATGTTTCTGGTAAGCTTTTCTGGTCATTGGGTAACGTGAAGCCAGGGACTTCCAAAGAGCTTAGTCAAGTTTCCCAAAAGTCAGTACAATCAAGAAAGAGATATGCAAAGTATTAATGAGGCTAGGGATTGTACTAAGCTCTGTACTAGCTCCTGGAAAGATTACTGATGATCAGGATAGGTAAGCTCAAACTCCCACTTCTTATGTGAGGAGAACTAATGCACTACTGAAAAATTATGACACGCAGTAGATAGTTCAGGCCAGGAAGAAGGCTACATCAACAGACATAGTTGGCATTGGCTGCCTCTTAAAATCAGCACCCAGAGACTCCAATACCTAAAGTCAATCCAGACAGACAGGCCAACTAAAGAAGCTCAGGATCCCCGAACTATTTAGTGTGTTTAAATTACAATGTAGTGGCAGCTACATTTTTCTTCCCATTTTGAACTTATTCCTCAGTGATGGATCACTTGAAAAGAACTTTTCTACTGCAGAGAAAATTGAAAAAGGCCTCTATAGCCCTCTCAGGAAGACAGTTTCGGAGCTTAATTTTCTGCTTACACTTTTTTAGAAAAGCAGAGAAATTTTGGGTAACCAGTCAAGCAACAAAGGCATCATGAATGCTGGTAACATGATGTAATTAACTGCAATGGTACTGTGCAAACATAAAGAGGCAATAGACAAAGTCATCAATATGGAAAAAAAAGGGGGGAGGGAGAAAGCAAAGTGCCATGCACTTAAAAATAACGCTTGCAGGGGCAGAGGATGAATTCTAAAATGGTGACCCATGCAATCCACTTTTATATGCTACGTGCATATAAAAGCAACAGGACATGAACGCATCCATAGTTCAAATGTATGACTGGCTTAATTAATATTTATTAAGGATAGCAAATCACCGGTACATTACATAAAGATGTTAGATAAAGATTTTCCCCATTTGTAGATTAAAAATCTTTGCAGAATAGACTGCATTTCTCTCCGTTATTAATTTTTTTCATAGAATGGACTCGATGATCTGGTGAGTCTCTTCCAACCTGGTTATTCTGTGATTCTGTGAGTTGGAAGTAATGTTTAAATATCAACTAGTTCAACCCTCCTGCCATGGGCAGGGATGTCTTTCATTACACCATATTGCTCAAAGCCCCATCCAACCTGACCTTGATCAATTCTACTAATGGAGCATCCACAATATCTCTGGGCAACCCGCTCCAGTGTCACACTGTTCTCATAGTAAAGAATTTCTTCCTTATGTGGATTCTAAATCCACTCCCACTCACTTTAAAATTGTTGCTCCTTGTCCTGTCACTACAGGCCCTGGCAAAAAGTCTCTCTCCATCTTTCTTTAAGTCCCCTTTACACATTAAAAGGCCACAATAAGGTCTTTTCTCCAAGGAGGACAACCCCAATTCTCTCTACCTTTCTTCAAAGGGGAAGTGTTCCAGCCCTTTGACCATTTTATTTGCCCTCCTCTGGACTTACTCTAACAGGTCCATGTCTTTCCTGTGCTGGGGACTTCAGAGCTCGGATCAGTACTCCAGGTGAGGTCTCACAAGAGCTGAGCAGAGAGGCAGAATCACCTCCCTTCACTTGCTGGCCATGCTTCTTTCTACGCAGACCAGGATACAACTGGCTTTGTGGGCTGCAAGAGTATATTGCCTTTTTCATCCACCAGTATCCTCAAGTCCTTCTCTGCAGGCTTGCTTTCAATCCATTCATCCCCTAGTCTGCATTGATTTTGGGGATTGTCTTGAACCAGGTGCAAGACCTTGCACGTGGCTTTGTTCATGAGGTTTGTCACTGATTTAGCTAAGGCTTCAGTCCCCCAGATGGTCCAGAGTATGGGTTCATCTTGTTATTTTCCCTTTCTCATTCTTTTTCTTTTGATCAAGCACAAAAGACTGCACATCAGTCCATAATTAAAGGTTTCAAAGGACATGGCAAAAAGACTTGACTATGCACTAAGAACTCTACTCCTGAACTAGAGGTACAGTACTTCAGATGCAGTGGTACAAGGAAAATGTATAATTTATGTTTAATTACATGCCTGAAACAGACACATTTTAATGTTCCTGATTTAAGGAAAGAAATTTGTTTTCTTTCAATCTACATATAGACACAGTGGGCTATGGATTAGCTGCTTATATTCATTACTGTGTTTCAAAAGTTCCAGGGGGAATACAAAATGATGAAATTTTAGAGAATAAAGACACAAATACCAACATGAAAAACTAATTTTCCACAAGCATTATAGAAATCAATCACTAGAGAGCTTATTTTCAAAACCACTTCAGTAGGCCAAATAGTATATTTAAAAAATTATTTGCTGTCTGAATATAGGGCCTTCTTGTATAAATAAGAAATTAGCATTACAAGACAAAATGTACTGGAAATCTGTACTCTTGCCCAGAATGAATTAGGCCATCAAAACAAAAATTCTTGCAATTACAAGTCAGTAGTAAGAATGCTACAAGGACTGAAAAAAAATAACTAACATTTCTTATAAAGTGCAACTCTGTCTCTCAAAGGACCTTCTCCTCCTTTTTGACAGCTCTTGAGTATTTAAAATATTTTTCATTTCACTGTGTACATTATCAAAATGATAAAAGGACTGAAAATTTCTGCACTGTCTTTTACTTAGTTGAACTGATCAGACTGAGGACAAAGGGAAGGGAAAGAAATAGACATGAAAAGAAAGACAAAGGCAAGAGTCCTGGCTCCAAGCAAACTTGTTTGGATCCCAGAAAATTTTCCCAGAACAGATGTTAAGACATGGAAAAAGCACAGGCCAGACTTGGGACTTAAGTATGCAATTTAACTGCCTCAAGTAACATATTACAGAGAGAAAGCATTGAGTCTGACATAACTTGGATTGCCAGCAATACCAGATGGTTTGCTTAAATCACAAGCTAATAAACCTTTACACAAAATAAGAGGGAAATGAATTATGGTTTCATCATAGCCCGATTTTTGTTAAAGCAGAAGAGTGGCTTTAGGTACTCTTAAAGACTGTATCCAAGACCCTTAACTAAATTCTTGGCTATTCTGAATTAAGGGAACAACTTTCAAATCTTATAGATATTGAGAAAGCTGTTAATCATAGCTTTTTGTGAGCTAAAAATATCAGAGGAAAATCAGAGAAATAAGTAAGCAATAATAAGAAAAAAAATACTACAGCCCCCACCCCCTGACAAAATTAAAACATAATTTCTGGTTTGGAAGACAAGGACAACCCTCAACTAAGAGAGGAGTGAAAGCTCTACCCCATTGACAGCAGAAGGGTATAAAGCAGAATGGCTCTGCCCCACCACGGGAGCTCTGGCTCCAATTCAAGCCCTTCTTATTCACTTCCAGTGTATGAGTATGCACTTGCCTGTAGGTGGACAGAGGAATGCATCATGGTTACTGTTTCCTCTTTTACAGAATCACAGAATATTTTGGGTTGGAAGGGACCTTAAAGACCATCCAGTTCCAATCCCCCTGCCATGGGCAGGGACACCTCCAACTAGATCAGGCTGCCCAAGGCCCCATCCAACCTGGCCTTGAGCATCTCCAGGGATGGGGCAGCCACAGCTTCCCTGGGCAATCTGTGACAGAGCCTCACCACCCTCATAGTGAAGAAACTCTTCCTTATGTCTAGTCTAAATCTGCCCCTCTCTAGTTTATACCTATTGTCCCTAGTTCCATCATTACAAGCCTTCGTGAACCGTCCTTCCAATGACAATGTGACCACCACTAATCCTTTTGAAGCAGATACATGAAGGGTTGAGAGCCTTTACCTTAATCTTCATTCTGTAATTGTAGGCATTATGAAAAGATAGATTAAGGTGAACAGATGTTCACCTGAAGAGTGTTCTTCCCTACACCATAATTCTAAATAACTGCTTCATTAGTTCGGTGTCGTCACTGTTAATGAACATTGCCATAAGATACTTCTTCATCTTCACAAGTTAGAACTCCTTAGTTGAAGATCCTATCTAAAGACAACTGGAAATAAAGACTGTACAATATTGTGCAAAAATCCAGACGTTTCTATACATCACATCTACCTCCATCTCAGAGAGGATGCCGATTACCAGCACCTCTTTTGCCAAGGTGAACTGTGTTTAATACTAGAGAACTGTTGCAGACTGTGCACATGGAGAAGAAGAGTTCTGTTTAGCTCACAATAAAGAGGGGACTTGGTGTCAAAGCTGTGAAAGTGGCTGGTGGACTGTCAGGTCTCCAAAGAAAAGGTAGGATCTTCTGATCACCTGTAATATACAGCAGTAATTTTAGGGATGAACTTTGTGTTTCTTCATATTCATGTGTGGCATTCTTACGTCCTTCTGCCTTTGTTTTTTCAGTTTGTTAGGTTTTTGTACATTCAGCATCACAGTGTTTTTCTGTTTAATAGAACTGGTGTCACTCTAACATGCTCACATTATTAATTAGCAAAAAAGGAGAAGAGAAAAAGGAGAGAACAAAAGACTATAGTCTGAAAAGCTGCAGGATACTGCAGTTGAATGCAAATTTTCTTATCACTGTGAAAGTGAGACACTTACACAGCTAATGTGTCTTGTTTCCATGAGTTGGTCTCTCAATGAAAACTTTCATTATAAAAAAAAGCATCTGATAACGAAGAAGAGTCAATGCTCTGTATTGCTCCTTACTCTCTCCAGTGATGGCTCTGTGCAATAAAAAGCACTAACATTAGACTGATCATGTGTTTGACATTACTGTGTTACTCCTGCAGAACCTACAGAAACAGAAACGCAGGAGTCTCTGTAAAGAGCTACGTTACTTGAGTATTAAGAGTGCTTTTTGTTCTTCCTCTGGGATCACTGCGCTCTTACATGAAGGAGAAAGAATCAAAACTCAGATATTTGGAAAAGAGAACACTCTTCCTGATCTGCCAGACTTCAGGACTGAATAAATCACAGCTGTGTCCCATTAGGATGTTTGGAGGTAACTCTGACAGCTAGTTAGTATCTCCGTAATGAGGGACATAAGCCATGTAAATAAGCAACAGCCTACTGCTGGGGCAAGAGCTCTTGAGAAGGAAGCAATAATTGCCTCTGCTTAACATACAGAAAATATTTGAGTCAAGCTTGGAAAAAAAAAAAAATGAAAATCTGAATTCTGATTTCAACTGAGAAGAACTTGTCATAATCTCTGGTATCTGAAGACTATAACAAGTTGCAATTTTATTTCTGCATTTCCCTCAACTGGAACCATTATTCAATGAAGTATTCTTATTGTCTTTTTTAACCCTTACAACCATACCAAAGGAAGCTGTCCTGTTTCATTTTACATGGATCTATAGTCCTAGGAAACTGTCCTACATTTCATCTTCCGTGGCTAGCAACGAATATTCTCCAGCACCATGGGAACAGAACGCTAATCACTACTTCAAGGAGTATCAAACAAACTAAGGGATAACAAACAATCTTGCAAAAACTTGTATTTTGATCACCATTTAAAAATCTCTAGAGGCAGAGAGACTAGAATTCAGCACCTTCTGCATACACTCACTTAGCATAATTGGTTATATCTGAACAGAATCTTAACAACTATGGTTAATTTATGGTACTCCAGTTACAACTCTAAACATGGATATCTTCAAAATAACCTGATCTTTCTTAGGGTATGTCTACTCTGTGACTAAGGCACCAACAGCAACTGGGCCAAAGGAAGCCTTTCAGCTCAGACTAATTGCCCAAGGACGTCAGCATTTTTTTTTAAAGTCTTCTGTAGACCATGCTGATTTCCATTTTGCTGCATTTTAGACAGTTTCAAGTTAACTAGAATATGTCACCATGGCAGACAGCTTAGATGTAAATGAATAATATTCTAAGTAAATATTTAATGTTGTGCTACACAGCACAGCATAGATTGTCAATTTCCATAGCACTGATTGATTCTCCAAAGAGAAAAATTCTGAGACGATATATTAACTCACTACAAGTAGTGAAAAAATGGTATGCTAATTCCACATACAATTTTAACAGTCTTCCCAAAAGACATTAAGGATCACGAACATAAATACATGAAAGCACAATTATTATGTGAAAGCACATGCATTGCCACAGAAGGGCTGAACGTGCGGCTAACTGAAGAACTAGAGGCTCACTGGCAAGCTCAGGAAAGCTTCCATCCCCTACTAACTTGTGGAAGCAAGTCTTTAGCATTGTAATTAACAAAACACAAATAGCAGAATCCAGCCGTAATAACTAAAAAGTAACCCCACTGTACCGAGCCAGCTGAACTCAGGCTGAAATTTGGAGAAGGAAACTGATGGTAAACAGCTAAAGAGTCAAGTCTGGTAGCTTTTCTGTGAATAGGAAATGTTTCAAAAAGAAGAGGCATCCTCAATTTAATGAGCCTCAAGTCTGTAATTCTTCTGTGTTTTTCTGTATAGGAGAATGGTCTGGAAATGAATACAATTTCTTTTCTGGCACCTCATGGATCTTTGGGAAAAATAAATTATGTCAGAATAAGAATATACATTTTTAAATTTATGAATGTACAAGTCTAACGAACTTTTCTAATGCTTTAATTTACATACTGTTATATCACACTTGCATGTAGTATCACAGTTAAAGAACACAACAGAAAATGGAAAAGAAATTCCAAATGAAAAAAGCCCTAAACTAGGTTTAAACAAATATTAACGCAGGTATTTGATTGGGTCCTTACAATTCCAACTAAGCATTAATGTAACCAAATCTGCATGACTTTCTCCTTCAAGACAGACTTGAAGGTAACTGAAGGATCTGATTTTCTGTTGAGCCACAATAAATAAAATAGTACCCAGAGGTAGACACTTTAGAGAATAATATAATGGCTAGAGAGATGCCAATGTAGAGCTTTGTCAAGAAAACTTGACTATAATAAAAGGTGTAATGTGAAATCAGTATATATCTATTAAACATTAAAAAGGGATAAAAATCCAGACAAAATAATCTTAAAATTGGCATTTGCACCATATTTCTATGTAACAGTCTGCACCAGTATTTCTCATTTCTTTAAATGAAAAAGTGACTCATATAGAAAATGCTCAATGTAAAGTTTGCACACAGATTAATTACTTTTTCAGTGTCCCAGTTCTCCTAAAATTCATCAAATTTTGCCCCCTTTACAACCTTAAACAAGTGCAACAAATTAAGCAGAATCAAAAGTTTTTCAAAAACTTTTCTCCTGTAACGTTAGGAAAAAATCCCCATCCGAAAGTCTTTCAGCATGATTTTCTATTCATCAGCTTTTTTCCTATTCATTCTTCTACACTGGAGGCAAAAAAAAATATCCCCCAAGGCCCCATCTAGGCACAGCTGAAGAATTGAAGACAGAAAAGAATAAAAATTCCACTCTGCTACACCTCTTAAAAGGGACATTACTGCATACAGAAAGAACTACATACTGAATCATCCTCCCCACGTAAGGGGTGTGACTCAATACAAATCAGGGTGTCTTTAAAGGAACAGGCTATGTAATCCATTTAAATGCCTGGGGAGCAGTAGGAACTTTAGGGAGAAGCAGTGCTTCTAAAAATGACTGTACACATATCCATTGACAAGGACACGCTGTGCAGTCAACTTTATGTAGTCAAAATGCCTTCTCTAAGCAAAGAAAAAGAATCACACAAGAAAATTAAAAAAAACCTTCCTCTTGAAAAACAATGGCAAGACTATACTTCAGGCTGACAACTGAGTTAAAAAGTTCTTAAAATAATTTAATTTGTACCACTAAAAGAGAAAAAAAGGAGATATAGCACAGATTTTTCGCTTACTGTGAATTAAATATGCAAATGACTTTGTAAATGCATGCATATACACACACTCAAAACCCAAAATTACATAGAAAGGAGCTTTGCAGAACATATTTAAGAGAAGTTCAGCCAAAGAGAACGGAGAAATCAGGGGAAAGAAAGGAGGCTTCAGCAACTTCAGCCCCAAACATTATCTTGGATTACTGCCTTGATCTACAATCACTTGGTTTATCAAACTTCCCATTAGGAGACACAGAAGAAGACATAAAAACATCCATTGAAAGACAACTGTCCAGCATTTGTTACAGAGAAGTCAGAACTCTGACATTTCTAAGGTGCTCAGAAAACACCTGTGGATAAGCGGTTTATGAGAAATTCCACTTCATACTTTCCATTTACAGGGATCTGTAGGAAGTAACTTAACAAGTCACAATTTGTGCTGTGAAATAATTCCAACACTCAATGTATTTTAGAAAATATTTTAGATCTATTTCAGTAACCGAATGCTAAGCAAAAAGGTTATGTGTTTTAATTTATTTTGCATTTTTAGAAGGTACTTGATAAGGTCCAACATATAAAAATTCCGTGCAAACGTAGTTTCTATACTTACAAGAAAATGTAGCCTAAGTAATATACGGCAGAAAGTTACAACAGGACCAGAATGGTCGAAGTGCAAATGAGAAGTTGCATTCAAACCTTGGCTGGAGTTGCTGTACAGTAACTTGTAGGTAAGAGAGAAAAGGCTCTTGAAGGCCGTACACTATGTTCAAAACTCTGCAGACCTTGTACTTACTATGGGGAAATTCAGGTCAACAGGAGATAGATGGGGAAAAAGGAGAAAAACGTGAAGGAGGTTTGAGTGGAGTTATTAACATCTCGCATGTTTATTTTTCCTTGACAAATAGATAAGGATTTGAGGTAGGCATATGTGATAGAAAAATTCAGGAGTCTTGTTATTAACGCTTTTTACATAAGATATTTAATGGAAAGAATATTAATACCTGCTGAATAACTTACAAAGATAGTGGGAGAAAAGAATTAGCATAAGAAAATACATTTAAACAATACATTACTATTACAATATTCAGTATTTTATTTTTCCTCAAAAGGCAAAGCGGAGAAACCTGCCCTGTGTAGGATAAAAATTTCAAGTGTATGAACATAGATAGAGGTGTTCATAGGTCTACATACTTAACCTCATTTAAAATTTCCCACTGAGAACTGTAACCTGAATAAAGTTGATGGAAGGTGTCAAGATCAGGCTGCCAACTTAGAAATTTCAGTTTAAGTAAGAAGGAAGTTTACTTAAAGAAGGAAGGAAGGAACAGGTAATGGCTAGTATTCCATGTGTTTACTTACCGTAACATTTTAGGGTAAGGAGTTAGATCTTAGCTGATACTACATACAGGCTACAATTAAGGCAGAATTGGTATTCATGAAAGAACTGAGCTGCACTATCTTGGTTAATTCAGAAAAAGTGCCTGTATCCATATTTGGTTTTGCCGCCTCTGACAGAAAGAACTTTATAATACAAGTGTTTATACAAGAAATCCTAACTTCATCCTTAGGGAAAGTATTTAATAAGTCTCCATACACTTTCTGACCTCTGATCTAGAGGGCTAAACCAGCGGTATCATCCACAGCTGTACCTAACTCCACAGCTGTAAGGAATTTACAGTAATATTAACATACAGGATTCAGCAGGTGCACCAACAAAACCAGGTGAATATGTTAGAAAGAATGAACTTGAAGAACTTTCAAGTCTTTATGTCTATGTAAGACTCCCTTATCTGATTTCTACATAGCAGGGTTTCTATTGTATAGAACAATATGGTTAATAAAACTACGTCCAATCCAATGGGTGCATTGCTCTCAGCAGGAAACGCTTGATTTTATTTTTGTGATAGCGACAGAAAGAACAGGTCTAAGATCCTGAAATAAACAGAATGCTTTAGTCAGCTGGTGACAACTTGCCATATATAGATCGTGTATTAACACAGTTAACTCACTGCCACAGTTCATACACACTGACTGATATTTTCAAACATAGGACTAAAGAGAGCAAGATTTTAATCTGAGAACTATGAAATCCTGAGTATCTTAAAGGACACTGTAATTCAAATACAAAGCCTGTAAAATCACAGGAAACGGCACATCATGAGATGAAGGAGGGCAGGATGGCACAACACAGGGCTACAAAACCAACATTAAATATTGGGGCAGAGGTACACACAAATGAGATGTCCTCATACCTTGAACCACTTAAAGCCAAAATGGTTGACCTCATGCACTGATTCATTAAACAGCTTCAGACAGGCAATGAAGTGGCAGAATGATAGAAAACAAGAAAAACAGAAGAGAGGAAAGAAAAAGCATGCAATTAAAAGCATATTATAATCAATTTTGACAACATTAACATTTTAAAAATGAGACCTATCACTCATACTTGGTCTAAGAATGATCCTACCCATTATTGTTTGTAAAAATCACAGGATTTGCCATTAGTATTGTATAGAAAACAAAGCTTTGCATTTAAAACTGTAAAACTACCTAAGGGTGTCTTTAACAATTCTGCAAAGAAACTCCATAGAACATAATAAAACAAAGAGGGCATTCTTTTAAAGTAATTGAAGGACTATGAAATGAAAAATATTTAAAGGAAAGTCTCCTCCTCACCCTGGAAAACCAGCTACGTGCTGTCATTCTATTATTTCACTGTATTTAATTGACACCAAAATCCTACTGCACAAAATGAGGCTCAGCAGCTCTCCCAGTGCTGTGGATCTATGCAAAAACCTTTCATGTAAAGGTTGTGCCCATTTGTGCAGTAATCTTGTCTGTAGATTCCATCACTTCAATTCTGCTAGCATACCTGTTTCCAAATTAATCAAATGCAAGCTATTTATCCTTCGCAACTGTACTTCAGATACTACTAATCCCTACAAAATAAACGCACTCAAAACACTTGCTCAAAAAATCAGTAAGCCTTACGCTTCTTGTTCTGCATTTCAAGCGCAGACATCACAAAGAGGTGAGTTCTACAAGCTTCTAGGTGCCCAAAGAATATTAAAATGGTCACTTTGTCTTGTGACAAAGGAAATAAAATATTATGACATTCTAGGCATCAAATCACATACTACCCTGTTTACTTCTGTATCTCAGTGTAGAATCTGCTCCTTTGAGAGACACATATTTTCCTTTCAAGAAGTTTTGATCTTTGATGTGGTATTCATTACCTAGTTAACATTTCTATTTCTAGTTTTTTAAAGGCTACAAGCAGTTTGTAAAGAAGGCATTATTGAAAGTGAACAACATTCCAATGTTGTCTAGGATCTTACGGTACAGTAATCAATTATCCTCAATAAGTCTATCAGCAAAGAGCAGAGCTTGACTCTAGCCCAAAGACAACCAGCTGCTTACTTCTTGAAACTTGGAGTATTACTAAGATACTTATATCTTCTTTTCAGTTAAAGTATGTGATATGAGAATATGTGTTGGAAAAATCCGCTTCAAACGTTTTGAAGTGCATTTAGTCAGAACGCTTTTTATTTAACTAACAAAGGAGATCACTCCATTGCAATACAATTGCCCAAATGTTCTTATTTGCTGACTGCAATCAAAGAACACTAAGAAACACTGAAGAGGCGCATGAAAAGCAGTTAAGCATGCCCGATTCTGCTTCAAAAGCTTTTTGAAAAGCTCATGGGATTTTATTCACTACTTGCAGTGTGTTTTCTTGATGATTACTTACATGAGTTAAAATCAGGCACACATGATTCTTCGAAGTATATCATCAGTGGCACCAAATCAATTAATGTATAAAAGTTTACGCTTGTGGCTTCAACACACAAGTGCACACTTTCTGTGTGTATTCTTGGCTCAAGCCAATGCCTCTCTTTATCCAGTTATTTTGCATTGCAATGAGATGGTGGTCCATAAACACAACTACGCTAATAAAAATCATTGTGTTTAAATATGTTCAATAACCACACGGTGAACCCAAGTATGCTTACACATAGGAAGATGACAGGAAAGTCAGATCAGAAGAGTTATAATATTCTAAAGCTCAAGATACCTTATAGTTCTTTTTAATTTCAAGAAAATCTTACCTATGAAGTCCAACTTATCTTTATGGCTTTGCAGACTATAAGTTCCGTTACCAAATGTTGGAACAGAGATGCAAGATCATCAAACAAAACCATGTTTCACAGTAAAGCAGGGAAAACAGTACTTCACTGTCTGGTTACTTTCCTAAGAGGACTACCAATGACTTTATGATATCGCAGACCTTTTTCTCAGCATTGATCCTGGCTGACTCCTCTTGTGCTAGAACCATTTCCCGCTCTGCAGTTATCTGAACACTTTCTCTGAGTGCCTCTTCCAATTCTTCAATCCGATCATCCTTTTTACGTAGATTGTCCTGGAAAATGATGGAAGACTAGGTGAAAATGACTTGTTTGGAACTACAGCCTTTTAATCAACCAAGTTATATGTCAACCAAAATGTGTTTCTCCCTCCCAAGTAATTGCAGGCAAATTATCTTCACACAAAGGAAAGAAAGATGAAGTGATGCAGGAGCAGGAGGAAGATTATAGGAAAGAGGAGGAGAAAGCGAGCAAAGCAGGACTTCAAAGCAAGAGTGCTTGCCCTCTGTGTTGGGCATACTACGGTCCTGTCAGATTATACAGCATAGATAAGCAAGATTTGCTGGTAAATAAAGATTAGTAAGCAGATCCAAAGAAGCATAGAAGCCAGAATAGTTGGCAAGGTAGTAGGCATTCAGCATTGCCCATTTGCTCACACATTAACCAGCAGGTGTGCTAAGAAGTGAAACAGCACTGCAGTTTGGAATTTACCATTTCCAGGTTAAGGGAGAGAAAAGCAAACGTGAACCCAAAAGAGTTTTCCAATTACAAAGATTAGGTCTTTAAGAAAGTTTTTCATCAATAACTCTCTAGGAAAAATATGAAAGATTCATCTGGGCTGTCTGAATCCCAGACGTTCAACTATCAAGACTTTGTTCAAATTTATTCTTCTCTTAAGAGTATCTTCACAGTTGCAAGTCCCATATATATTCAAAGATCATTGAAGAAAACTGTATTTCTCCTCAGAATACTGCTCTATTGGTTTATACAAACACTACAACTTAGAAAAATTGTATACAAAATCAAAAGTATTCCTATTTGCAAAGGAGATCCTACTTCCTTTAATATTGCTAGGAAAACAAATGTGTATCTCCTGCTTCTGCAGCAGCAGCTTGGAAGAAAGACCGCAAAGCAGGCTGTCCTGACAGGTATGTATGATTGTCGTAGCCTGTGGCTGCTTAAGAAATCCATCAGAAATGAACAGTTTGATGGAAGACGTCTGCTTTTCTTGTCTTGCAGCTTGATTCATATCATAGTGTTCAGATGGGATATAAATGCACATTTAAGTTACAATATGGTTTTTTTAGGCATCTCAGCAGCAGTGGAAGAATCAAAAATGTTTTCCTTTTTTTTTTTTTTCCTCTTATTGTCAGATTTACCTCCTTGTCTTATGTTCTTTTGTATTTAGGACTGAAATTTTCCACTGTTTCTCTGAAAGCGTTTCACAGCATATAAAGAATATGGAAAAAGATGACAGATTCAGAAAATATTTGACCTTGCAACCTTCACAATGCAGAAATGAGTCAGTGGGGTTTAAAGAATGAACCTGACTTGGGATACATCACCAAGGATTCTTATTGTATGAAAACCATTTCTGGCAGTGTCAAAACTGACCCACTTTCAATGCCAGTGTTCCAGCAGAGATGCAAAGCTTTGTATCAGACCAGTGCAAAAGCCCTGGCATCACTGCCCTCGTGTAGAGAAAGGTTAGCATTCAGCCACTAGCACAGGCAATAGTATTTGTTAGGTTTTGCAAGCAAAGCAATTTGCTTTCTGCTGATTGTTATTTTCCAAAGTAGATTCGCAGGCGAAGTAATTGCTGATTTCTAAAGAAACAAACAGAGAGATCCTCAATTCAAAAATAGGAGCTGCAGAATATGTTTTCATACTTATTGAATCTTTCTTAAACAGTGATAATAACCTTCACAACTACTTTATGGTTACTATTAGCCTAAGCGAACACTCATAAAAAAAGATGAATAACAAGTTTACTAGGCATTTCACCACAGAATATTAACTGTGCCAGACATGAAAAATATTTGCTTGCCTATCTGCATTACACAATAAATATCAACTGTACATCTTGATATATTATTCATGGTTAGCCAAGGAAGTGTGGAAGTGTAGCTCTCCACTTCAAACAACAGAAGTGGGAACTGTTCACTTGAACAGCCCCATGTAAAACTGAAACTGTTTTAAAATAAGAATGTAGAATAAAACATTCCAACGCATCAAGTGCATCCACTCTTCATACCAGGCAAACATTTAAGAGGTGAATTTGACACTGTATTAACCCTGACATCATATAATGCTCATTTCAGACAGATGAACTTTTGAAGGACAAAGGAAGAGCAATTGATGGTACTAAAACTGATCAAGATCACATCATATTACCTGCATTTGAGAAGTCTGTATTCATATATAATTACTTTTCCTAAAACAATAGGCAAATTTTTACATATACAATACAGGCAAGTTAAAAAATCCAGCCTTGACTTACAATCACGTGCCTAGAAGTTAAAAGATTATAACTTTAGTCTAAGAGGGACAACTCATCCAGTAGGGAGGGATTAGTTACAACTTTTCACTTTCTGTCTCAGACAAACCTAGCTATAAGATGTGCAAGTTTACTCTCATAATGGTGTCACTATGTGTGTAACCACCTTACAAAAGCACACTGATGCCCGGCAGGAGCAGCAGGTTGCTGCTTAGTCAGACAGCACCCCCATGGTGCAGAACAGTCTCAAGACGCTTTAAAATAATTAGTTTGTTTCTAACTCTTTGATTCACGACTGATTAGCATTTGAATTATTATTTTTTAAAATAGAAGCTGCTGATTCAAACTAAACATAGTAATAGAGAAAAAGTAAATTAAAGAGAACCAGCATTTGCCAGCATGTTTTTCCAATAGTTTGTCTCTAGACTATGAAACATGACTGTCTCATGCTGACCTTCAACCTGTGCTGCTGTGTCTTTCCTATTTTATAGTTACATGAAATACTCTATTTTTATTGTGATAAGCATTAAATTGTGGAGAAAAAGGTCTGTTATAATTTATAACTACAATCACACTAGAACATGGCACTGAAGGCGATTTGATTATCCTGTATTTTGATAAAACTGCATAATGATAACAGTGGCAATCTTCTATCATGAACCTCACACAGTTGACTATTCAGAAAGAAAGAAAAAAAAAAGTATTACTTACCTTTACAGTACCTATATTCTTCAAGATGTATTGCCTACCCAAATACCTTCATGACCCTACCCCACCTCCTGAGTCCCATATGCACAAGATTCCACAGCAGAGATGGAATTCAACTAGGATAGAAGAGACAGCTCTGCCTTTACACTCACTGGTGGCAGCACAAAGAAAATGAAAACCCCATTCAACACTGTGGGAGTACCAAGAGTTCAGGCACAATAAAAATATTTGCTATCCATACTACGATATTGTAGCTGATTCGTATGCAAAACTCATTCCAATGCTTGTCCGCTTGAAAGCCTGAAAGGAAAAGGAGGTGTGACTGACACACGTTTCTGGACTTTTTCTACCACTTCAGGAAGGAAGTGGTAGATGTCCAAGTGATGCATGTTAAAAGGATGTATCAATTTAATCTATCATGCATTCATGTGATGTGTAATCTGCCATGAAGTTTTATAAAAGTGCATGAAATAGGATATATGCTTTCACCAAGGCGTTTAGTGAAATGAAATCTGAGGTATCCTGGCAAATTCATTCACAACTGTGTCCTTAATGACACTCACAAGGGTTTTTCTGGCCTAATTTCACTCTTTGAATTGGAATTAAGGTGGATTTTTCCAGTTAACTCTTGGGAAAGATTAGTTAACAGTTTGAGAAGGCGATTAAATGCATCTTGTAAAGGCTAAAAATATTTCTAGTCACCTAGGTAGGAAAAGTTCATTTTCATATAACCTCAAATTAATGCAATAGTATATTTTGCCTGTGTGCATTCATAGTGTGAAGAACATGGTACTGGAAGAGTTTTGAAATAGGAATCAAATATTTCTTAATCAGTGAAATCATTACATCATTACTTAGTCCTGTGAACTATGGCTCTTTCTTATCCTATATTTCCTCAAGAAGCTATGACGTAGATAAAATAATAACTATCTCAGTCCATTCTAGATTGAATAAAATTATCCCCAGAAAGGAAAATTTTCCCTTGTGAACTGATGTTCCACTAAATAAGCTGAACCCAGGAATTCAGGACTGTCAGCTGCCTCAAGTATTACTTTACACTTCCTCCTGGACACAGATCATCATTTAGTTATTGATACAAGAAATCTCTCACCAATATTTGGAGGTAGCCCATCTACAAATGCTAAGAAATGTTCATATTAAAAAATATGAGGTCCTGATTAGCTGCAACTATAAAGCGCATGCTGGTTGATTCATTTCAAAAACTGAAATCTTATTAAGTTTCTTCCATAAAGTTCCCTCATTTCCTGTCTTTGGCTGTAACCAGTACCAAATTTGAAGAGGAAAAATTGGTTCCAACGTAACCAGAGCACTACTGAGGACTTCTAGTTTGCCATCTCAAGAGCAAAAGACACCATACAACTCTCACTAAATTACAGAATGTGGGTTTCTGATGTTGGTTCAACTACTGCAGTGCTGAATTCAGAAGGAAAGATACTTCGCCAAAATCAGAAGGCCCTTCAGAAGAGGACAATTGATGAAAACAAGCTGATTTGTTAATTAATCTCTACTTTTCTCTGAAAAATACTTGTAAAAACCTGCAGACCTTTTAAAGAAGGTTCTGACGCATTTGGGAATGTACAGTGCAGTGGTACCAAAAGGTGGTACAGCAGTTCCATTGATTTCAGGAGCAAACAATCATAGGGTCTTAAAGCTCAGGTGTGCAGATGGATCTCCTTCATTTGGTTCCACATACCGATCTTCAAGCTACTTGAAAAAGTCTCTGAACAAGAAAAGCATGCAAAACTGTGACTTATAAACAAAGAAACACCTCTTAACTGATGAGACAAACCTTTGACTTAACAGGTTTTCAAGAGTAAACACTGGATAAATTCTGAAGGCCAGAGCACCAACTCAAATGGTAGTTACCACAATATCTAGCTCAAAACAAGTGTTTAAGGTGCCTGTGAACCCTCTCCAAAGCAGAAGTCCATAGTGAATTGTTTCTCTCTTCGTATTCAGTACCTTGTGCTGAAGAAGATGGCGATAAAAATGAAAAACCCAAAACATGCTGTCTTGAAGAATGGAACAAAAGAAGACTTCATAAATTCCTGAAGAAAGAAATACTTTTAGGGTAGTGTATAGCTTGGGACCAAGACGTAGCATGAACTACAAGTAAACACAGATCAAACACTAAAGATTCTGAAAATAAACTAACAGGGAGGCAAACTACTATGTAAACAGCTGCAACCATATATATTGCTGGGTATGAATGGAGTTTCTTGAATAAGTACAAATGCTAATGCTGGTTATCATCAGTGTTGCATACAGCTGTCCTGATGCCTTCAATTGGTAAAAGAACTGAAGTATCACTGTTAGCTGTAACAGGGAAACCTCTGTCTGTCTAGGCAGAAGCTGGATATATCCAAGTATTAGGTTCATATGAAGTCCCTGTTTCTCACAAAGTGAGCCAAAGAGGGCTTATTCACAAGTACAGCAACAGCATATGCAGTTATCACAAGTGTCTGAAAGAAAGGAACAGTCTGAGAGCTAAAGATACAGAAACTGCCAGGCAGGAGCTCCTCAACCAATGTTTCCTCGTGTTTGGTAAGATGAGATCTGAAACGATGATGACTATTATTAGGACAACATCAGAAAAACTGTATTTGTCAAATAAGACACCAGGACTGGAAGTCAAGCCCAACAACTTGCAATAACGCAGAAATATAACTACAGGGGACAAAAGGAGAAAAACTGCAGTGGAATAATTTCGCTCCACTAGGGGCTGCGAGGGAAGCACAACAAAGCTGGCCACAGCACTACATATGCCACATTACAAACAGGAGGGACAGGAGAAGGTGTCAAGTACACTGTCCTAAGAGAACCATAATGGAAAAGAGAAGATACGTGCATCCAGAATACAGGTGTACTTGTGGATCATCAGTTACAGAAAGAACAAGTAAGTATCTGTAGTAAAAAGAAAAAAAACTATTAAAAATATTTCCAGATACAATAAATATAACTGAACCAGTGCATTAAAATTAGCAGTGAAAACAACTTTAAGAAACCAATGGTTTATGATAAATGGCCATTGACTTCCTCATTTAAATAGAAATGTAGAAAAAAAATGCAGTTGTGTTTGGACAGCACTGTCCCATGGGTATCACTGCTGGAGAGCAGGAGAACACTAAGGAGAGATGCAGGGCTATAAATGATGCTGCTGACAAATATAGTTGCTCTTGTGTACATGGGAAAGATGCATACCTTAAATGTTACATGTATGGAAAATCACTTGAAAGAAAATCATTAAATGTGCTCAACCACCTAAGTTAATAAAATACACAAGAATGGAATCAGGCAGCTCTGCCCTGCAAAAGGTCCTCATAGCTACCTATCTCATTAAGGAAATCAGAAAAATTCCCACCCAGTAGTAAAATATGTCTGTAAAATATCATGACAAGTTTATGATAGGAAACATCCTGGTACTATCATTACTTAGAGAGCAGCAGACTGAAGTGGCAAATATCCTTAAAAATGCTAAGAAAATAAACACAGAACTAATTAATCCATCAGAAGTTGTGTGAAATCATTTCTGTTTTTAAACATATAGGTCACAAGCAAGCAGCAAAAAAAAATACAGTCTAAGAAGAAGAAGAAAAGAAAAGGATAAACAGTTATAGACATTATACATAGGCCAGAAAGGGAAAGGCAGAACTGATTATTCCTATGGGACACTGGCAACGTCTTTTCCTGATAGCTGCTGTACTTTTGACACTTCTTTCCTGTTACTCTAAGCTTGGCGCTCCCAACACAGCAATCAGTTAGATATGTTGGTTTGGTATAGGCACATTTCATTAGCAACAATCTACACAAACTGAAGTACCTTGCCAATACTAACAACCAGGTTTACCATTTAGCAGCTCACTCGGGGTGCCAACAGCTTTAACATTTTGCTTCAGCTGTTACAAATTACCACATTTGTATTTTTTAAAATCTACAGGGACTATGCTTCTATCTAACCACAGCGGGTCACCACATTGGCTATTGGAAGGAGACCCAAGGCTGACAATGCAGCTGTGAAAATGTTCTAAAGTGAGCAAAAGCAAGAGATTTCTCTAATTGTTAGGTGGTTTTGTGGCTTTTTTGTTTATTGGTGGAGGGTGGTGGTGGTGGAATTTTTGTTTGGTTGGTCGTTTTGGGGGTTTATTTTGGGTTTGTTTTTTTTTTTTTTTGCTATGGCTTAAGACTCCTAAATTGATATGGGATTACAGCAAAAAATAGTGGCAGTTTTAACTAACTGTGGTACTAATACAAAGCACGAACCCATGTGTTATTCCCTTGGTTACAGCCCTATTCCTCTGACCTCTCCTTGCCAATGTCAGTCCTCTCAACATCATTGTACTAACCTGTCAGAGTAGTTTTAAGATCTACCTTTCTTTGAATATTTTCAATCATTCAGCAAAAACGAGCAGCAGAAGCAGCGCGTATGGATAGGCAGTTATCAAAGTTCACTTCTCTTGTCCTCCCTCTTTTTCAAAGCTGAATATATGACTAAAATTGCTAGTGATACAACATTAATGACACAATGTTTACCCAGCAATTGATTCCAGTGAATCTCACGCACTTTCTCAGATTCCAAGGGAATTCCTGCAAACACCTCCTGTCTCACACATTCATTCTACTCTCTAATGTCCCTTTCCTGGTGTTCAAACTAAAGATCGTGAAAACAATTTCACCTCAGAGTTAAATTATTGATTACACTACCTGAGAACAGCCCAACCCATTCGCAATCCCCCTGGAATCCAGGCGTATGAAGTGAATTTGACTTGTCTTGGTACAACCTGGATTCAGCTACTGACCAAACACATACATATTAATTCAGGGAAATGTTCTGCTTAAAATATTAAAAAAAGGGTGAAACTTGGAATTTCAGATACTAACATCAACAGAAGATCACGAGTATAAGAATACTGAAATTGTGTATTTGAAAAGAAAAGCTTCTTGTTGCTACATTGATAGTATCATTTGAAGAGGCATTTCATAGCATCACAGCACTCTGAAAAATTAAGATTTAAATTCACTGGCATAAGACCCAAAATGATGATAAAGTGGAAACTCTTCATGTTCTGAGAGATTCTCGATTCTTTGTATGGAATTCCAATTGTTTCTATGGAAGTCTAAACTAGTTCAGAGGAAAGAGAAAAATAGTCATTGTTTTTCTTTAGCCCTAAATATTCCAAAATGATCATCTATTGTTCTCAGCCTGCAAAGCTGGCAAAAATAGTCCCTAGCTCCTGTCGTCACTCACCTCTTTTCCATGTCCAAACTTTTAAATTTATTTAATATCTGTTTGAAAAGAAGCTCATTCTTACGTTAACTACTTTCTTCCTTTTCTACTTTTACTCTATGCTGTGTTTTAACCCAGTAGGCAGCCAGACACCACACAGTCACTTGCTCACTGGCTCTCTCCCTGCAATGAGATGGAGGAGAGCAGCAAGGGGGGAAAAAAGTAGAAGTAGTGGGCTGAGATAAAACCAGTTTAATAGGACAATAAAGGAAGAGATAATAAGGATAATACTACAACATACTAAACAAGAGATGTGTAACTACTGATACCCAGCCTATTCTGAGCAGTGATCATAGAGGAGTGTACCCTGACCCCACGCCAACCTCCCATTTATATACTAAGCATGACACTGCATGGTATTGAATATCTCTTTGGCCAGCTTGGGTCAGCTGCCTGGTTATGCTACCTCCCAGCTTCTTGTACCTGATCACTACTAGCAGAGAATGGTAAACTGAATTAGTCCTCCATTTCTAACTAAAAACATCAGTGTATTATCAACATTCACCTCCTACTACGTCCAAAACAGTAGCTACTGCGAAGAAAACTAACTCTATCCTAGTGGAAATCAGGACACCATATCCTTTCTGTGGTAGATGGCACATATCATTGTACATTATTCAAGAGGTGAAGACACTGCAGATATATAGAGTGCCATCCTGGTATTTCCTGTTTTGTCCTTTAATATTTCTCAGCATTGGGGTTTTTTCTTTTAATAGTTCTGCTAACAATGGATATTTTCATGAAAATACTTATTTAAATTCTGAGACTGCTGTCATATGGTAACATAGCTAGATCAGAACCCATCAATGTGCGCATATATTTAAGGTTTGCTTCTGCTGACATTTATTAATATGTACTCATATTGAATTTCACCTGCTATTTTATCCATGAGCTAGAGTTATGAGACACTTATGGAGCTATATAGGCTATCTTTCATTTAAATTTCCTGAATAAATCTATAAATATAATTTAAAAGTTTAAAGAAGTCTCATACACAGAAAATAATACATTTGCCATTTTTAACCAGACACACTACCTCAGCATAAAGCAATAACTGTTCCATAGCACTAGGACATAAAGATATTTAGAATGTAGAAAACATTTACAGTTTAAGAATACTCAATGATTCTTCAAAGAGAGAAAGAAAAAAGGACATGAGTGATGACCGGCATGGAGAAGAAAGCTATGAGCTTAAAAGCCATGGATAACTGTTGTTGGGACACTGCTGAATTCCTTTAGCTTTTATTCCCTTGCTTTTCACACACTGCTTCAGAAAACTGTCTGACCTCAAAGGCATCAAGATTCAGGTAGAATTCAAGCACCAGCAGCAAAACCAACACACTGTCCTAAACTGAATTTGTTGATAAATTTTAACTGACTGGGGACATTTTCTAGAATGTTAAGGACATCATCTCCCTTAACCCTCAGCAGAAGATACCAATATAGTGAGTTTCTGCCACCACCTGCATTCAGATCTGAGTTTACCTCAAAGAAAACTCAACAGCTGAAAGGCCTGGTGCTGCCTTTATATATTTTACAACCTTCTGCCACTTATGGATGCATGATGTGCAGCCTAAGCCTCAATCCCAGCTCATATCTGAACAGTAAGATATCAGTAAGAATAGCTGATCTTATATGCCCTAAAAATATGTAAATTTTAGCCAAAGAGTAAAATGCAATAGGAAAAGTGTTAATTAAAGGCCAAATAGGCTTGTTTCATACAGAAAAATTGCGAAAGAGTAGTTTAAGGGTGACGGCAATTTGGGCAGCTTGGTAAGCAAGCTTAGGTAATAAGATTGAATTAGCATGAAGTGTGTTAGGTTACTAAAACCAAGAATCAACTAGAGAAACTTCTTTTAAAGGAAACGCTAAAGCATTTGTTGCCATACACACAGAACTACAAAAATTCAATGTGTACTCATTTTTACAAAAAAATATACCCTTAATTGTGTCTGTCTTTATATCCCCACCCTCTTTCCTTCTTTTGTTTTGGCAAAATAAGAATAGGGCAAAATAGCCATTTTATTAAACAATGAGAATATGAAATGAGCTGCAGCAATTGGGCACATTTATGCTTGGGGAGAGATGAGTTAGGAACCATTTCAACATAGCAAGTTAAAAAAAAAAGGGCTTGAGAGAGAAAAAAAAAACAGAAGAGGGGAAAATGCAAATTTATTGCCATTTCTCAGGCTCATGAAATAAGACACTAAAATGAAAAGAGAGCTGTTCTTCCCCTTGAATGTACTCCTATTGTTTTGCTTAAATCTGGCCCTCAATGTTTTCTACTCTCAGGAGAGACCTCCTCACAGGAACCACACCATGTTGTCAACAGTTACATTAATCTCTCTGACAGTTTTTAGGAAAGGAGTTTGAACTCAGATACTAATCTCGGGGAAAAAAAATCTATGCAAAAAACATTGAGTGGTTAAGGTTGTTGGCACACGTTCAGCTGTCCAGTCTTCACTGTACTTAGTTTCTGGCATATCATAAAGGGTACCAAAGCTGCTCTTTGCCAAACAGGCAAGAGAGTACAAATAGCAGGTTTCATCTTCCACTGACACCTAATGTTTCTGCAGAAAAGACTGGGCGAAAGTGTGTCTGGAGAATAATATTCCTGATAGATCATAGAGAAACATTAGGATGTAGGGAGTCCTCTTTCCTCTATTAAAAACTCTCAAGCCATATAATGGCTTTCTCTCGCTACAAATCTCAATTTGCAGTTAAGGAAATACTGGGATAATTGGGAGACTGCGTAATGATGGTTGTAAATAGCAACTTTCACAAAATTTTTCCAGCTGTCTGTTCAAAACTGCAGAGCATTTTTACATTATGTAAGAAGACAGAATCAAATGGTTCATCCTTTGTAAAGATGTCAAGACAGTGAATACTATAACCTGAATAAAATAAACGTATGGTAAAGTAAAGCATAAAGGGAATACAAATAGAGCAGATGGCTAAGCGTCTATCCAGGGATACGCTTATCCATTCCAAAGGTCAAGTCTCTTCAAGCTTAGTTTCTGTAAATGTTATGGGAACATGTATTCTGTAAGGAGTGCTCTCTCTTTACAAACACAGAAAACAATTCCTTAACAATATATCTAATGTCATAGGCATCAATTATGTAGTCATGACAGATTCTGTCTCTATAAGAACTGCCATATCAAAACCTAAGAACAAGGTCATACATTTATTCTTATACTTCAGAAATGTATATTATATTTTAGATGCAGGAAAACCATGCATCTCCCTTCTCTAATACCACAAATTATAAAGCAACAGAGAAATCCATTTCAGACAAATAATTTTCATGTTCAAAAGCGTATTATTTTTGTTCTTGCTTCAACATTCAACATTGCAAACATGAGCAACAATGCAGTTACTCAGACCTTGTAAAAATTCATCAGAAAATATGCCTTTACTAAAACTGGAGCCAGGGCTGTCCCCACAATTTGCCTGTGACTCACAGCTTACATTGTTAAGAATAGAAACAACCAAAAATCTCAGGAATTCAAGAAAATAAAGAAATGGGAAAGGTAAATTTAAATTTTTTTAATGGTCACCCATACTTCTATATACTGCCTGTATGCAGCTGTTTGGAGAAATACGGATATCAGATTTCTGTATGGAAAATCAGGGAAACTGGTATTAGAAACAGACCCAGGTAAATACTCTGAAGGCTTAACAGGTACGAAAATTTGTCTTGATAAGCTCCCTTTTAGTAAGTGGAGATTTTATTGTCTTGCAAAGTCAATCAGATGCAAAAGGATAAGAGATGAAAAGGACTAATACTCTTAAGAATAGGACCTCATCTCTGCAGATGCTGCAGGACTTAACTTCACTCCTCCTTGTTTGTCAATAAAATTTTCCCATCTTCTCCTGTTTATTTTCTGACAATCTGTTAGCATGACCTTCCTTGAAATAAAGTTGCACTTCATGGCTCCAGTAAAGAAAATGGAAAAATACTCTCTTTCAGCTAGATGCTAATTCATGTGTGCACTACTGCCTTACTGAGATGGAAATCTAATTTAGTTTTTACAAGAACACATAATTTCATGGTATCTCTATTTCATATTACGCACTATTTTTGACACTGTGCAGTATTTCTCCACTATTGAATGAACTAGCATTTCTTTCCAGTCCTGTTTCTGTGATATTAAATGATAAAAATTGTGTATTAACATTTTGAAAATACCTAGAGTCTTTTTTCCACCAGAGAGCATTGCTAATAAAGAATACCATAGTTGAGTACTGTCAATAACTACTATATAATAGAATCATAGATAGTTAGGGTTGGAAGGGACCTTAAAGATCATCCAGTTCCAACCTCCCTTCCATGGACAGGGACATCCCACTAGATCAGGTTACCCAAGGCCCCATCAAACCTGGCCTTGAACACCTCCAGCGATGGGGCAGCCAGAACTTCCCTGGGCAACCTGTGCCAGTGCCTCACCATTCTCACGGTGAAGAAATTCTTCCTAATGTCTAGACTAAATCTGAATTTCTCCAGTTTATACCAGTTGCCCCTTGTACTACCACCACAAGCCTTTATGAACAGTCCCCCTCCAGCTTTCTTGTAAGCTCCTTTCAGGTACTGGAAGGTCACTATAAGATCTTTTCTCCAGGCTGAACAAGCCCAACTCTCTCAGCCTGTCTTCATATGGGAGGTGCTCCAGACCTCTGATCATCTTTGTAGCCCTCCTCTGGACCTGCTCCAACAGCTCCACATCCTTCTTATGTTGAGGATTCCAGAAGTAGACACAATACTCCAGATGAGGTCTCACAAGAGAGGAACAAAGGAGCAGAATCACTTCCCTCGACCTGCTGCCCACGCTTCTTTTGATGCAGCCCAGGATACAGTTGGCCTTCTGGGCTGCCAGCTCACGTCAAGCTTCTCATCGACCAGCACCCCCAAGTCCTTCTCTGCATGGCCTCTCTCAATCACATCACCCCCCATCCTGTACTGAAAACGGGGATTGCCCCAACCCAGGTGCAGCACCTTGCACTGGGCATTGTTGAACCTCATGAGGTTCTCACAGCCCCACTTCTCCAGCCTGTTCAGGTCCCTCTGGATGACATCCCTTCCTTCCAATGTGGCAACTACACTACTAAGCTTAGTGTCACCTGCAAACTTGCTGAGAGTGCACTCAATCTCACTGCCAATATCATTGATGAAGATATTAAACAGCACCGGGCCCAGTACAGACCTCTGAGGGACACCACTAGTCACAGATCTCTATCTGGACTTTGAACCATTGACCACTACTCTTTGAATACGACCCTGCAACCAATTTCTTATCCACCGTACCATCCACCCATCAAATCCATATCTCTTCAATTTAGAGAGAAGGATGCTGTGGGGGACCGCGTCAAAAGCTTTACAGAAGTCCAGATAGCTCACATCCATTTACCTGTGTCTACTGCTGTGGTCATCCCATCATAGTAAGCCACTAAGTTCGTCATACAGCATTTGCCCCTGGTGAAGCTGTGCTGGCTGCCATTAATCACCTCCATGTCCTCCATGTGCTTTAGCATAGCCTCTAGGAGGATCTTTTCCATAATCTTCCCAGGCACAAAGGTGAGGTTGACGGGTCAGTAGTTCTCAGGGTCATCTTTTCTGCCCTTTTTAAAAATCGGCACAAGATTACCCTTCTTCCAGTCACCAGGGACTTCTCCTGATTGCCATGACTTTTCAGATATCATGGAGACTGGCTTGGCAACCACATCTGCTAATTCCCTCAGGACTCTGGGATGCATCTCATCAGGTCCCAATAGACTTATAAACATTCCAGTTCCTCAGGTGGTCACGAACCTGTTCCTCCTCTACAGTGGGAGGATGTTTATCCCCTTGGTCATCATCTTGTTGTCCCATGACCCAGGAGGGGTGAGGAGAGCAGTTATCAGTGAAGCCTGAGACAAAAATGTTGTTGGGTACCTCAGCCTTCTCCTCATCTGTTGACACGAGGTCACCCTTCCCAGCCATCAGTGGGGGTGTGTTCTCTTTGAGGTTCCTCTTTTGATTGATGTACCCGTAGAAGTTTTCTTGTTAGTCTTTACTTCTCTTGCCAAGCTGCACCTTGGCCTTCCTGACTTCCTCCCTACACAACTGGGCAGCATCCCTATACAAGTCCCAGGTTACCTGTCCCTACCTGCACTGCCTGTGCAGTTCCCTCTTCTTCTTAAGTTTAACAAGCAGGTCTCAACTCAGCCATACTGGTTTCTTCCCTTCACTAGCTACATACAGGGACTGAGCAGTCTTGCACTTTACGGAAAGCATCCTTGAATATTTGCCAGCTCTGTTCCGCTCCCTTGTCTTGGAGGACCACATCCCAGGGCATCCTACTGAGTAATTCACTGAAGATCTGGAAGTCTACTTTCCTGAAATTCAGTGTCCTGACTCCTTGCCTGTCCCATATTCCTCTGGACCTCGAACTCCACCAGCACATGATCACTGCATCCCAGGCTGCCTCTGATCCTAATATCACTGATGAGTTCGCTTTTACTGGTGACAGCATATGTTGGGGTGGTTGAAGTCCCCGAGTAGGAAGACAGCTTGCAAGTGTGAAGCCTCCTGTAGCTGGAGGAAGAAGACTTCATCAGTTGGTTCTCCTTGATCAGGTGGCCTGTAGTATGTACCAACCACAAGGTTCCCATTGGTTCCTCTGTCTTTAATTCTGACCCACAAGCTCTCAACCTGTTCATGGCTACTTTTCACAACAGCTCTTCACATTCTATCCCTTTCCTGAGATAGAGAGCAACACCTCCACTCCTCCTTCCCGGTCTGTCCCTTCTAAATAGCCTGTAGCTGCTGATAGCCATACTCCAGTCATGGGATTCTTCCCACTATGTTTCCACGATGGCAACCAGATCATAGCTTTCTAGTACAATAGTAACTTCCAGCTCCTCCTGCTTGTTATCCAAGCTTCAGGCATTACTGTAAAGGCATTTCTTCTGGGCTGCCAGTTGCATCACCTTCCCAGTGGACCCTTTATTCCCTTCAAGTTGTTTTAGAGAAGTGACCTCCCTAACACCTGACCCCTGCCAACCATCTTCCCACTGCTTGTTACAGTCTAGCTTGATGTTGTCCTCCTACCCCTGCAAGCTCCTGGGCAAAGACCCTCCTCCCCCTCTGAAAAGGTGGCTCCTATCTGAAGCCTGTAGTTGCAGTGCTGTGTAGGTCATTCCAGTATCAAAACCCCCAAAGTTATTGCGGTGACACCAGCCATGGAGCCAAGTATTAATTGACTGGATCTGTCTGAGCTGTGTTATGTCACCACCCACCACTGGAAGGAGAGAAGAAAATATCACCTGGGCCCCAGATTCCCTCAGTAGCCGTCCCAAGGCCCCATAATCTCTTTTAATCCCTCTTGGGGTTCTTACTGCTGCTTCATCCCCTCCCACATTAAGAAGCAGTAATGGGTAATAGTCTCTAGATCTCACCAGGCTGGTAAGTTTCCTGGCCACATCCCTTACCTGGGCTCCTGGGAAGCTACAGACTTCCCTGTGAGTGGGGTTTGCTCGACATATTGGAACTTCTGTCCCCTTCAATAGCAAGTCTCCTACAACTATGACTCTTCTATCAGTCCTTGTGGCAATGTAGTGGTTACGCTGTTTTGGTCCCTTACCCTGCTCTGATGTAGGTGCATCTCCTTCCTTGTTTTCCTCTGGTCTGCCCTCCACATCAAGAGTCTCAAATCTGTTGTGCAGCGACACCTGAGGTGGTGGGGGCAAGGAGGGGGTTGATTTTTTGCCCCATTGGTGGACACGCTTCACTCACTACCTCCTTTTTAACCCTCACCTACAACCTTAGGGGTGGAAGATGCCAGATCCTTTTGGTCCTGAGCTCTTACCCGTGTCTGTGTCTTCTCATGTGCTTTGGAGCTCAGGGTGTGATCCCACCAGTCTATCTCTAGCTTGCACTCCCTGATGCTCCTTAGCCTCGCTACTTCCTCCTTCAGGTCTGCCACCAGGCTGAGATCATCCACCTTCTCGCACCTTACGCAGCTGTTGCCCTTGCTGCCCTCCGTTTCCAGTGCAAGCTGGTGGCACTCCCTGCAGCCTGAGGCCTGGACAGCTGCGTGCTTTCCCAGGAGCTCAGTCCTGAACTGATGCATCCCTTCTGGCAGGTAAATCTGGCAGGTAATATCAATCCACACAGATATAACAAAATATGAAGCAAGGTTGTCTATTCATCATCCATACACTCTCCACTTCATAGAAGTATATATATACAGGAATGCTTAATTATGAATTTGTAATTGCCCCCACAAAATGCTAAAATACAAAGTAATTCCCCCCACCTAGAAACTTCCCCTCACTATAAGTCTCAAAAAAAAAGTCACCTAGCTAAAGGGTCAACAGTTTTGGAACTTCTCCCAGACATCCAGGAAAGTTAGGAAAAGCTGTCTTGACAGGGAAAGTTACAACATGATAAGAGCAAGAGCTAGTTTTTCTCCAGGCATCTGCCAGGATTAAATATTTGCTTGTGTCTACAGTAACTGTCCACACTGTGCTGAAATTCACAACCCTCCAAGTAAGTACAGGATGCAACTTTTGTCGTAGTAATATTTTCTGTAACATATTGTAAAAGCTGATGGAATTTTAAATTGTTACTGGAATGTTACACTACTAACGAATCATGATGCATATTGAAGTCTCCGCTGCATATGTATATCCTGTTCTCTAATGCGCAGCCAGCTGGCACAGAATCTCTCAGTGAAAAGGTTGGAGGGTCAGTAGATCCCCGAACTACCTACTGTCTACCGCTGCCTCTAGCCCAAATGAAAAAGGAGGAATAATTTTTGTACATCTATTCCATTTAGATTTTCAAGAGGCATGACTGATCTTTAGAGGCTGTATTTATTCATAACAGCTCCATTTTTATTAACAAGAGTCCTACATAATACTGAGAGATCAACAGTACAAATCTGTCTCATATCACCTGTGAATTCAGAATCATATTCTTGCTTAATTATCAAGAACATGTAACAACATTAAGTTACATCCTTTATGGTGAGCTACAAATGATCTGGTGACTGACAAGATGAAGTTACCATTTCAAAAAATGCTAACAAATTTCTTAAGAACTGAATCGTAAAGCAAATTCATATCCTTTCAGCATTTTTTGTCATGACTTCTGCCCTGGGTTTCAAAAGGAGGATGACATAGAACTGAATATACCATTTAGTGAACTTAAGCCACCTGCATAGGTGCTAGTGACATCCAGTCAGGAACACTAACATCTACAAGGCTGGGCAGCACAGAGAATTATCCAGGGACAGGGAGGCCTAGACTTTTCCCTGGTGTAATTAATGTCTAAAAAGTACTGAAAGGGGGGGAAAAATAATATTTTTATCCAAATAATTCCCAAAGATGGATCTGAGCTCAATGAGAAAATACAGGTCTGATAGGTCAGACTGTTCTCTGAAATAAATCTTGCAGATGCAGGACCAGGCTGAAATGGAGTAGCTGGCAGTTCCATGGGCCTTAACATGCTGAGCTGTGCTACCCAAGGAATAAAGCACACTCCACTCCTCTGGCAGGCAAGGCTGGAATCTGATATGGCAGTGGTCTACATGGAAGAGAAATTAGCCAGAAATTCAGCACTTGAAACTCACTTATCCCAGGAAAACACATAACACCATTTAACCAGCATAACCAATTTGCTTCAAAGCCAGAGTTGTCTAGAAAGCTATTGGGGAAATACTGAACTTCAAGTCTGGGAAGCTTTTCTTTAAATTTAACCATTTCTTGAGAAGCGCTGTACACACTGTTCAAAAGTAAGCTTATAGATTAACTAGGGAAGCATGATCTCTCTTTACTAACAGCCAAAAGGCAACAAAACATCATTCTCTTCATGGTATGGTATTTTCATCAACAAAATAGATGAAAAAATGCAGCCACCCTACTCTCAAGATCCAATCATAGCATGTCCAAGAGGAAATTCGTCTGTAGTTTAACACCAGATGTTCTGGGTCTCACTCGGGTTTTCAGATTTTTGAATGTTGATATTAACTGTGTGTACATGCCATAGTGTGTCATAATAAATATCTCCTGATATTTAATGAATTTAGAAGGTTCATTTGATAAGAAGGTTTTAGGCTACTTACCCATTTCATTGAGCTTTGTCTGAATCCCAGTAAAAGTAGTCCTTAACAAAAAATTCCACATTTGTTTAGATTGAAAATTCAGTCTTTTCCACTAGGTTACTTTCCCTATTTAAGGCTCAGTATGATAAAGGAATTTCATAATCACAGGTCAAAACCAACATATGTTTCAGTATATAATTCATGGATTAGGAGTTATATATTAAACTATCTAAATGTGGATGTGGAAAAAAATGAAAAAAATTAATAAATTAACTTGGTGTTATAGTTGTTCATTAAAGCTTCCAAATGTATTTTACACAGCTTCTGGATATATAGTTTGTCAGCAGCAATTATAGACTGATGTATAGCTGCTGCAATAACAGGTCCAATAGTGCACAACTCCATGCCAGAAGATATTCTGTAAATTCCTCCTAAAAACTCTGGAAGATGCTGGAGTGATGGAACAAGAAAATACACGTGCTACCTTCCAGATTTCAGTTCCAAATACCCACTCAAATATTTCAGTAGATGTTACCTTTCTAGGACAAGACAGCATATAGTTTCCTTTTCACAATAGCCAAGCTTTAGTTATTTAAAGCAAAAACTTTTTTGCTTTTTTGGAGTAGACCAGCCTAACTGCTTGATTTCTTTTTTACCCTGCTTGTAGACCAGACATTTGTTAACCTCTCAGATCTCAGGAGAGTTGTGGTTTAAGGGAGCCCACGAGGAAAAGACAAATTTGGAAAGTCATTTATCCATCTCACTAGAATTGAGACATTATGGTTTTCATTCTTCCCCCACTCCTGAAAATACCAAATTTCCATCATCCGAGCTCTCTGAATAAACGAACATTTTGTTACTGGACTCAGGAAGAAAAAAACCACATGCCTGTTAGGGATACAGAGGAAGAGTGGAGTATGTGCTTGGGAGCGTGTTTATTTGACTGGATTGCAGACGGTCAACTGAAGAACATGCAGATCATATATTTTTAAGTATTTCATAATGTCTTTTTATTAATTCCAGCCCAAACCACCACGACCAAAATTATCTGAACTTGGTGCTTGCGTGTCCTGACCCCAAAGCCAACAATGGCTGCATTTAAAAAAAAAAACACAAAACACCATTCTTCTCAGGTTTAATTTTTTTTTTTCATCAATTAGAAGGCAGTGCCCTTTAGAGTCTATGGAGAAGACAGGTTTCCATAACTAACAAATTGAAGTGTGGTCCAGGGTAAATTTTACTTCCAGGAAACCAAAATGTTGCAGTCCTTGAGAGCGGGAGGCTATAAGCAGAGGGCTCTTCTAAAGGAATCAGTTCTTAAAGGAAGGAGTTTTTATTGAACCTGTCACTTGTCATTAAACACTCCATATTTTACTTTAGCCTGATATTTTCATTAGAGCATACAGACCTTTTTCATCTGTGAATGAAAGCATTCCCTCCAGCCTTGTGTTGAATATGGGGAAAGACTCTAAAATCAAGCCCACCCAAACAGGATAATTAGGTTGACAAAAGTAGGAAATGCACTAGGGAAAAATTAAGTAATATTAATACTATGATAAGTCACACATTACATTGTTGACTATCACGTATCACTTCAACTCTAAATTAGTGTATGGATTTAGTAATGTCTATCTTTAATCTCAGAAATACTTCCATATAATTATGTAGAAAGCAACAGAAAAGAGTGCAGAATCAAACATAACCAAAGTGGAAAAAAGTATTTATTGCTGCATAGCCATCTATAAATTGAAAACCTGAATGTCAAAAGGTAAAGATAATAAAGTTATACACTTGGGCATCTTTATTTACAATTTTAGCTTCCTTATTAGACCACTACCCTACAGCAAAGTAATGCTGGAGAAAACCAAAAAATATCCAGCAATTTGGCTGCCTCAAAAGAGACAAATGGTTATTTGTTTCTTGTTCCTAGGCATAAATTGCTTATTCTGAAATTCAAAAAGAGGAAATATTTAGAGTATAATTACCCTCTACTGCTAAAACATGTTGCAAGTAAAGAATCGGATAATACATTGCAAGGACAGCTACACATTCGTAACCAACTCTGATAAAAAGCAGCACTATTTTTTTTGCCACATAATTTCTGCACAAAAACTGCCTTACTGCAGCTACCAGTTCTGGACAATCTCTTTGGAGTATCAGAAACGGGTGTTAAAGTTTCAACAGGACTTAAATTATCAGTAACCAGAACATCACTGTCTGCCCACTGCTATGTGCAGTTGCACAAACACACGACAACTTAAAAGAAGAGAGCCATTTTAGTATGTAAATAGGAGCCAAGAGAAAACAAATTTCAGGCTATTTCCAATCCTTTCCATTTGTGTAAAAGAAAGAAAGATGAAAAGGGAAAGGATAATTGTGACAGAAATGCCAGAAGAGAAACCCACACCTTTTAAAAACTGAAAGCACTACCTCAAAACAAAAAAAGATGATCATGTGGAATGGTATCATCTGATAAATACATCATGCACATAATTCCAAGGCAAATGTCAAGTACCACTTACCTTTTCAAACTTAAAACATTGATTTATTCAAATGCAGATTACAAATCTAACCAAATATTGTATTAGTTTTAGGAATTTGAAAGACATTTCACCAATAAAGGAGGACTGTGTTATTTGAACTTAAGTTGCCACATAACGAGAGCCTTGTGGATTGCCGTAGCATTACAGCCACAAAGCCCATTAGCAGACGTAGAAATCCCACATCCCAGCCCTTTATAAAAATCTGCAGTTATGAAATCATTTTCATACGCTTGGAGCTTAACTATTTCAGTGCCCTGCACATTCAGGACTGGAATTGACAGGGAAAACCACAAAATGGTGCATCTGAGAGAATTCCACACAGAAACATGTTTCTGTGGTTCTTTCAAAAGTTCTTTAAGAGTTGAAACCATCCCTCTGGAATTCAGAGCAAAGAAGTATCTGTTTAAGTTAAGGAGAGGACTTATCTTTCCTAGTGAACTATTGGGATTTATTCTATGTCTTCATTGTAGATGCATTAAGATACGTAGCTGCTTAAAAAACCCCAAGATTTAACCCAGGATAACAAAGGAAATCACCTATGAGAAAGCTTGTTCTCTAAAGATTTTAAAAATAAATGAAAGCTCTCAAGGGTAGATTGCAGATTCCATGTTTATTTTCACTCACCAAACGGAAAGTTATTTCTGTAAATTATAGAAATTGCAGGCAAAATTATCTCCTCAGTTAGCATCAAGGTCTCTTTGCTTTATTTCACAGCAATAGTTTAATGTTTTTATGATAACTCTTTAAAACTTACCATTTGATAAACCATCTACATCTAACACCAACATGTAGCACATTAAGAAATATTTGACTGGCTTTAGGATTTCACTGTCAAACAAGGATGAATAAACACAGAAAACATGGTGCTCCAGTTACCTCACAATTTACCACAGGAATACTTACTTGGTTATCTTTCATTTACTGAAGAAAAGGCATCAATGTTAGGTAAAACCAGCTGGGAAAATACAGAGAACAGCTAAAGAGAAAGGCTGTTAGAAAAGCAGCAAAGAAAGAAATGACCTGCCAATATGAATGCTGTGAAATGACAACATTATTTCAATGATGCAATTCATAACTGAGTTGACAGTGAAAACTATTTTCCCCTTTCATGAAAATGGCATAAACTACTAAGTCAACAGAGAGAGGCTGCTTTCTTTGAAGTGCTCTGGGAGAGATGTGTCCTTTTAAGCATCGGTAACATATTTCTTAGGTAACAGCTATGCAAATGGATCAGGGCACACAGCAGAGAGTGACTGGCCACATTGCTGTAACTCAATTCCCATGTTACCTGAAGCTGTTGGGAGCTGTCATTAAGATTATCCTCTCGCCTCCTGGCCTCCTCCAGCATCTGTGCACTCTTCTTTTTCTCCACTTGCTCTTTGTGCTTCAGATTGGCTACTTTCTTATTTTGATCTTTAACTTGCCTGTAAAAGAGAAGAGCACTCAGAGCGTGGTCCAGAGCACGCTTCCCATCAGCCCCAGTGCCAGGCAGCTGGGCTGGGGAAGAGTGGAACCCTCAAGTACCGACACTTAGTTTGCAGAAGGTCACCAAAACTGAACAAATCTTCAAGCATTACCCTCAGCTGCTAATTCAGCCACAAGAATGCTTCATTTTGCTTATTACCATTAACCTAAATGTTAAAATATCTGAAAGAAAACCCTTAATTATTATTTGGTATAAACTATTAATCAAAATATGCACCTGCCCTCTTGTGAATATGTGGTATATGCTATGTAGAAATCTTTTCAGTGTTTATATACACATGTACAGATAAAAAATGCAGTCATTTAGTAGTCTATTTTGCTTTGGGTACCACTCTAGCTACTGTAAGGAAAACAGGAGGATTAGGAGGAAAAACTAATGAAACGCGATTTGAATATAGAGGACCACCTACAAGACCTAGGCAATCTGTTTCCAGAAGTAGAACTATTTATGTTCAATCTCAAATTCTCAATCTCAAGTTGTTTACTAGATATCTTGAGGGATTTCCTATCCTTTCTATCTACAGAAACAAGACAGAGCAAGGAAGAACAAACTATTTCAGAAAGCGTGCATAGTTTCCTTTTCACTTGCATCTATGAATTATTTTTCATGATCCTGGCAATTACCACTGCCGACAGACACAGTTTGGCCTTTCTTGGCGTTAAGACACATGGAGTATTGAATCTAATTACAGACTCTTTAATCTCAGCCTCCTGACCACAAAGAACTTACGTCTAAAACTTTAGTCCAATCAAAACAAAACAGGCTAGGTTTGCTTCCTCAGCCCTTTTCTCCATAATTATATCTGGACTTTGGATTTTGGAATAAAAGACAGATTCTTCGGTCGCAAGTTTTTCCCCCAAAACATCATGCAAATAGTAGAGACAGCTCTTTAATTCACTGTTTAGAAAGCAGAATGATATACTAGCTTCCCATCTATGTTATCTACACAGAGAGGGAAAAACGTTTCTTCTGTATTTCAGACGTACTTTTAGGACAGATCACAAACAATTCTAATATTTTCTTCAGAACTCACAACAGGAGTATGATCAAGAACACATCTCTTAGTGATATTCATGTTCAAATTGTGTAACATAGGGCTACTCAGTGCTTTGAGTTCTTCCAACAAAACGTAGGTTCAACACTAAGCTCTGCTTTTTACAATGTAAGCAAACTGGAGCTGGGAAAATTGCAAAGACAGCAATTTTCCCCTGGTACTAAACAAACTTATATTACTGTGAAAAAGTACTGATAGCCTCCAGAGACCAAGAAAAAAAAGGAAAGTCCTTTTTCTGATGATGCTAAAAAATTACTGGCATACTTAACTACCTTGTCCAACAGTTACAGCTGATTTGAGTCAGGATGCTTTTTAAACGCAACTAGTATAATTGTTAAGTTGTTCTAACCCAGTGCTGCACACTGGCAATGGGCGCATTGCCCAGTTTGCAAGCAGACTTGTTCAGTGATTAAACAAGTTCTTGGAAATATTATGTTGGCCTCGACTCAGCGTGTACAATACACAGTTCTATCTGTCCAGTAAAACAAACATAGTAAGTACAGCTAAGTTAACACAGAAAATTAAAACACGTTAGCCAAACACGTTCAATTCCACCTGAGAATACTCATTCAACTTCTAAATTAAAATTAGGGAAATTAGTTATTTTTATAAACTTGCAAACCTAGATTCACTTGTTGGGAAACTGGTCTGTGTTACTGTCATCTACTGGTTATATAAGAGACAGCAATATTGATAAAGCCACAACCCTCATAAAAATATGCCTGAATTAGGTAATCTCCCACATATCTTTGTCTTCAATGAAAATAAGTTATTTCAAAGAATGGAGTAATTATAAGGATATACACCATTGACTACTGAACCAAAATTAATGTCTTTGAATTTATTAGAAAGGTATTCTGTGAAAAACTCAAGCTTTCCTAAAGCACCTTAAAAGATGGAAGTCTTGAAATTACCTAGTGCTTATAAGACTCAGATCAATCCTCAGATCTGTGTCAGTTTTCAAAGCCTGAGAATCATGTTTTTATGTATATAAATAGTATTTTAACAATATTTTAAAAATATTTTAGCACACACATATTTTTAATTGATTGATTAATAGAAATCACACAAATAATTGCTCAATAAGACAGTTCTGTTACTGTTTTGAATACCGAAACACTACTGAGTATTGTTACAGAAAGACTGTATCTTCACATTGCCACTGAACAATGTGTAGAATTGGACCATATACTGAACTGGGACAAGAAAAATGAAATACAGAAAGTCCACATCTTAAGAGAGCACACTGCAGCTGGTGTGTTCTGTGAGGAGACAGTCAAGAGGAAAATAAAAGATTTATCACAATATATGCTCACAAGGAAGGTAATTTGGATCGTGGTAGGAAACAAAACTCCAGAGTTCCCTCAGTTTGAGACCTTCATTTTGTAAACTTAACATTTTTCTAACTCTTCGAGATGCAAAGGGATGGTAAGATTTTAAAGAAATACTTCATCTGTAACAATGTTCTTACTAAAATTGAAAAAACCCGGCACAAGATTAAAGCTAGCAAAGAGAGAATGAACTAATTACAATGATGGCAACAGGTCAGAGATTTATGAGTATTTTCTAGAAAGCAGTAGTGTTAGCATGTACAACAACTGAGTAAACACTAATTTGCAATATGCATGTTATAGTCTTAAGATAAAGAGTACATGAATTTCTGAGAGATATGGAACCTTAAATCTTGAAATACCTCTTTTAAATGGGACTGCAGACAGAGAAGGAATGTTGATGATTCTAATAAAAATTGGAGAGTCAATTCATATTCAATGAGATAAAGCTTTAAAGACGAACCAACAGAAACAATAACAAAACTAACAAAAGCAAAACCACCTCATCTCAGATGTTTATCTTCAGAGTCACTGCCAAATGAAATAACAAAAAATGTTCTAGTCACATATAAAATAAGAAAAATCTAATGAGAAAGTTTATTATGTTGAATTACAGTGAAGACTCCTGCTTATATTGGAAATAACAATTTTGCATTTTTAATAGCAATTTTCAGATTCAAGTAAGGCTCCTAAAAATTTAGCACTGAAAAGTGAAAAAGCTTTTCAATTGCTCAGGATTCTTCTCCATTGCACGTTATGTCATGCCAAGTACTGTTATAACAGAATATACTAGAGAAAAGGACACTAAATCAAAATCAGGCTTCTGATTTAAAAAAAAAAAAACAAACACAAAGTCAACTAAAGACTGGCCAATATTTTCAGAATGAATCATTTCACATTCTTTGACTCTGAACGCCCAACTGAAGCCATATGCCCACTGAAAAAACAATAAGATTTCTAAATCTCAACACTGAAAATAATTGTTAATTTCTATGACTTCATAATTTTTATTACCAAAGCCAAGTTGCAATACTTAAAAAAGGCCACACTTTCAACTTATCTATGAAATTTTTGAGTTTCCAGTGATGATGTACAGTCAAACACTATGGGGAATGAATTAATACAATCCCAATATGCAATAAATACTCACAAATGAGAAGATTTCACATTTTAAAATAATTTTGAAACAGGGAGATGGACATAAGCAATAGAAAAACAGGGAATAATCAAGCATTCCTGTGAAGTGGAAAGTCACTTTATTATCTGTGAGTCCTTTGGAGGAGTTTTCCTCCTTAATGAGATTAACTGCTTTATAGTCCCTACTATCTATTAAGGCTTTTACAAAATTAATTTTTTTGTACTAACGTGAATATTTTTTGCATTTTAATATTAATCTCATTATCTTTTACCATAATGCACATCAGCATAAATAGCTGTTAATTCTTTCCTTATATACCTTTTCATGTTACATGCCCAGGGAGGTGGTTGACTCGCCTTCCCTGGAGGTGTTTAAGGTTAGGGTGGATGAGGTACTTAGGGGCATGGTTTAGAGATTGGTGGGAATGGTTGGACTTGATGATCCGGTGGGTCTCTTCCAACCTGGTTATTCTATGATTCTGCGTCACCATAACATGAGCTGTTATCCTCATCTGGTTATCTTTTCCTGGCACAAAGTCAAATATTCTTCTGGTAAAATGAAAGGTGCCAAAATGTTAACTGAAAATAAGTTAATTTGAATTTAGCATTTTATTTTAATATTTTTCCAGTTATGTGCCTAACGCTCAACAGTGTATTTATAATAATCCAAGTATAAGTCTACCTTTACAATGCATTTGAATGACCACAGAAGCTGATCTTCAAGATATAATGTATACACACATATCATATTTCACCTAATGAATACACACCCTAGAGAAAAATACACCAAACGTGCATAGCTGAAGAAACAACCTGTTTTATGCATCTGACTTAGGTACTAACAAATATTTCTATGTGTCAGTCAGCCATGACAGAAAGAATGTTTAGCTCGAGCCTTCATCGATGTAGCATTACCACCACCCACAGGTCAGTCCACTGCTGCTGCAGCTACTAATCCTGATGGACAGATGAACTTCACTTGCTTTCAAGCACTTTTTGGTTCTCAGTGTAAAACTGATGCAATAGTCAACATTCAATCAAAAGAAACAGCAAATTAAAGTGAATGCAACAAAGTAACACATGATTTAGCTTAAAACTGCCAATGCGATTTGTATATTATCAAATATTAGATTCTAAAATGTATAATATAGAATCCTGGAATATCTCAAGTTGGAAGGAACCCATAGGGTCATAGTGTCCAACTCCCCGCTCCTCACAAGACTACCTGGAACTAAATCACATGACTAAGACACCCTTTGAACTCTGACAGGACTGGTGCCGTGACCGCCTCCCTGGGGAACCTGTTCCAGTGACTGACCACCCCCTCAGTGAAGAACCTTTTCCTAAGATCCAAGCTGAACTTCCCCTGATGCAGCTTCATTCCATTTCCTTGGTCCTTCTGCTGGTCACCAGAGAGAGATCAGTGCCTTGCCCTCTGCTGCCTGCCTTGAGAAAGCTGATAGCATTGCAAAAGACCTCAGCACACCTTATAGTCCTGAGACACAGAGGAGTACATTTATGGAATTAAATGGAGCAGCCATCTGAAAAAGCTATACTACTGAAGCAATTAGGTCAGAGCGCAAAACACACTATAATGGGAAAAAATTCTGGAAGGAAATGCTGGAAGGCAGGAAACAATCAGCTAAGTTGTCTGGACCTTTATTAGCAGTTTTGTTCATTAATGATTAGATGGCTGAGGAAAAAAAGGAAATTTTTATTGCAGAAAAATCAACATCATCAACTAGATGCTAGTGATCTGAGTTGCACTGACTTAAAATTCACAGGAAAGCATCCAGTTTACTACATTACCCCTACTATTTCCTTCATCACTTCTTTGTTATTGAGGTCTGCCCAACAAAATGTTTTACCTGGCCATATTCTTAACCTTAGCATACAAATTTAAAAGATCATAAGCACAGTGGCACAGCCGAGTTGTTGGGTTTTGAGGATTTTTTTTTTTGTAGACTGGGTACACAAAGAAAAACATTTACATTCTGGCAAACATAACAGAAGGAAGCCAAGGGTAAACTCTTCCCAAAAATGACAGTTTGTTTTCAAACTAAGAAAAAACTCTGTTCTGAAAGGTCTCGCTTTAGCTTCTAGTTGCTCAAAACTCACTTCACCTTACCAGTGGTTGATTACCAAACCACAGAGAACGGTGGCAGAGTCTGGAATGCCTAATTACTTAATCTAAATAAAAAGATGAAAGGAAGCTAAACAAGTGATGAAGGAAATAGGACTAAATAGGACTTACCACATCACACAGTCCCATCACCACAACCTGGGCGTCTGTTTGACAGTCAAAAGAAAGTTGCCGAAGGCTGAACAAAGTTCCCAATCTTATTCATCGAAAAATTAAGATTAGGAACGTCACAAGCTGCTGAAGATCTACATGGAATTCACTATGGCAGGATTAATTTTTTTTTTAGAACAGTAAAAAATATCTGGGCCTCCTCCTTTGCCTTGTTGGGTTGTACCTAGCAATCCCATCTTCTTATGTTCCTTGTCACTATTACTATTATCACTATTAGTAACATTATACTAAGACCAAAAAGTGGTGCATTAAGTTACTATGTAAAAGAAAATTATTTCATTATGCCTTTTAAACATCTTCACTTAATATTACGGCCTCTGCTGCACATTGCATCTGAGTTAAAAGATCAATTAACATACATCTAATGAGTTGCTCTTGCTCAGATGCACAACTGGCAAGCTCCAGCACTCAGTTACCTCTTCTACTCATGAGCCTCTCATCCCACAGTACCTCATCATTTTGTTACACTGTTCCTCACTGTTCTGTGCCATTTATATGACAAAGGAACATACGCCAATGAAAATACTAACAGACTTTGAAAATGTACGGGAGACAAGAAGTTCCACAGTGGCTTTAAGAGACGGGGAGGGTGAACTTCATCTCCTGAAACTAGGAACCTTCGATTTTTGAGGGGGCAAGGAATGAAGACTAGAAAAGCTATGGGAAACCAGCTTGCCTCAAGCTTTAGAAACAGGAGCCTAACAGTGCCTGAACTGGGAGATGTGGAAGTCAAAGACTAGAAGCAGATCCCAGCTCTACACTGGTTGCCTTTTCCCCTTGGTGTTAAGAATTATCTGTGTTGAGTAACTAAAGGCCTTCAAACTCAGGCCGAATCTTCCCTGAGGTAAAATGTTTCAAATGTCAAGTACAACAACCTTGCACATCTGGTCATACAATGTGTAATTTTTTTAGAAAGTTTTTTCCTTCAATTGCTTGACTGAACAAACCCAGCATAAACCAGGCTACTCTCCAGTCATGAAGCAGTTGCCCAATTACACCCAAACAATGGTGAAGTCAAAAGCTCTTGTCTTCACTTTCTCAAAATAATTGGAAGTAAAGATCAACTTAACCAATTGGCTAAAACTGAGGGATCAACAGCAGAGATGAACTGAAGCATCTTCGTTTTAGTGCAATGAGCCTATATCAAGTTAAGTAAACCAAAGGTTTGCTTTCAGACAGGGCCAGATACAAGATATTAAAACCAAGACACTTTAAAAACTTCAGGTAAACATCTAATGCACCTTATGTTTTCTCTAATGCACAATTCCAGTTCTGTAGAAGTGAACCTCCACAACTATTTATTCCACTAATATGCAGGTAAAAAAAAACCTAACAAAGCTAATGTGCAGCTTCCAAACTATGTAGATTCTCAGCATCTATTTATTAGGAAGCAAGTTTTGTGATGAAAACAATGAATAATTACCACAATTTCATACATAATGTCAAATTTGAAATCAGGCTTCAGAGATTAAATACTAAATTAATTGTCAAGTTCTATAATCTTTAACCTTAAAACCTTGTAAGCTTTAGTTTTTATTGAAGTTTAGAGCATTAAAAATACAAACTCATGGTGAACTCTGAAATAAATATGTAAGATAATGAAAAGGATATTCCTTTGCTAAGAAAAATACTAGTGCTTTAAGGACCTTCATAAAAACATTCAGTAGTTCAGCAAGTAAGTTCTTCCTGTTGTATTTTTTTCTTTTGCTTTTGTTAATTGAGCAAACAGATGCAAAGCCAAAAATGACATTTATAAAATGGCTGATTAGGCCTCAGTGTAGATTCCTTCTCCCTGCAACACGCTGGGTTAGTTGAATTTGGCCCTAACAGTGTGGGAAGAAGTCCCAAAGGTGCTGTTCTTTTTACCTTTAACTCCAGTGCACAAGCCAACCACCCTGTGAAGAGATCACACACAGCCAGTCCCTCTCTGCTCAAAAGACCTGCACCATCTGACTGAAAAAAGTATTTTCTAAACACCAATAAAATCTTCCTTATGAATGGCATTTTATTGAGGTTTCAGAGGGTATTTTTGTGATCTAAGATCACACATCTCTCTTTTAACTGCAGTCCCACTAGCCAGAAAAGAAAACAAATCAAAATACAGCAGTTGTTTTCTTTCATGTGGGTATGTGATCTTTTCATTCCTTCTAGAATAATACTGAATGCAATCAATAATTAAAAGAAAAATCAAATAAAAAAAAATCAGCCATCTGAAAAAAACCCCACAAACCCCAAAATGAAATACAATGAATACAGAGAACAAAAATTTAAAAGCAAAGCATTTAGGAACTATGCTAGAGTAGCTAATGTTTGCCTTACAGCATATACTGAACAAAGTTATCAAGAGAGAAAAGTCCTCTTCTAAAAGTCTGCAAAATTTTGGGACAACAAAAAGAAAATCCTGACATTTCGAAGTAGCATAAGTTAAAGAATGAAGATGTCTTATGCTTTCAAGGTAACAGCTACCGAAAATTCAGTCTTTCAGCAGAAGTTATTAAACCAAGCAGTTGCCAAGGACAAAAAAAAAAAAAAAGCAGAAAATGTACCGACTCAGTGGAAGAGGCCTTCTGATACAAAAGGAAAACATCTATGAGAATATTAAGTCTTAAGAAAAAGATATGAAGACTAGTTATATTTCTGGAAAATCGTAAACCAGTCCATATCAGGGGTAAAAGCCTGATGATTTTATGCTGCTGAGATGGCCAAAGTTGTTTTCAAGAAGAATCTCCCAAAAAGATTCTCTCTATAGATGCAAAAGGAAAAGTGCTTACCCTGCTAGCTACAAAGAAGCTGTACCAAATCAGATCCAAAGCTGGCCATTCCCAGAGACTATACTGGGAAAAGTATGCAAAAGGATAGGATCAACTGAAAAGAAATGTTACCATGCTTATCAAACTGTACCTTGCTACAGCATCTTTGCTATTGGGAGAATCTGAGATAGGAAGTATACAGCTGTATTTTGGTATCCACTGGGCAAGACCAATTTCTGGTTAGGAATGCAGACCGCAATGTCTCTCAGAGTGGAATGTTTGGCACATTTCTTTTGGGTGCTTAGCAAACACATTTATTAAGAGGTATCTCCTCGCATGAAATTCATTCTGTAACACTGGCTTTGACAGCTCACATTAGATCAATATGAAGACTGCCTACTGAGATGATTTGTTACAGACTTTTGACTGTCTGGAAAATGGGGGACAGCAGTGTTATTTGTAATAAATATACCACATACTGGGCTGAACATCCTATCTAAATAGTGTAGCTGGCTTAGCTCCTCCTTCTCTGATATAGCTGTAATACTGTCTCCTCGGTCTGTCAGCTGTAGGACTCCATAATACAGCTAGGAATACTTTGCAAGTTGAACAAACACTACTGGGTGTCTGAGGAACTCAGGAGTGTTGTAAACAAAACTTCCAACTACCTCTTCATTGGAGGTTTCTTTAATAGCCTTGGTCATATGTTTGGACAAGTTTAATGGCTTATGAATTTGAGGAGAGATTTCTACCATTTCACAGTAAATGGATCTGCTACAGAACTACTAACTATGTCAACGAGTATTTTGAATAAACGTATTATTTTCTTAATACAGTCTGAAGGAGCACAGGAAAAAAAAATCTGGTGACAAAACACCCTATGCTTCAGACATCTGAAATATACTCTCCCTGAAATCCCCAGTGACCACAAAGTTTGTTAATTAAATTAGGTCTAGACTGGAGTGTCTAGCGAGGAAGATAAATTCTTTATCTAGACAATTATGCTACTCAAGGGAACTACTTTTTATATGGTGAACTTGAAACAAATGAGGCAAAATTAAGATTTTAACTGAGCTGATCCCCTTATCAGGACAACTGCCTTGACGCAGCCTCTCACTGAGACCTTTTCTGCCTCACTTCAATAGATTAATCTTCCAAGTAATTGGGGAACACTCATAATTATTAGGAAAGATCAACAAGTAGCAGCCTTTACTGTCACAAAAATACTCCTAACAGGAAACTCATATTTTTTATAAATTATCTGCCTTTTTATATGAAGACACGCCTTGCAGGTTGAGAGATATAACCAGTGTTGAAAATCTAATAAAGAATTACTGAGGCTATGGTCAAAACAAGATACAGAAAGACAAGAGGAGAGTTCATCTCTTTTTACTTTGAAATAAAATTTCTCCACCTGTAATTCAAAATCACCCTCCATTATTCCAAGATGCAAGAGCACTTACACTCCTTCCTCTTTTTGGAATTTTCAGGAAAACAGCTGAAATTCTTTTAAAGTTTTTGGTTGTTAAGTTGTTGCTGATTGCTTTCTATTTGTGCAGACAGGTGTAAGTAAGAATGTAGCATTATATAGACCCACTAAAACTAATAAGAACAATTAAAAAGCCATGTTGCTTTAATCAAACTCAGTATCTCTTGGCTCAAGATTATATTTTCCTTGAAGATCTTTGCAAACTCGCAAGATATATGTCTGTCAAAAAAAAAAAAAGCTAAGAACGTATCTGGGAAAGACTGCATCTCTGATGGGAAAGTATTAGCGATCATATGTGCTCTTGAAGCTGTTTCAGTCTGTGTGAAGGAGAGAAGACAAACCGATCTGCCAACAATGCCCCCCTGACACATGCTTCTAGGGCAAACTACAGCTTTCCTCAGAGCTAGCCTTCAGGGTTTTCATGCACAACCAACTATTCCTGAATCTTAAGAGCAACGGTATCTTTACAAAGAAGATCTTTAAAGTTTTTTGCATTCTTCTTTCACAAGGAAAGAAATTAACACATGGCCACACGCGCTGGCAAAACATGAGGTTTGCCCAGCAATAAAGCTGTAAGCTTTGGAGAGCTATGCAGAAGACACACTACTGAGACCAGCAAGTGGAATGAATTGCTGTAGTCTTCCAGGCTATGCAGCGCTGATACGTAAGGCTTTTCAAAGTAAGGGCACAAGAAACTTTCACTGGTGCTAAGTTTCTGTTTTAGAGTCACAGAGGAAATCTTTGGTTCTCATCAGGAGCATAAGGAGCCTGAAGGATGGCAGCAGTCTGGTTTATGTGGAATCTGAACTGCAGTTTCTAGAAGGTAATTTTTTTTTTGCCTCAGCACGTTTCTTCAGAGACTATAGTTGATAGGGAGAATGGTTCTGAGTTTGGAGATCTGCTATTTCTTTAGAGATACGGAAACAAAGTAATTTTTAAGGAAATTTAATGCAAACAACAGGAGCGTGGCGTACCTGTGGAAGTAAGGGTGAGAAATTTAATCAAAACAGACGATGCTATCAGAAGCCTCACAGCATAATTTACGAGAAAAATTAGAATAAGTTGGGAATAGCATGTACTTCTATTTAACCAACACAGTAACGCTCTAGACTGATCTTCCAAATGTTTAGCTTTTGTAAACACTATAAGGATTTTGCCAAAGTTACAATAATGTTCGAAGCTTTAAAAAACTAAAAATACAAAGTGGACTCCTTCGGCTACATTTCAGCTGTCATTTGTTCATGTGAAGCAAGTATACTCAAAATGAAACCAGAAATAAGCACTCCAAAGAAACAAACTGTCAAAGTCTGTGTGACATGCCCTGACTCTTGGAGCAAAGACAGCTGCATATGCCATAATAAAATGTGAAATCAGTGCTGAAAGCGAGAGAAACAAGAAAAAGAAGGCAAGTTGTAAGCCAAGTAGTAAAAACCAACAGTTGTTTACATCTCACTGATAACCTTTTTATAATGCACTCCACAGTCTCTACAAAAACTATGCCTATTATTTATAATGTAGGGAACAGTCACTTCGATTTAGAGATACAATCATAAAACATTTTCTTCAAGAAGAAATGACAGAAAATGTTGCAGTTATTACAAAAGTGTTCTACTCCAAATGCACCAGAAAAATCCATTTTTTCCCCACATTCCAGGTCAATGGGTACTTTTAAAGTATAAAGTGTCATTTGGCAACAGCCTAATAAAGGTTTTACTAGTAATCTCATTTCATGCTCTCTCTTGTTTTTTTTTTTTTTTTATAAGAGATGGCCTAAAGGTAAACGATGAAAAAAAAAATTTTTCTTTGCAAAGCACAAGAGAGCAGGGAGCAACCAAGCAATGCTAAAAGAAAAGACAGCTTATGTTGGTTAACACAAGGGGTATCAATCCTTTAAAATATGCTGCCATATCAAATACTGAAAAAATGTTTGCTCTTACATCCTTTACACCTATTGCCAGAAGGAGTTAGTATTAAAAAAAATAATGATAAAGAAAATCTATGTTTATTAAGGTCTCTGTGTGACACTGGTAACATATTTTGCTCGTATTATCTATGTAATGTGAAAAAAAAACCACTGAAAAGTGAAGTGGATGAGTATATCCATCTAATAGCTGGTTATAAGTTATAAAGCTGCTATTAATTTGGTACAATTACCTAAGGAATTTGGGCACATCCAGCTAAACCAAGAATCCTACCAGCTGAAACTTAAAAAATTAAACAGAATACACTTTTTTTTCCTAACATGACAGACAAAAGGAAGTAAGTGAGCATATAATACAGATTGTTACAGAGTAAGGCAGGTTTAGAGAAAGAATCAAACAAGATTGCACACAATATTGGTGAAAATGCATGACAGGAGATGTCTTGAGAAGAATGTTTTTTTCTCAGATACAGCATCCCCACTTAAGCCTGCATGGCTAAGATTCTTCACCCTTACATGTACGTGGAGGGTAAAGTTTTATTATGTCACCTCTGTTTTAGTTTCCAGCATGTAGAACTTCAGCAAACACGGCATTAACAGCTCAAGACACCAAAAACACAAGGGGAAGTTTGCAGATGATCTGAGTTTTGCTGGCATTCAGATTGCAAACAACCTGATAGTGCTATTAGCGCCAGTGGGGCTGACAAAGCTTAAAGTTGGACAGATGCTGAAAGCGAAGGATGACAACATATGCTTTTCAGAATTGCCATCTGGTGAGCTGCAGTAAATCCATGGCTTTGAGAAGTCACAAGTTCACATGCTAGGAGGGAGCTGAGCAACAGAAGGGAGCAGGAAATAGCAGAAAAGGAGCTTCAATTTTCTGTCAGATTGAACCTTTTGTGATCTTGTCTCAACGCTTGGCACTGAGCACACCAGCATGGCAATTGTCAGCTGTTGGTAGCTGTGGTTTCTAGGACCAAATGAGGCTTATCTGATCTATTTACAGAGTATTTTACAACACAATTCTAATTCTTGCTCACTTCTTATTTTCAAAAACAGGCGAGAGATTACTTGTAATGATCAAGTTCATTCCAGAATGCTTGAAGGAAGGATGCTGGAAGTGAGGCACTCCAATCCCACTGTCACCCAAAACTACCATCATGCCTGGTCACAATTTCTATCAATCTGTTGGGTATTGTAAATACATACATAATATCATTACATGCAAAAACACTTTCTAAGGAACTGCAGATACTGACACTAAAGGGATGGGTGGCACTTTACCCTTCAGATCTAGCAGTTAGTCAGTCACAAATAGAAAGTGACAACTGGAAATACTTTGTTCTCCATGGAAGCAAAAAACCTGAACTTGTTTTAATTAAGGAGAATGGCCTGCCTGCTGGACAAGAAGGAAATGAAGTAAGTTTCCAAGAGCATAGTTAAATCTGTCTGGATTACCTGAGGTACTTCAAGAAGAAGACTAGCTAGAAAAGCTGACATATTCCAGCATGAAGGAGGCCCTCTATTGTTTGCAAAAACATGTTATGCAGAAGGAGAGAATACTTGATTACACCACCCTGTCAGGACAATGAAATGGAAAAGAGCCATAGGAGAGAAAGAAAAACGGGAAAACCAGAACTTACCAATTTGATCTTAGTGTGAGAATGTTAAGTATGTTTTTATTTTGCAATATCTGTAATAGCCTACTTGCGATTTTGCAAATATATAATTTTATTTTCATTTTAGAGTAATGGGATTGAATGACTTCAAATTAATCAAGTGATAGCAAATAGAATTGTGCACTGAATCCATGAACTGCATGACTGTGAAATATCTGTGCTTATCCAGCATACTTTTCATCAAAAAGATGAGAAATTACTTGCAAAGAAGATGCACAGGTCAGATAAGAAAGCTGGTTTCACAGGAGTCAGAATGAAAAATATTACCTATCAACCAGGGGTAATAAGAAATGCATTCAATTCATGAGTAAAGTACTGAAAGGTACATCTGAAACCAAAGGGTTCCAGTGCCCTACATCTGAGGCAGTGAAATCACCTTGTGTGCAGTCCTGAAGCAGAACTGATCTTCACAAGTAATACAAGAACAAAAGGTAATATTTCAGCTTAGTCATAGGCACAGACTAAACACACAAGGTGTAACTTCCTAAGCAGATGAAATTCTCATGGTAGAAAAATGCTGTCTCAACAAGACAGGGGAGGAGAAGATGCAGAGTCAGCTATGCTCTATTTTATTTGCCTACAATCTGAGCAAGATGAAGGATGTGTCAAAAAGGAATGTGAATACTTCAAATGGAAAATCAGTCTTTCAACCCAAATGACAAAGTGTAACAGTATATTTGGTAACTACAAGTGCAGACTAGTAAACTCCAGTACTGGTCAGATCTAAGATCACTGTCTTCATCTAAGCACTCAGCCAGAAAAATTTACGGAAGACATACAAAACCCATAGGTAAAAGAGACAATTTCTGATTTTATCTTCTCTGATTCTATTAAGAACAATAAGTTTTGAAAGTATTTGTGTTTAGGGATGAGGAGGAAGGACACCCCAGGCCTTACATATGTATACAGGCAACATCAGAAGTCTTGAAAGAAAAAAGTCTGGGTAAAATATTCTTCATGAAAGGACAAGCCTATTAATACTATCCTTACACACACCACAGTGATACACTATCCCAGAGAGCAGCAATTCTTGGAGCTTTTAAAAATAATTTAAAAACTGAGATTGCAAGTAGAAATTTGAAAGAAATAAAAATGCACTGAACAGCATCCACTCCCATATTCATCATATTTCCTTTTCTTACAGCTGTAGTGCTATGAAATAACAAGAAAATTAAGTCAGGTTGAATGAGGCTCTGAGTACTTGATCTAATTAAAGATGTCCCTGTTCCTGCAGGGGTCTAGATGATCTGTAAATGTCCCTTCCAACCCAAAGCATTCTATGCTGCTATGTTTTATCTTGTTTTTCAAAGTCAATATAATGCAGCAAATTTTTGCCAAAACCACTCAAAAATTGCAGAGTTTGTCCTAGAATACAGGCTAACGTACCACAGTAAGTTAGAATCATAGAGTAATTCAGGTTGAAGGGATCTCTGAAGGTTACCTGGTTCAATCCCCAGCTCAAAACAAGGCCAAATTGGAGCAGGTTGCTCATACTGTTGTTCAGATGAGTTCTGGGTATCTTCAGTGATGGAGATGCCTCAGACTCTCTAGGCACCTGTTTCAGGATATGACTATCATCATTCTGAATTTTTGCCACCAATCATCTCATTGGAGCTTAGTTTGGAACGTGCTGCAATTTGTGTCTGTTGCTTCTCAAGCTTTGCTGAACGCTTCTGAGAAGAGTTTGGCTCTGTTACCTTCTAGACCTCCTCATTAGATAGTTGAAAGCACACAATATGCTCTCCCATGAAGCTCCTCTTCCTAGGTTTGAACACAAACACACACACGAGTTCTCTCTGCCTCTTCTTATATGTCAGGTGCTGTAGCATCTAGTCATCTCACTGGCCAGCCTGCTGGACTCACTGAATTATCCCAATGTCTTTCTTGTACCAAACAGCCCCAAATTAGACACAGTATTTCAGGTGCAGCCTCACAAATATCAAGTAAAGGGAAATAACCACTTCTCTTTACCTGCCAGCTGTGCTTCTGCTAACAGAGCCAGTAGACACCTGGCTTTCTTTGCAGTAATCTGACACAGTTAAGTCAAACCTGTTCTCAGTCACCCCCTTGGTCCTTCTCTATGAAGCAGCTTTCTAAATAGTTGGCCCTCAGCCAGCAGAGAAGCAGGGGCTATTCAACCCCAGGTGCAGAGCTTTACACTTCTTCTTACTGAGCTTCATGAGGATTCCGCCAGTTCATTTCTCCAGCCTGTCAAAATCACCCTGAATAGGAGCCCCGCCCTCCATCACATACTCCCCCTAATCACTCCCCCGCTCAATTTGCTATTAAAAAGACATTGAACAGTGCTGATTGCCCTCTAAGCCAGTCATCTCATCACCAAAGGCAATCAGACTGATAAGGCATGATTTGCCCTTGTAATTCCATACTGGCTGTTCCCTATCATTTGCTTGTTCTTCAGATCGTTGGAGATTGCTTCCAGGAGGATCTGCTTCAAAGACTTCCCAGAACATAAAATTATACTGACTGGCCTGCAATACCCTGGATCCTCCTTCTAGTTATTCTTGCAGATGAGAGTGATGTCTGCCAGCCATGAGGATCTTTCCCTGACAGCCATGAGCTTTTGAAGATGATAAAAAGAGCTGTCACTATGGCATCATTTGGCTCCCACAGCAAACTTGTATCTATCTGATCTGATTCCATCGATCTGCATATTTCTAATTTGTTTAAATGGCCTGTAACTTGGTGTCTCACTTCTATGGGTAATACTTCACTCCTGCAGACTCTGCCACAGTTCTCAGGGACCTGAAAGGAGTCTGTATCAGTAAAAAAAAAAGAGGAAAAGAAGCTACTGAGCTCCTCATCCTTCACAGTGACCTTTTACAAAGCCCTCCCACCTGACTGAATTCTCTGTAACTATTGCATTGTTGCTGAGTCCTGGGTCTGTTAAAGCTTTTGGTAGTCAGTTATGGAAATGTCTGCACCAAGACTTTTTCACCATACACATAAATTCACTCTCTGTCCATACACTTACCTGGCTTTTAGAGTTTTAATAGAAATAAAAATCTAGCCATTTGAGGGATAAATTTTTACATGGAAGTTAGCCATTAGAGAAGAAAAATAACCTTCAGATTTTATTCCTGTGACTAAATGTGATGTGACGCATATGGGTTAGTCAAAATGTTTAACGTTGCATGAAGTTTGAATGATAATTTCAGTTAATCTTCTGATGACGATGTGCTAGATAATCTGCTAACTTGGGATATTTTAAGATGAAGATGCATTACATGTTTTAAAATGTATTCTAAATAATGTTGTATTTTGATGTTTCAAGTAGTATAGTAAAAAGACACTTTTCTTAATATCCAGAAAAGGCAAATTGTGAAGGATTCTTCTAATATCTCGGATCATTCAACTCAGAGCTCTACAAAATTCACAGCATAGTGTTGACATACAAACAACCCCCCTAGCACCATACCCGGTCACGTGTCTTTGTAGTGCTACCCCAGCTCAAATTCCCACAGGAAAGTTGCATGCTTTGTGAATACATGTATTGAAAACAGAGCAATAATACAAAAAGAAAAACAGCTCCTCAGTGTCCCACATAATTAAATTAATTTCAGCAGGTAATAGGGAAGAAATCAGATCATGCGAAACTGTGGAACAGTGAAATTCTGAGATGATGTGCAGCTGCGAATAATTTTGCTTTGTTAAGATGTGGTGAGATAAGGCAAGAGAAGAGGACCTTTGTCAGAAAAGTTAGGTTGCATTTCAAACAGGAAGAAAGCTCTGACAATCACTAAACATAAAGCAAATTTGAAAGACTACACCACCAACTTGTTTTATGGAAAACCACAGTTCTGTTTTGCGTCCTACTCATCACCTTCACAGCCAACAGGTCTGACACCTTCATTTCTTCCTTTCTTCACTATCATGTTGCAGATGTCTTACTTCTCACTCGCAAGGAACAGACAGTGCTTAAAAGCACAGTACGTTTTAATGAAATGTATCTCATAAAGCTTTTTTTGCTTTAAGTAGAGTTAAAGGAAAAATACATTAAATAAAAAAACAAGAGGTTGTTATTTCTGAGAGATGACCAAGGAAATTTAAATAGAAGCTTCCTTGAACACAATATATCTGGCTCTGCTGAGTTAAAACTAACCAGTGCTGACTCAACATGCTTGAAATTTTTATCATTTCCTTATGTGGCTAAGGACCAGCACAGTGGAAGAATGAAGACCAGAGTCTCCTGAAAGCATGAAACTAAAGAGCCAGCCACGCTTCTAGTAAAATTTCTCCTGACAGCCCAGAAACTTTCTCTGTACTCAGATACATGGCTTCCTGGAGATATACTTTATAGCACAATGTATAAAGATACTTCCATCACAATTTAAAAACCCACAGGTACCACAGACTATATGCTTGTAAGTAAATAGTCTGCTTTTTATTTTCTTTAATGATTACTGAAGAGTATCTTCAGTTTCCTGTATTTGTCTAACTCTCTATACACATTATTTTGTGCGATTTTCTTGGAAGAAATGTTTTAAATAATTCTTTGGTGGTTAGATGTGTTCTGTTTGACATGAATTTAGGACTCTGGAAAAAAGGACTGAAACAATCCCCTTAGATTTAGTATTTGGTTTGTTTTTTTTTTTATTTTATAAGGCTACACTTTAGTTGCTACACTGTCATTTAATTTTACATGGACACACATTACAGAAACTTTTATCTGGATTCATTCCATCAGCCTGCACTTGTCCAATCACCAAGACAATTTGCTGTGCAGAAATAAGTTTTACAGTACTTTTTTATTACTTCCTATTGCATCAAATTCACTTTGGTATATAAAAAATCTAGAAAACTTCTTTCTCTTAGGATCTGGATTACTTGCTTCAAAGGATAACACTCAGTACAATTAACCACAAGATGTACACTACTAGAAAATCTGACAGTAGAAACCACGACACTAAAAGACAAGCTTCCTGTGGGAGGCTTCCTGTCCTGTAGTCCCAGCTATTTTTCTATTCCAGTGCTATGCCACAAGGATAAATTGTTGATATACAGCATGTTCAACATTATTCAGCAGACAAGATATAAATAACAGTGATAAATTAAAGTTAAACACAAAAGACAGAAATAAATTGAAACAGTTAAGCTGTTTGTTACTCAATTTGAAGCTAGAAATCTTGCTTTTGCTTAGTCAATATACCTCATTCTTTCCTTGAAAAGTGTCTGACTGCTCACTATAGCACCTGATTCTGTCAAACTTGTTATCTTCTCCCATTTCAACTTCTGTGACATGTATACATAAGAACCACTTAAAAGAACTGCAGCATATGACTTCATGGTAATGACACTGGAATAGTGTTATTTACTCATGGACAGTTCTTTATGTAAAGCTGTCATCAACAGAGATGTTTACCAAAAACTGCATATGGAAAACTGCTTTAATCCCCATGCCTTCCACATCAATTTTACTTACATGAATCAGTATGATACCCACTCTAGGCCCTTGGACTCTTGAGTAGTAAGTACATGTCCTAACAGCAACAGTGACGCAGTTTACACTATTACATTATGGTTCACTGAGTTTATGAACACAAGAGCGATGATGAAAACTTAATACATCGGAAAATTCAGTGGTTTTGCACTGATTACAGTAAGCAAAGCTTTTCTTGATGAGAACAGGTATAATTCTATGATTCCTGTTTCTAGAAGGCAGACAGACCTAACACTTTTTTTTACGCATTTAGCTCCTTTCCAGGAAGACACATTGGCTTTGATATCTGGAAAAAATGACTGCTTTACACCACTAAGAGAAAAGTAAACTTATAGTTCTCATAGTAGCTTCCAATGTAGAATGTAACTTCACAGAACAGCTATTTCTTCATAAGTTGCAAGTAACAATAATTAGGCAAACGCTAAAATATAAGTGAAAGAAAATGAGTGGTACTGCAGGCCCCTGTAATTTTCCTGCTTGTCTTTAGCAGAATCTTTTCATTGTGTTTCTGCCCAACACAGACTTTGCAGTTCCAAGAGCAGTCATTTCATGTATTCCCCTACACTCTTGACTTATTTTAACAAATATATTAAACTAGCCATCATAGAATCATAGAATCACCAGGTTGGAAAAGACTCATCGGATCATCGAGTCCAACCATTCCTATCAAACATTAAACCATGCCCCTCAGCACCTCGTCCACCCGTGCCTTAAACACCTCCAAGGAAGGTGACTCAACCACCTCCCTGGGCAGCCTCTGCCAGTGTCCAATGACCCTTTCAGTGAAATTTTTTTTCCTCATGTCCAGCCTAAACCTCCCCTGGTGGAGCTTGAGGCCATTTCCTCTTGTCCTGTCCCTTGTCACTTGGGAGAAGAGGCCAGCTCCCTGCTCTCCACAACTTCCTTTCAGGTAGTTGTAGAGAGCAATGAGGTCTCCCCTCAGCCTCCTTTTCTCCATCACAGCAATCAATTTTAGAAATTAAAAAAAAAACAAAAAAGGAAAGAAACCATCGATAAAACTACTAGGGAACTCTGAGGATAGAACAGACAATCTCTTTAACGTCTTATCAGAAAATTCTTTGAGGGTCCTAACATTTGGCCACCTAAAACCACAGTCACATCTTCTCTAGCCAAATTTACAACATGCTCCAAATGAGAGTAATATAAATTACGGTTACATTTTTTGGGGAAAGTGAAATCATGCCAGGTCTCTGAAAAAACACACCCAAACCACATCCTAAAAATGGTTCCCCCTCTTCTTCATCACAAATTTCAGGATAGTTGCAGGTATGGATAAAAACCTATAGCTGTACGGATTGAAGGAGAAATACCTTTGATGAGTGGATTCTAAAACATTTATTTTATCGGCCAGACAAAGCATATCAAACTCCACTCATGGTGGCCACTGGCACATACAGACTACCCAACAGAAGTCTTGTTCATGCAGGAAAAGGCACTGTGTGTATTTCAGAGGAGAATCCTCAGTGCAGAAAACTGTCTTGGCAGATCTGTTCTTTGGGATCTGCAAAAAAAAGGTCATTCAAGGACAGTCCTTTCCCCAACAATTACAAGTCTGCCAATACAACACATTGCATGTGGAAGGTACTGATGGACAACAACATGATTAACTTCCAATCTTTTTCCAGTTTGTGGGAGGAAGAAAAAGACACAGCCAAGGCCACAAGTCCAGCGTCCGGGCCAAACCAAGGTCAGAACGCTGACACAATTTAAAGGCGTCAGTGGTATCACAGAATCGTGGGATTCCACTCACCACCATATTTTTCACAGTGTTAATCAGGAAGAGAAAAGCCGGATATTGGTTGATAACTGAGAACTTTAGTCATTCAGTAGTGGCTTTCTGGGCAAAGACACTGCCTGAAACAATTATAATCATTCTTTCATCAGGAGTCACAGATGCTTTCTACCCAAACATACTTTATCAGCAAAGACTAGAATCCAAAATGGTTTCAGAGCCTTTTAAAGTCAACTGGAGGCCATGAGATGACGTATTCTAACTTATATTACGTAGGCCATAGACATTTACTGCTAGTTACCCTATTGTAATCCCAAAATCTATCTTAAGCAACTGCTTTTAGAGTATAAAATAAGAAACTGAGCTATGGCTGAAGATTTCAAAACATTTTGTCTCTTGCTGACGTTTTTTCCCATAGTTTATCACTTTGTACCTTCAACAAATCTTTCATTTTGCTAATTTACTTCTCGCTAACCTTCAGCTTCTACTTTTTTCTGACAGCACAACACACTCAGATTGCACCAAAACCAGTTATGCATCATCACAACAAGGTTTCAAATACAGATGCAATGATAAAAATTACTAATATCTTAAAGGAACTAGTTTTGCACTCAACTGCATGTATCAGAGAACATGGATAATGTTCAATCTGTTTTCTTCTTGAAGTAACAGATAAAATCATAGAATCATAGACTCACAGAATAATCAGGTTGGAAGAGACCCACCGGATCATCGAGTCCAACCATTCCTATCAAACACTAAACTATGCCCCTTGGTACCTCATCCCTTTGTGCTTCCATCTGGATTATAAACTGTTCAGTTCAAATCTCCAAGGCATTCAAAATCAACTATGCACTCCCAGTTCCTTTCACAAACCCTCTGCTGGAGTCAGACACCCAAGAAAAGAAAGAGGAGGAAAAGAAGGTATGTGCAAACATTTGCAGGTGGCTGCTCACCAATCCATGCAGTCATTTTCATCCTGACCAGATCTCCTAAGCCAAACTAAAAATTAAAGTTGGCATTTCGCTCTGCAGGCAGATGTATTTCATAATGCATGGGCAGTATATATTTTATTAATTCTGTTTTTTTGTAGATACCTGTTTGCATAAGTTTCATCCTCCCATGAAGCTACTTGGCTATGTGGATTGCATGTTGGCTATTCTTTTTTTCTTTCCTATGGGACATTGTTATGGGCTGATAGGGGGATCTCAGCAGATCCCACAGGGCTCTGCAGGTGGGACAGCAGTAGGAGGGTCCTTGGACAGAGGAGAGTCCCATCCTCAAGAATCAGGTGATGAAGTAGGTCTTAATATTGTATAAGATTTTTAGGTACAGAGTCACCTTTCCTAGACCGCTAGTTTACAGTGTTCCCTTGATACTAACTAAAACCTAAAATCAGGCCATTTAATATTTTCCTTCAATAAGTCTTTTGGAAGTACCATTTGCTTATGGGATCCAACTGCTGAAGAGGAAAAACTAAAAAGCACAGTGATTTCAGTGCTGAATGCTTCCTTTCTGTGCCCACAGATGTGTGATAAACCCCTATTTCCTCTGAGGCTGTGCCACTCTCCCTATACCTCTGCAAAACACATTCATTATCTTTCAGGAGCTGGAAGCGTATTAAACTCTGAGATAGTAGAAAAGCAGCCAGGAGGTTTAGTAAAGCTGATGGGGTCAAGGGGGAGAACTGGAATGGTGCTTCAGCCCTGAGGGCCCCATGTCTGCTGCTCCTTGCATCTTTGCACTGCAAATACTTAAACTGTCTTGCTTTAGATTCTTGTTCCTGTAGCTTTTTTTTCCCTGAGAAGCTTTATTGGTAAGTCTTCCCTCTTCTTTCTAGTGCACTACAACATTGATTTACAGTGGTTTGATTGAAATTCTCTCCTTTAAGTACAAATTTCTTCTAAACGTGCACTCTACCCAACCCATCCTCCCACACAGACTCAATCCAATCTCCAATCTTTTATTTTGTAGATCATGTAATCTGATGTGTAATCTTCTGCAAGATCTCAATTTTAGCTGAGGAGACAATAGTCTTATACACATCCTTATTAAAAGTGAATACTGACCTTGAGGTGAGGCTGAAGGAAGCAGCAAATCCATGAAGGAGATGCGAAAGAAAAAGAGTTAGAGTTTGTGAAAACAGGTCCAGAGATAAAGCAGTTCAAGAATACAGGACAAAACAAGCAGATTTAAATCAGGGAATGACACACAGACACACAATCCTTCACAGACACATAGTTGCATGTTTTATAGACATCTAATAAAAAATAAAATAAAAAAAGGAGAACCTTTACATTAGATTACACCATTTCACTGAGAGGCAACTTTCTGTAGAGAAAATAAGACTTCAATACACAACAGTTTTTGGAAAAGGGAAATATGCCAACTGTAGAAAACTCTGGATTTACATCACATCACTAGCAAGCACCTTTCTTCCAGAATTCTAACAAACATTTCGAAACTGTGGAGTTTGACTATCTGAGATGAACCCTAATGTGTTCCTTTGTGCCATTCTCTAGAGGCTTATTTTCTCTCCATAAGCAAGACATACATTTTTTTCAGCTTTTCCTGCAGATGACCCAAACTTGTCAAAAAGGAATATAAGGAATAAAAACACCAACTATGTAATAAAGTCTTCAACTTCTGAAGACTTCTCAAAACTAGAAGTTCATCTTTCTTAATTTTGACATCAAAGTCAACCTTCCAAAGACAAAAGAGTATCTGCCTCTTCTTCCTTCATTGTTGCTGTCTTAATTCTCCCATATAAGGTGCAATCTAAAAACAATAATGACCAAACAGGCAGATTTTTGACAGTTCTCTCCAACATTTTCCAACAGCAGGTTTGACAAAGACAAAATGCTGGAGTTCCCTGTATTACATGACATCCCATAGGTTCATTATTGTTTTTTTCTTTTCCCAAGTACCTCCAATATCTTTTCATAGGCATCTACTGTCAATTTCACTGATAACAGCACACTATGTCAACAAGGAGCTATAATAACCGATCTTTTTCATCTGATTTTAAACTTTATTCTTTTTCAGTCAACAGAAGAGAGGAAATGTAAATGCCCTGCTGTCCACAGTGGCAATCTGGCTTTTACAAAATCCAATGTACTTCTCCCATGGCAAAATTTCACTCTAAAAAGGCAAGACATGCTCTGGGAGAAAAATATTTCTATAGTATAGACTAACTGCTATATGCTTTATTCCTCTTGCTATACTGGACCATGTAAATGAAATTTGAAGTCCTTCTTTCTGGCATAAATTTCCTGAACAACAATGTAGGATATTGAATTTCTATGAGCAGCAGTTTCAGAGTGAAGTACAGATAAGAAATGTACCGTTGGTCTATAACAGCTAACCTAGTGTAAATATACTTTTTTGGCCTTTAAACTAACATTCTTCAAATTAAGTTCTTCAAGGAAAGCTGTTGGAAAAGCCATGATATTTGGGGATTTTGAGAAAGATGAGACTTGCAAAATGCCAAATACCACATCTCCACGTTTGATCTTGAAGTAAATTATAGTGTTCCAAAAGCCTTGGTTAATTCATATAGAAAAGCATGTAACTAACAATTCTGATTGAAATCCAAGAGCATGCTCTTGAAGCTGAGCTGCAGAGCTGTGACCAGTCAAACAAACCTAACTAAAAGGAAGAAAAAGAAAAAAAAGAAAATAAATATATGGGATATAGGAATTCCCAGATACGAGAATAAATAAAGGTATGGCGTAAAAAGACTGTCTTCTGAGAATAGATTACACAAATTAAAGACTTCTCATTTTGTGTTTCAGGGACCATTTGTAGTTTCTGGTTCTACTGTAAGGATGATGTGATATTATTTCTTCAGTGTAAAAGTGAAAAAAAGGTTACGATTCTGGATAGCCCTGTAGATTTTGAGTGAACCATGGTGTTCTTTCAACCGCTATTGAAAGCAGCATCTTTTGCTGGCACAAGAAGAAGGCAAAACAGTACCTGAAACACTTTGCTGAGGTCACTTGGAATTTTCTGCATGCTACAGAATTTAGCCATCTGCACAGGATTTGAATGGAGAATAATTCCTGCTACATCTTCATGGCTGGGGGGCAGGGATCGAACTAGATGATCTTTGAGGTCCCTTCTGACTCAAAACATTCTATGATTCTGATTCATTTTGTTATGGAATAAATTCTTTCTTCACATTTTGTGTAATTGCTAGCTCCCTTTTCCATATTTGTTCTTGCTTGTTTTACATGGGCTCAATTCGGATTTTAAAATCATAATATTTATCCAAACAAAAATGAGGTATATGCCTGAAAGTACATTAAAATTAGAAAAAATCTGGAACTATGCTATCATTCAAACTAAAACCAAGGCAGACACCTGAAACTGCCAGCTGTTAGGAAGCCAATGGAGATCGCTGCCGACTGGAGGTGAAACCTCAGTACATAGGACTAATCAGTGAAATTGAGCAGAGGAGTGCAGCAAGCATCTGCCCCAGGAAGCAGCCCCAAGCAAGCAGGATCAGATACATACCCAGACATGCTCATTACAGAGCAAAATAATAATTTTTAGTTTGCACTATTTCCCTTCGAGCAAGAACACGCACTCGCAGCATTCCATACAAGATCCAGTAGCAGCGCTTTTGCTCAGCCCCATCAACTATGTACTCCGATGCAACAGTCAACAGGGAGACAATTGTAACACCAAATGGCAGTCTCAGAGAAATCTCTTTCCTTTTAAAATACCCTCTCATTAAGTTTAAAGATATAGCTGACTTAAATCTGATCCTTGGTAAAACGTATATATTTTAAAAGCTGTTGATTATTCCAGCTGTATTTTTTTCCATGTGCTTGTATATTATAATGACTGGAATGCATCTATGATATTAGTCTCAGATGTACTTAGGGATAAGTTTATTTAATGATTTCTAGCCAGCCTTTGAATTCCACTGGTTTGACAGTAAGTGATTGTGTATTTTTTTCTACTGTTGTCATTCCTTCAAAGTACTCGGATAATAATTGATCTTTCTTGTGTCAGTAGAAAACCTATTTACTTTGGACCCTTTCTTGGTAAAAAGAAGGATGGCTGGTATTCTTTTTTTCTTTTTAGTTGAAATTTAGAGGTATAGGGAAGAAATGGGAGAGTAACAGAGAGAAAGAACATTTGTGTATGCGTCTATGCACACATGCATGCACTCGTCTAAGAGCACAAACATGGCCATGGACCACTAAATTTATTATTTCACCAGCATACTAGCAATTACTGGATTCTCCTTTTGTTCTTACTCAACTCCAAGAAAACGTAAGGATATGCCACTTTTATTTTTACACTATCAATTGTATAAAAGGGTGGGTTTGGTGTGGGTTTGTTTTGTTTTCTCCTTTCATACTAGTTTGTGAGCACGGATACACTCATATTGCTCAAAGATGTTGACTGAGACAAAGCTACAAAACAACTTCTGGAGATGTAGTCAAGGCAGGTAACAATGAAATGCTGATATGCAAACTAGGCTCATTACATACCTAATGTTCTTTCTCTTCTGGTTTTATAATTATTTTAATTATGTCAGAGCTAATACACTTTATTGATCTAGCAGTTGGATTAGGATATATTTGCTAAATAATTGCTCCAAAATTGTCACAATGCAAGCAGAGTGCAAATCACCAGATGACAAATCCCATATTCACTACATGTAACACACTTGGGCATGATAACCACCTTGACTTAGTGATAAAAACAAAAAGGACTTTTAAAAGTACAGGAAACTTGGCAGGAGAAGAAGCCCTCAAAAAAAGCTCATCATCAGTGCTTCTCATTACTCAGAACTCTAGAGCAAGGAGGAGGATCCAAGATAAAATCCTCAGCCTTGGCATAGTAGATAAACAAAGCTCTCAGCCCATTGCCAAGTTTAACAAAGGTGGTGGTCTGTACTCTGTTCTAAAGACATGAATCACTCTGCTTAATAGTGTCAGCCCTGCCTCCTTGAACAGAGAAATAATACCAGGGCAAATATCCAGGCTTGGGTGGTTCAATGATGGGATAACACAGCAAGCTCTTCCAGCCAAAGCCTGCACCAGCCCTGATCTCTCACCATGTCAAGTGCTGGACTACTTGGGGTTGTTTGACTTTGTTTTTTAGAACAGCTGTTTCTGCAATATCACAAAGTTTCAGTTTCTCCCAAAACACAGGAAAAGGGAGAGAATGGGAAATAAAGGATAGCTAAATAAAGAACAAATGGAAAAAGGATATCTCACTACATGAAAAAGGTGTGGATGGATTGAGGAGTCACTGTAAAACAACTAAGATGGCTTTTTTATCTGGTGCTCTCTGCAGACGGATTTGCAATTACTGGCAGTGTCTCTCTCTTTTCTTTTCTTAGAGGTAGCTTTCAAAAACGATCAGGGAGTTTAAGCATTGACCGTAAGACACTTCAACAAAGGTTGATTTTCAGAGGGCAGAACAGTTTTATTTCAAAAATCAGCATACCTTCAAATGTCTGAAGTTAAATATCTGTAAGTAAAGGTGTCTGCAGCTTATATTCTTATCTGTTTAGAGCAGTTCTGTGGATATATTATTTTTTACTCTATGAAAATTGATGTGGGACTTTAGGAGTAACGTTCATTTTGTACGAAGACATAGCAAGACTGAGAAGAAAGAAATTACTTCTCTATTTCCTAGCTTGGAAAAGATGAAAATCTTAATATTCAATAGATCTGTGTGCTCAGAGGTGGAGCTGGACTATGGGCCTGACAACTTCTTTCCATTATAAAAACTTGTTCTCAGTTGCTTGCCAAATATTAACAAATTGTGCTGAAATTTTCCATGACAGGTGTCAGCCTCACCCGAGATCTTTTGAGGACAGTTTCAGCTACATCCTTCATACACCAATGACTGCATTCTTGTGGAAAAAAAAATTGTTCATATGGTTAAAGACTTTATCTCTTTACTGTGGTACATAGGCTCACAGAAGAAATGAATTGAAATTACATGACAATTTTCATTTTGGAATGTCCTAAGTTTTGAGTTATTAACCTTAGAATGTTAATATTCACTTAAGGTACAGATTTTTAAGGGAACTGGATGAGAAACACAACAACAACAAATTGTGCCTTGTAATAATACAAGATAAATGATATAAATATATTCTATTTGGTTTTTGATTTATGGTACCAAAATGGATTAAAGTGTTTTAAACTAATATTTAATTATTTCAATTTCCCCTATGCCTGAATCAAGAGTTCAATTTGGTTTTGGGGGACTTTAATGCCTTATGATACTACAGAATTATAGTCATACCATCTCTCAAGGTTAAGGATTGTCACTTTATAAACATCTTTTGCTTTTTAATTTGAAAATAGCTTTCTTACTTTAGTTACTTATATGCCCTGATGTGGTTCTTGTTTAGGAATTCTCTAAAAAATTTATTTAGAAATTCATGGAAAAAAACACCTTGAAAACCAAGGACAATTATTATAAGATATGAATAATGGTTTGAAAATCCTTATTTCAACTTCAATTTGTTGACTTAAGCATTAGGCATAATTTACTAGTTTAGTTTCCCTTACACTGGTCTGGGAAACCATAAAGTTGATGGAACGTGCAGTTAATTTCTCTCTCCATCTATCCTTCACAGATCACTACACAATCGTATGACTGTCTTAAAGACATACAGAGTAACATATTTCCTTCTACTGCCCACACTTTTCAGCACTCCTTCAAGATCACCCTATGTTTTTTAATCCTTACTTTTATTTACTGTTGAGAAGAACTATTTAAGACGTGGAGCATACCTTTGGGCTGCTACACATCAAAGGTTTGAAGGTTTCTTCTTGAACAAGGTATCCTTAAATACTTTTTAGAAAAACTCCCCCAAAATTCTCTCTTAAAATAGGCATCATTTCCAGCTGTACTTAACTGCTAGCATTTCAAAGTAGATTACTGTCTTCCTTTATCTCCAAATCAAAGTCAAGTTTCCTTCAGGAAAAAAACAGCGGTGCCCTATGTCCCTACAAGGACTACCTGTCAAATATAACAAGCATGCCAAATTGAAATCAATTTCAAGTTGGTAACTGGAACATAACTTCCATACTCATTCACTCTGAAGCAATATATACCCATATATTTACTGCCACTTCATACTTCAGTATGAAATCTGTTCTTATTTGTAGAATACATGCACGTAAATACCTTTGTGTGTAAACTACCCATCTGAAGCTAATGATGGCCATGCCCCAGATGATTAGCTTTCTTTTTCTTTTTTTTTTTTTGTTTCTTTTCTTTTTCTTTTTACGGGATAATAATCACTATAAAACTCAAGAATAAGGCAATACTGACCTCTATCAATGACACATTTTAGAACACTTGAGTTTTAGTTGGTTCAGGCAGAACTGGTAGCAGAGATTAGAACGTCAAAACACAGCAAGAGAATTAGAACAAAAAGCAACAGCTTCTGTTGAATTTAAATCAGGGAGAAGGGCAGCAAACCTCCTATGGACTGTGGTCATGAGTTGAACGCAGAGACTGTTAGAGCTTGTACTTGACATAACTAGTTCCTGTTTGACCTAAGAAAAAAAGCGTAATTGCAGCAGACCCAAACAGCAGCAGCAGCAGCCGGGCAGCCAGCAGTGACATTCCAACCCGTAGGAAACAGAAGCCTTATAGAGCACTCACTTTCCCAGGAAGTCCCACACAAACCCCCCTACGTGTTGCGGTGCAGGGACCGACACCTGGTAAGGAGGGTGCAATTTGCGGGAGGCGTGCTTTCTGAGAAAAGGCATAGTCAAAAAAACCCCCACACGTACAAAACAAAACAACTCGTGGTACCAGGACGTGACAGTATAAATGGAAAGAAAAAGTGAGGAAGGAAACAAAACACAAAATGAAAAGTTACAGGGAGACAGGAGATTGTGGAATGGCAATACAAAAAGCAAACAGTTAGTTATAAAGAAAGTGAATAACCAGACAGCTACAAAACCCTTGACGCCACCACAACCTGGGGATAGAAACAAAACTTATAGGGCTGTTCACCCACAGAAGACATGTGGACTTATGGTCCACCTTCCTGTAAGAAAAGGCAAAATCCTGCCCACATAGACTATAAATTAATGACCTTGTGTTTTCCATCTCATGTTGATTCTAAAATATTTTTCAAACTTTTGCATAGCATGCACCATATTTAACACATTATTTTCGGATATCTTTTCTCCTATTCACAGCTGTAAAATAACGTCCTCCACCCACTAATTGCAAAAGTTACTAAAGAGTAGAAGCATTTCCCTCTCTGTTTTCATTTGAACAGAAGGCAGCTTTGCCATTACTGAAAAAAAGCTGAGGAGAACATTTTTCTGCTTCTCGTTTCATTTTTCTCCCCTATCTTTTCTCCTTCTCTGTTCTCCTACACATACCTCCCTGATAGGTGACTCATTTCTTCTTTTAGTGGATGAAACCATATTACTATTTCTCTTCTTCTGATGACATATAGTCTATTTGTCACATATAACTTGCATAAGGAAAAACTCCAGGAAGAGACTCTCTCTTTCAAAAAAATCCATTTTTGTCAGTACAGTTACTCTCTGACTGTGACTCATCCTGCTTTACATAGAATAATAATGGTACAGCACAGCAATATTCACTTTTTGTGCTTGCTGACAAATGCTTTGGCAAGTATTAGGGTTCTTTAGAAGAACAGCAGAGTTTGAACAGCTGTACAAGCATTAGAAGTCAAGAAGATTTCTAGATTGCTCTGCATGGACCACAGTTAGGAAGGACTTTTACAAGTCAAAATTTTCTGTCTTTTTCAGGAAATCAAAACCCTGGCTCTAAGACTTACATGTAATATGCCCAGATACATCAGCTCAGCCACGAAAAAAACTCAGTAGATAAAACCACGACCAACCAATGCATTTAATAGGCATGTTAAAAACTCTGCTTTCTGTAAAAACTCACAAGGAGAAAGCAAGTTTCCAGAGAAAAGAGGTTTGGAAGAGCAGCTGAAAACAACTACAGCCAAATAAAAATATCAACAATTATCCAGAAAAAGATAAATTACTAGTAAAAAACTCCACTACAAAGTATCTGAAACCCTGTATATTTTTCTCCACTGTTATTACTCCATTACAGTTCCACCTGAAAATTCATTTCGTGTGTTGATACTTTACTGATTCACCACACTAAGACTAAGCACCTTAGGTGTCTAGACTTCGAAGACATTTTCCCTTTCCACACACATTGGTTAAAGAACATGAATATTCTTAGATTATTTTTCCCTCTTGATTGATATAGCTGCTGACAATCAAATGATAACAAAAGTAGTCTTTGACATAGCTGAAACACCTACTTTAATTAACAGAAAAAAAAGAAGACATACTCTGTTATCTCACGGTAGAAAAGATGACAAGTTAAAAAGAGAGAAGGACCAATATTTTTCTTTTATAACAGCAAAAATCAGGTGGTATAAAAGGCATAGACAGCACTGAGTCAGGGCATTGACTGATACAGAATGATATCCAGTCATTTATGGGCTTCATCTGTTCAGTGATACACTAAGAGTTTGGTCAGTGACTGAAACAACAAGGAACTACCACTGTAACATGAAAAACAATTGTTTTGCAGACCTTTAGAACTGCACCTTTTCAAAGAAAAAGGGTTTTTTTAACTCCCTGAAGATTGGGTGCCAATGCTTTTATCTGTAGATGAGGAGGAGGTCCATCTTCATTCTCTGGTTATTTTTGCCTTGCAGACTGGGTATTTTTATGATGATAGGCCACTGATGATAGGTGTTTATGCAGTGTTTGATAATTCAAGTCCAATCTTAATTAGAGTTCCTTTATGCTAATATAACAAAAAAATCAGACTTGCATTAAGAGAAGAGATAAGAAAATTCTCTTCCTGTCATTCCAATCACCTCTTGGAATCAGGCTGAAGAACGACGACTATTTCTGACTTGCTTTTCCTAAATAGTAATTACTCCTGCACACAGAAAAAAATGAGGGCACTATGAACATATTTCTTTCCCATACCTTACTTCTAATGGAAGTTTCTGGCTTATACCCTGACCCCTAATCAACTTCCATGCCTATCACGGAGACAGGTGAACTTCACACCCAAGATGGGCACCACTAATGGCCTGAAAAAAGTCCCACAGACAAATACAACTTATAAATACTACTCAGCTTTTTCATGTTTGTACTAAATTCATCTACTCTATCAACCTATTCCATGAACGAATTCCGTGAAAGCTGAATACATCATGTATCAATGGGCTGAAAGTTATATCATGTGGAAAAAAAAAGGGAACAGTTAAAAATTATATTTCCCTACTTTTGCACATTCAAGCTTACTCCACAGCTATAGAGACTTTTTGTTAAATAAACAATAACTTAAAGAAAAGTAACAGGATGCTGCTTATGATCACAAAGAAGAAGCCCAGCTGACAAGGTGAAGTGTTTCAGAGCTCTTCTCTGTCACTTTCAAAGAAACAAGAATGGATTTCTTAGAAAAGAGTTTTTCAAATAATTCAATTATAATTTTTGATTGGGACATCAATAATATTTGATTGGGACATCTAGAAAAAATATGAGAGTGCCCTGACTCCAAAAGAAAGACGGAGAATGCTGAAAAGTGCTGAATCACATTTCATTTGGAAAAAAGCACATCTGTTCATTCAGCTTCACGAGAGTCAAAGTTTACCCGTGTCCCTACCAGTACAAAGAGTTTCCATGTCACTTGTCAGAAGAACCTGAGTAATGAGTATCACAAGCTCTTAACAGTTGTTTTTAAAATTTTTTTAGAAAGATGCCTGAATAATTTATTAAATCAAATGAGCAAAATGTTCTCCAAATGCACCACAGCGTCAGCAACTTTTCTTACAATCTCCTTTCCCTTACAGCTCTACCTACCCTTCTAGTTCTACCTATACCAGCCCTATTTTAAGCATCTGGGTAATGAAAGCACACAGTAAGACACCTTTTCACTTACAATCTACTAAAATAAATGACCGAAGACAGAAAAACTCCAAATGGACTTTCCCAAAATGGGCACTCTAAGGTTTCTAAGATAAGAAAAATGACTGAGTTATCTCTAACGTTAAAAAGCTCTTTTGCTCTTCTATTAACGTTATACAATTCTCACCTCTCCAGTTCTGCTATCTTCTTATCCTTATCGTTCTTCTCATTTTCCATCTCTTTCAAGATTTCCAGAAGACGATCCACTTCAGCCTGAGCCTTGCTAGATTCTTCCCGATACCTTGTTACCTCCCTTTCCAGCTGCTGCATACGATCACTCAGCTCTGGGCTGGCCCTAGCCTCCAGGGTTGCCTCATGAGCCTGTAAGAAAAAGGTTTAAGACAAAAGGATTCATTCACACACATGTATTTTAGAGATACTGCGTAACACTCTCTAGATACCTATTTCAAAATACTAAGATTAATTATTACAAATAAATAAATATATAGTGCATATGCTAGTTGTAACGATGGAAAAATACTTTCTTAGAAAAGAAAAATTCAGAAACAATTCAGTCTAAAAAACTTCAAGTGATCTTTTTGATCTGAAACAGAATCAACATATGAAAGAAGTGAAAATATGAAAAAAAAGGTAAATTTCTTCTTTGAAAGGAACAAAAAAGAGAAGTGAGTCTGAGTGGGTATAAAAATTCCTAAAATATGCTTCAATAAACAGTGATACGACTGCAGAATTAGTTATCTGAGGTATTCTTAACCTATAAAACAAATTCTGTTCTTAACCTAGAAAAACAGATCACAGGTTAATAGCCTTCCGTAACTACATCAATATGCAAAGTAGCAGATAGATCTGCTGCTTAGATACTGAAGTCCTTACTAGTTATCCAAGTGGTATAGACTAGGATTGGACATGAGTATGGCTAGCTACAGAAAATATTTTTGCCTAGGTTTTTTTTTTTAATAAGGCTATGAGGACAAAATGCATCAGAGGACTGAGGAGAAAATCACCCCAATGGAGATTTTTTTTTTTAATAGCTTGGTTTCTTACAAAAATCACTAATTTAAGAGTAGAATTAATTAAACAGTTCCTAAGCATACTAGAGAAGATGAAAAGGCAGTATGTATGCTGGAGTTTAAACCACCAGACTATCTTTTCATTCTCCTCCTGCCCTTCTGTTCTTGGATCTTGAACTGCTACTTGATATCAATTAAAGCTATTTCAGAATTGCTTCAGTGAATAACAGCTTTGGTGGGGCTATTCTATCGAGTAAGACAACCTGCAAACTCACAGCCTTCCTCTTCTCTGATACAAATCTACAACAGAAAATAAGACTATAGACTCTTTTCCCTCATTGTGTGCAGCTGTGGAATGTTTTGCAAGTTGCCAGTGTTCTGCTCGAAAGCACGGTAAGTCTAAATCCAATAGAACAGTACTCCGTTGCTTTTAAAGGTAATTGGACAGAACTGCAGCAGCAAAAACCTCACAATTAGAAGCTGCTGCTTCTGAAGAACCAAATAACAGTAAAAATACAGTTGGCAAAATCTTTAATGTAGAGTTATTTAGTAAAATAAGACTAGAGGAAAATATCCTTTCATTGACCCAAACATTTTTGCCTTGGAAGTCCCATGTTTTTAATTAGTTTTGTTAAAGCCAAGGCCACATTCTAGTGAAATCCAGGAGAATCTAACAGCAGAATATTCTAGGACTGAAGGAGGCCTTGAAGCCTGTCTTTACAGGGACTATGACCTTGGGATGGATCTGGGTTGTCCAAATACGGGAATGTTTCACATCCAGGGCCCTGGCCTTGCAGCAGCCTGCCTGAGAGTCAATGCTAAACCATTTCAGTTTCCTTTTTTTTTTTTGCTTTTTAAACAGAAATTCCAGAAAGCGGGATATCTTGCACAATATTTTATCCTAGAACAAAATGTCTGGCAATCCCCGAGTCTCCCAGGCACGTCTCAGCAGGAGTGCCCAACAACCACAGATCCTGGAGAAGAACAGAATCCTTTCCCAAGGCAATGCCTTTTAGGAAGACTTAAAAGACTCCCCACTGCAGAGAGACTTTCAAGTCAAATCCCGCTGGCTTCCCTGTCACTGAGCTGGAAGTCTGAAAATCTTGGTCCTGACTGAGACCCAGCTCCAAGTCCATCCCTAGTGAGCCTGGAAGCTTTGAAAAGCCTTTTGGAGTTAGGGCTGTCTGTGCTCCCAGATTCCTTGCTGCTCCTTAAGCACTTTGAATTATAAATCCTTGGAAAGGATTCTGACAGGAAAGTGGAAGTTTAAATAACGCGTTGCCAAGATGATGCAGACTCCAGGAGGAGTCTGAAGCAACGTGACTGACAAGCATGTCGACTCCATAAACAGCCGCAGGCAATCAGGGAACATGCTTTGCTTTGGAAGGAGGGTGTTGGTGGGTGTTCCTGAAATGACTTCTTGGGATTTCCAGCCTGCAGGAAACCCAAAATATTTGATTTCATTTTCTTTTCAATGATATCTAAATTGCAAATAAAAAAAAAAAAAAATCCCTCCTCTCCTTCCAAATGCAGGAACTGGGAATTCTGGTTTGTGGAAGCTTCTTCTACTGGGGGACAGCTATTTCCTCCTAAGAGACACTATGTAACAGAGTTAAATCTGTTTTTCACCAGATGCAGAGCCCGAATCCTTCACTACTGAATTCAAGGAATGTTTCCAACCTCTCACATTGTTTTAACCAGTACTCCTCCATGCTCCTCGAAGTCGTCCAAAATACATAATCAGATAATCAAAAAACTTCTTAAAAAAAAAAGAGAAAAGCTAGGCTGTTTGCCTGCATTACTGAACTCTAATTCAAATTAAGTTCTAAGACCTAATGTAATTCTATGGTCAGGACAGTCCTGATTTATATTACTCTGTGCAAATAAAAGCATCTCCACAACAACCCAAGAGACACTACTGAGAACAGGAAATCAATTTTCTTTTTTCGAAAATTAACCAACAAGTCAGTGTGTCTGGTTCTTATAGAAAGACAGGGCTATTTACACGACATAAATTATTAGTTAAGACGTGTAACACATGTTATTTGTATATAATGCACATAAGTATGGATACCTTCACCTAACACAAAGAAAACGTTATGTGATACGGTGTAAACTGGAGACCACTTCCTGAGTTATGAATTACTGACTGAGTGACTTTGGTCCATTTTGTGGGTTATGTACAAAATGCGTCTTACATGACCATATCTAAAATCCTACTGGATTCATTTATAGTATAGAAGAGAAAAACAGTGCATTTAGAGGTTTCCCACAAACTCATATCAAGATCATGAACAGATGAAGTTGGCTACCTTCCCAATGCAACATTATGTGAAATAATTCAGCAGTATTTTCTATTAACCAAAACGAAAGTTAAACACAAATAATGAATTCCCATATTCACAGTAACAAAAACCCACATTCCCCGTCCACCAAAGGTGTACAAAAATTCCAAAATATGGCAGTAGTTTTATTTTCAAAATAGAACAGACATATGAAGTGACAAATGCACCAAGACATTTTCTGCTCTATTAAAAGACTATAAGAAGTATATTTCCATAGGTTCAACTTTCACCTCTGCCTGCAACAATATTCCTAAACCTGCGACTTCTTAATATAGTTACAAACAAATACGAAAATGTGCAGAAGTATGATTAAAAAATTAAATACATTGAAAAAGCAGCTTGCTTAGGGTGAAGGGAACACTGCACTTTCTCCTCTGATAAACGAGAAATAAGAAAAGGTATGTCTACATAGGCTGTTGAGATTACCTAATCAGAGGCTATTTTTAAACGGTTACTACCGCCTCCGTCATTAGCTCCACGTGTCTGTTGCAGTATGAAATCAAAGAAATGAACTTAAGCTACTCTCAGGAGCACAATCAAACTTGCATATTTGTTTTTCATTGATCTGCCTAAGAAACACAGCCACATTTTAACTAGAAAGCAGCACTTTCTTAAGCTATGTTTTTATTATCAAAGCTCATCTGATCAGTATTAATCTTTGGCAATGTGACTTTAATATCAAATTCTAAGTGGTTCAGGATTGAGAATAGTTTAAGCTTACTACTCCGGATATGCTCTCAAAGTTCTTAAGAGGGACTATAAACTAAGAGGTGGTTTAACAACTTTCTGCTTTTCTGCTCTTAGCCATCATTTCCCATCTGGAATGTGGTGAGTGATGGGGTGAGTACTTCAGGTACCTAAAGATTAAAAGAAAGAGTGATTGTTCCTCAAATAAATGTGCTATAACTTCTACCGCTTCCACAGAAAATCAGCTGACAAAGCCAACTTCTACAAATAAAACAAAGATGACCACTGTTCCACAGAAATAACCACTATTTACAGATGGAGAGAAGGGAAAGACAAAACACATTAAAAAGAATTTTCTAAGTTGATATTTCTCGTGCCAAAAAAGTCTCTTTACTAAGAGGAAAGGTGATCTTACACAACTTATAGTGTGCCAGATGCAGGGAAGAAAACAACAGCACAGATTTAATTTAAAATTTCTAAAATGTAAATAAAAATTCCAAAGACTACAATTAAGACTCCAAATCAATATTCCTAAAAGATTAACTAAATCAAACAGCAAATAACTCACAGCAAACACTTTCTACTTTTACCTAAGAACAGAGACAGTAAAATCAGTTTAACATTTCACATACAAGCATTGCCAAAAACTTTTGGCCACAGAGAAGTTCCCAAGAATCTGAAATCCCATTTCAATCCACCCTCTTACCTCCAGGTGTGTCTCGAATCTCCTAAAAACAGTAAGTCCACACACAAATAAAGAAACATATTATGACTATTTAAGGCAAAAGACAAACACATATAACCACTTTCTTCGTTTTTCCCACTGTGAAGGCAGCAATACAAGTTACAAACCACGTGTGATGTCTTCTATCATATCTTTACTAGTTTCAACAAAATTAAGAAACAACCAGACTTGCTCCTCCTTTAGTTCCAATGCTCTATACACCATGTTCTTTAACAGCTTTTTAAAAAGGCTGTACTGGAAATAAAAGGCGCAGTGAATTCTGACACACTGCGCACCAGAAAACTTGAGTCTGTCACAAAAAGTTGTTTGTTGTCCTATTGTTGGCAAAATCTTTTAAGAGGTTAAGGTAGCTGTAAATTTTGGGCCTTGAATAAGCAAGTATTTGGTTAAAATCATTTACTAAAGAAGGCTGAAAGTGGGAAATGAGGATGCATTATTATACCTGATGTGCAGGTAATAAAGAGAGACACAGAAATATCCTGCCTTATTCACTTAATGCTTCCCTACTATTAAAAATATTATTTTATCATTTAACTTCTCTAGATAATTATCATCATCTTTATATATCTCTCGCTCATTCTGGGAGTATTTTTCATCCAATACCGAGGACAGTTTGGCAGACAATAATTTAGTTATAAAATGTTATAACCTTGCAATGAAAAATAAGAAAGGCATTGGCCATTTCCTAATTTATAGATACGTAATTTTTCAAAATGAATGTTATCTTAACAAGGTTTCTAGAAGGGGTAGAGTAAGTAAGTTTAATTTTTTAGGTATAAGAAAATCAAGGGGAAAACTCCTCCAACTTTCCACCGCATAAGATGATGCTGACATTGTCATGAAACATCAAAAGGACTGGAACTTGAAAGCTACAGCCCCTTGTACCTTATTCTCTATATTGGTTCTATCATACTGGGGAATAAAACACACAGCTTGTTCCCACATTTTGTATTTTCTGACTTCAGAGTAATGGGGAGTTTCAGAAATTTTGCATCCTATTAAAGATTTCATTTCCTGGGCACAAATTCTCCTGCCTATATGCATCAAGTACAATCCTTTTGTACTAAATTTCCCCAACCTTTGATCAACATTATTTAGCCAGGTTCAAATTCCACTCCTCTTATCCACAGGCAGAATCCACTAATCTACCACTTCTCCTCATCCTTCTCCTACCACTTTTTTCAGGTTTAGTGGATTTGTTTGCATAGTCAGTTCTACACAACAGCACCTGTAGTCCCATGTCTTCTGCTCATACGCTACCCTCACCTCAGACCATGACTTTCCCGAGTCCTTGGTTCAATATAATTTTCCTGGTAATCCTAGCTACTCATTCCCCCAACAAAATCCGATCTGGTTTGTTTCCTCCCAATGGCTGACGTTCAGTACTGGCTTCTAATCCTGACAGATTACTTGTCCTGATCTGTTCTGCACACCGAGATGCTGATTCTTGCCTCTGCTGTAATGGTATCAAGCAGCTGCTTGGAACCAGCATGGTGTTTGATGAATAGTCTACTTAGTATTGCTGCTTGTCTGCTCAGATCACCAGACCTAGAAGGGGCTGTGGGAATGGAAGGTGACAATGGGAAGGTCTTCTTCCCTCTTCAGTATGGGGTATAACCAGTGCAGGTGGAATTTTTGGGAATTTTCATCTCTCTGCTGAGTGCACATGAACAGACAACACATTTAACCTTGAATCAATTTAGAAATAACAGGGGCATAAAAAATATCTTGTACAATGACCTGATATTTTAATAAGAAATTATTGTTATAAAAAAAGGATTAAAACTAACACATTCCCATACTTTGTTATTCAGTTATGACTAAGAGTTTCTTTCAAAAAGGCTCAAAGCCTACCAAAATCTCAGACTGAATCCAACAATGTAAGAAACTCCAGCTTAAAGATTTAAATGTTTTTACAAAAACCTAAATGATAAAATAATCTGTTTAATAGGATGCAAATCTAGTAATGGACTGTACCAGTGTAATCTACAGGTTAGGAGGCTAGCAAATTATTTTAAAGTGGAGGTATGTATCAATTTACCAGAAAACTCTTGAATCTGCTTTTTGTACCTGAACACACAAAACCTTTGGGGAAAAAAATATTCTTTCTTGTGAAATACTAAATAAGTCCTTCAAATACTATACACACTAATCCTATGTCTTGTAAGAAAATTATAGGGTTTTTTCCTAACTTTTGCATACCAAATACCTTAGAATACTTATTAATGCCTATTTTTACATATAATAACTCATAATGCAGTGTAGCAGTTTCTATACCCTATTTTACTAATCATTGTTATTTCTCCTAGTCCTGACAAAGTACTTTTCCCTATTGCACACCACAACTCCTTTCCAAAATCTAGTCTCATAAATGCATTGTGTTATTTGCTCTATCAAAATAATTTCTATATGGGATGTCACAAAAACTGAACTATAAAAGCACCAGGAACTCTGTGATCTCAGACAATGATTGCCAGGACAGACAGCTACATTTACTCTGAACATTTTCAAGAGTAACACAGACATCAGCCTTCTGAAAATTTTGTAACATGATTTTCCATGCACACAGTCACAAAAGAAATCTCCGATGAAAAACACCTTGGATTACATAACTTACAGTGTCAAGATCTTATTATACAAACGCTGCTTGAATGGATCCAAAATTAAACTCACTTAGTACCAATAAGCTCAATGGTTCCACAAGTTTTAAGCAACGTTTTACTTGCTGTAAGGTAATTATTATTTCTAATGTGCTGCTATACATGGTGTTACAGAATATTTTCATGCAAGAGGCTTGATTTGCATGAAAATTCTACATTCCCACTCTGAAAGTGCACAGACACTAGAGATGACAATAGACACACTTCAAGCAACTGCAGCAAAGGGAAACCAAAACATTGGCACAACATTAAGCTATCCAAACAGAAATTAAGCTAGACCAATGCAGTAAAAGCAACTTAGAAAGTTTTTTTTGAGCACGATTAGTCAGACATAGCATAGCTTTTTGTATGTACTCCTACCATCGACACCTACTACTAAAGTAATGCACCAACATACTCTGTGTTGGCCCAAATATAAACACAGGAGAACACACATGCAACACAGAAAATTAAATGGAGTTGTTAATAGCCTCTCAGTTTGCCAGGGAACTTACTGGCTTGGATGGATGACTCAACAAAACTTCAGGATGCTAAAAGGAGAAAGAAGATAGGAAAAGATGGGGAAAATTTGGCATAGGAACAGAGTGAGAAAGAAAAGGAAAAGATGCAACAAGAAAAGAATTTATAATAATAGCCACAAGATTAATTTACTAAGACAACAGAATCTTAGTTTGTGTTTTTAGCATGTATTACTAATCAACTTGTGAAATATGAGAAATATGGAATGTTAATCTCGTGCAGGTTCCAAACCTGAATTTGATTTCTCGCTTCTTCAAACACTTAACATAGTCCTGTGCTGGGTTTACAGTTGACAGTTTTACAGGTTGAGTTGGACTTCAATTTCTAATGCTTCCCTTACATCAATTACAAGACAGAGAAATGGTTTAGAAAACTAATTCAGTAATTAGACACTGATTAGTAATTAGACACTCTCTGAATGCTGAGCACAACTGCTGGGTTTTTACTTTTATTTTTACAAGACATCTTGATTCCCCTGGTAGCCTTTTTCTTTCTAGGCTGCTACGCTGAATGCATCACTTATCATCCCTTCTTCAAAAAAACCAAATAATCAGCTGAGAACAAAAAACTACCTCATCTACCAGTTTTTCTATCTCGTCTACCAGCATTACCAGTTATACTTTCAGTTGTGGCAGGAAATCCATGTTCACAAAAATAAAAAGAAGCAGAGCCTGTATGAGACTAATCAAGCTAAATCTTGGGAAACACAGAATTTGGGTCAACACTTCATTCACTCATTTTCTCCTGTCTTTTGAAAGATATTATCCTCCTGAACTTGAAGGAAGAACACCACAGCAGAAAAGAAAACATCCTCTGAGCAACCTCATTGAATCTGGAGGTATTTTCCTGGCAGGGGATCACTGTGAAAATTTTCTTATGAAAAGTTCCTAGAACTGCACCAAGGGGAGGTTTGTTAACATACGGTTTTGGACACTTTCTTTACTCTAACCTTGATCCCCTTCAAAGGAAAATATCTATAGGGAGAAAAATTATGTACTGGAAATGCAGACAGACAAAAAAATCCACTCATCTTTGCTGGAACAAATTCTAATAGTAGTTGGTCTCTCCCAGATTGAAAAAACAAAATTAAACAAAGCATATTGGCTGGGGAAGACAAGATGGAAAAAAAAAACTAGGAAAAGAGTATCCTGAAGAAAACCAACTAAAAGAAAAATTTTTTGCTATAAAACTATTATATTATAATATTAATATTAAAATATAAGTTTGAAAAAAAGTTTCCTAAGGAAAAAAAAAACCAAAACAACCCCCACAGCATAAAACCACTTCACAGAAAAACAGAGCACCCTGTGTGTGATTTCCCTCTAATGGCTCCATCTCAGAAAAAAAAAGACGCTATTTAAGGCAGGACACCAGGCCATGTAAACTGAACAGGGATTTTTAGTTTGCTTTCAGCATTCAGATTCTCTCACAGTATCTCCTGCTGGCAGCAGGCTGACTATGGAGGACTGAAGCAATGACGCTAGAATAAATAGAACATTAAGTGCACAGATTTGCATAACAGTAGTATCTTTATGAAAAAAATCAACCCCATATATGAATAAACCCTGCAGTTTTAATTGCTAAGACAGGGATCATCATAAAATAGCCACTAGTAAGAAGAGGAGTAGTAACAGCAAGAATTTGACACCTAGTCAGACACTGGACACTGCTTATAGGGAAAGAGAGTAATATCTACAGCTTTCAGCACGCTTGCACTGCACTTGGTTAATAGTTCATTTTAGTGTAAAATAAAATACTGTTTATAGAAAAAGTAGAACCTTGCATGGTTCATGATTTCTCAAAGGTTTACTGTTTGAGATTAGCAAGAGTTTTTCTCCCAGGACTGCACAAATCTTTTTATCTAACAGCTTAAGAGTAGCCCAATACAGTCTCTTCTGTCAGCTTCTTAACTTCTAAGGCTAATAGATTTAACTGGAAGTACTCAAACTGTTCAGTGGAAATAAGAAGCAAGTGAAACGAGACTGATGTCAGACATGTCTCTGTTCAATCTCTAAGGGAAACAATCTAAAAGGGAAAGTGTTTTGCCATTTGCTGTTAAGAGCTACCCAAGAGAGTCCTTCCTGCACGTGTCTTATGCAAAACAGCACTAAGACAGAGTAATAAAACTCATTACAATAAATCTCTAATTTGGTTTTAAACTGAATGCTTTTATGCAGCCACTAGTTTTAAGGTTAATTGTGACAGTTATTTGCAATGGTTAACAATGAAGATGCGTAAAACTGAGATTTTATAAGTTTTAAGTTGGAGATGGATTATCTATCATAATTGCTTCGAGGAACTAGTTCACCCCGAAAATGTCAAACTGCCTGAATAAATATCTGTAATACATTTAAAGGGAGAGAGCCTTATAAAAATACATTTTTCTACTTTTTAGCAAGTGACAAAAAAAACCCCAACCCACTGGCAAATTAAAAACAGCCAAAAAGGTTATGAAAGCTACATCTAAACTTACTTACAGTTATATTCAAGTGGTTGCTAACTATATTTTCTTGAGTAACTAAGAGTAGTTGTGACCTGGTTCCAGAAAGCAAGGAGTACTAGAGTAGATATCTGGAGTATTATAGAAAGGCTTTATACTGCACATAGGCAATAGTAGTCTCCATTTTCTTTGCTCGGAGAACTGAAATGATTGCGATAATGAGTTTAGGTAGCTTCTTTGGATTGGAAGATGCAAATCTACTTGTGCTTACAATGTAATGAATTATTTTTCTCAGAACAAAATTAAGAATACAGTTATTTGTCCTAGAGTTGTTCTGTAGTTAACTACAATTAACTGTAGTTAATAGTGCTCTTTACATTTGAGATGCTTTCCCAACTTAAGCCAAGAAAAAGGGTCACAGGAGAATTATTTACCCTCTTAATTATTTCCTGAAAAAACAGATTAGATTATAAAAATATATTGTCTCATGAATGGGCTAATTGTCATAATATAATGTTCCTGAGTGGCAGCTGTTAAACACAGTCCTCTCTAAAATGGAGTGAGCAGAAGTAGGTCTAGAAGAATTATAACGAAGAGTTTTCATCACAGTGCAAATTAACTGCATGTCCATCTTTTAGCTGGCAGCGTTTTACTACAAGCTACTACTAGCATGCAATTGCTGTAACAATCTCTGGCAAATCTTAGCTGTGACATATTCCTCAATTCATTATCAGTAATATATTGACAAAGGGTGAAACTGAAATTCATGACAGAGAATTCAAATGAAAGCGTCCTTCAGGACTTCTGAAATACTCACTATGGTACACTGAAACCAGCCCGTGAGACTGATTATTGTGCACAATTACCTTCTCTTGCTATTGCACGTTGCAGAATAACAGTTTATTTTGTGCAACAGAATTAAAAAGAAGGACAAACGTGAGTCTAGATATGTGTATGTGGAGTTCCACTGGCACAGAATTTTCAGGTGCATTAACATCCACCTTGCACCCAGACAACAGAAAGTGTTAACTGATGACTCAAAATTTGATTTCACATTCATCTGAAGATCTAGGACAGAGTTCCAAACTGCAGCAAATACACTCCTCCTTTTCCTAGGTAAATGTAAAGAAACAGATAGACCTCCAAAATTCAAGGCTCACACTTCTTTAAAAAATTGTGTTGCCTTTTGTTTTGTTCTAATTTTATAAATAGAGTTGTCACTATTTTGGTTAGTTTGTTTTGTGCTGCTTCTTCACCTGCTCTTTTAAAGTAAAAACGTTAAAATCAACATTCCTCTAAACAGTACAGTTATTTATGCTAATCACAGGTAAAATAAAGTTTTGCAATGCAAACCTAACTTAAAGATTCTACTCAGAAGAATCAGTTTGCTTGTAAGAGTATTATTCTTCCAACAGTAACCTCCTACCAACGTATCAGTTGTGATTGCAATGACATTAAAATAAAAGATCACACACTTCCCTGATTATACATTCTTTTCATTTGTTTTTATGGATTCCTGTGGGCCAGGCCAATTGTGAATCCAAATTTATCACATTAACACCTACATGCACTGATATGGGAAATGTTTAGCTGTTTGTTTTTAGCTGTTACAGAAGTTTAATGGCACAATTACTGCTGTGAACTGTACTGAAGCAGACTAAGTCTTTAATTCCTAGTACCTGTCAAATTAAAAAAAAAACAGTCAAAAGCAATATTTTTGCAAGGAAATGAAGTCCAAAAGTAGCAGCAATGTCTCAAAGTTACTTTATGATGGGCTTAGCTTTTAGTACGGTTTGCATGGAGACGTTTTCACAGTACTTACTAAAAAGAATTCACAGAACTCAAAAACTCGAGATCCAAATTTTTCTGTGTAGATATGGCCCATTTGTCTCATGCCGAATGTTTATACCACATATATAACTAGGAAGTAAGATTACCTTCTTTAATTGAGTTTCCATCTTCAAACATTCTTCTTTTTTCTGTTCTAGTGCGATTTCTAGTGTTTTGAGTCGTGAGTCTTTCTTCAGTCCTGATGAAGCCAAGGATGAAGCATGCTCCTTCAGATCCAGTAAGGATGACTAAAATAAAAGATGTAAAATAACTATCAAGTAAATACTCTTTATGTGAACAGCTAGCAACAGCTAGCTTCTTTTTTTGTCTTCATTTTCTTCCTATCCCTTCATACTATGCTCTGGATCCAACCTAGAATAACGTATTTTGTCAGGATGTTCGTGTCACTGACTTGAGACAACTTAGAATCACAGAATTATTTAGGTTGGAGAAGACCTTAGGTTGGAGAAGACCAACAGTAAACCTACACTAAATGCCACATCTACACATCTTTTAAATATATACAGGGATGGTGACTCCACCGCTTCTCTGGACAACCTGTTCCAGTGCTTGACAACCCTTTCAGTGCCAGTTTAAACTTCCCTTTACACATCTTGATGCCATTTCTAAAACAATATATTTTACTAGATAAACTTGTTGAAGGGCCATTACTACAAAGAAATAGTCTTCTTCACCTAAAATATAAGACAAACATATTACAAATTGATTCTGCTGGTCAACCTCTTTCTCTGTGAGATCTCCTTGTAAAATGCTGACTTTCTCTTTCAGGTCCTTAATGTCTTTTTTGTAGTTGTCAATTTCTTCCTGCTTTTCTCGTTCATCTCTGTCACGTTGCTCCTTTAGGCGCTCAATGGTCCTTTCCTGACAAAATAAAGAACTCTTATGAAGAAAATCCCTCTCAATCAGTGTAACTTCTGAGACTCCTTACCACAAGACTTCTTACACACTGTAGACAAAGAGGAGGGCAGTAGGATATTGCCATTTTATTTTCTTTATGGCTGCATAACAGATTCTCAAGAAGGACAAACTCGAAAAGTCTATGGATTCACTGTTAAGAAATACTAAGCTTTGTGCATCTCTGCAAATTCATAGCACTGTTATAATACAACACAATTTATTTCGTTCTGATCAGAATACATTACATATTGCTTCCTTATTTATTTAAATCTTATTTTTCCAAAATGTACTGTTAAGTCCCCTTCAGAAAGGAACATGTGTAGTGCATATGTGACACTAGGATCAATGAGCAACAAAAGAACTTTTCTGTATATCATACAACAATGGCACTCTGATTATCTTGGAAGCCAAAAGGATGCAAGTGAATTCTCCAACCTCAGGGAAAGCTTTACCGCAACTAGTCTGTCAGCTCCCACAAATATAAAGCAGCTGTAATTCTGGGTCTCCAGGAATCAAGAAAAAATATACAGTAATTTCAAAAAGTTGCCCCACCAAAACAGAACAGATAGTGGACTGAGGGAAAAGCCTTATCTCCTAAGTATTGGGCAAGCATAAAAAATCAAACCAAATGATGAGAACAATAAAGCTGCAAATGAAATAAGACTGAAATACAGCGACACCAGGATAACTATTGATTTTTAATTCAGTATAGGGAACTAAAACTCAGTTTTAGATAATCACAGTTTGGGTTGGAAGGGATCTTAAAGATCATCCAATTCCAATCCCCCCAGCCATGACCGCAGAGGGACACATCTCCCATACCCTTCCAGCTCCCCAGGACTAAGGAGGGCACCGTCATGCTGCACATCAGAGACTTGGCTGGTAACAGACCACTGTATTTTTAATATCTTAAAAAAACCTCTTAGGATCATCAGACAGGCAGGTGACTTACACAAGATGGGTCCCAGTTAATAATTATCTTGCCATTTTTGTGGTAGAGGATTAAGCCCCTTTGAAAGAAGGGGCTTAGACTTTCCATACTCACTTTTTCTGCAAGTGCTTCTTCCAGTGTGGTCAAGGCAGTGTCTGTATTCGTAGTGTCAGCCTGCAAGGATTTCACTCGATCCTTTAAACTGCTCATTTGCTTCTCTTTGTCCCTTAACTGTTCTTGAAGATTTTCAATCTTAAAGAAGAGGAGTGGATTTTAAGACAATAGTTAGCAAAAGCATCCAAACCCATTTTAGCAATATAGTAAATGTAAAAAAATTCTTAAAGCAAAGTAGGTAGGCAAGGGCCAAGTTCCTATAGTCTACATCAAAATGTTAAGCAATGCAACCAAAGTCATCAAATATTAACAAGGGATCAATACCATTTCCAGTAATCAGGAATGAATTCAGAACAAGAAAGTCTAAAAATCATTTACAAGAACAATATAAAGAAAGGGTATTATTCCTAATTTATGAGCATGTCGGACACTGGGTGACTAAAGGATGACCAGCGTATTAACAGTATGAAAGGAAAAAAGCTGAGACAAACATTACTGCACTTATAACCAAAAAAGGCTCTTGATAATTAAGAAATTGTGAAGTAGTATTAGTTTAAGTATTTCCTTTGGAATTGTCACATTCTTCACTGTACTGGCATGTTGCTTCTTCATAGAATCATAGAATAACCAGGTTGGAAGAGACCCACTGGATCATCGAGTCCAACCACTCCTATCAAACACTAAACCATGCCCCTTAGCACCTCGTCCACCCGTGCCTTAAACACCTCCAGGGAAGGTGAATCAATCACCTCCCTGGGCAGCTTGTTCCAGTGCTCAATGAACCTTTCTATGAAATTTTTTTTCCTCATGTCCAGCCTAAACCTCCCTGGGCAGAGGTTGTGGCCATTCCCTCTCATCCTGTCCCCTGTCACTTGGGAGAAGAGGCCAGCTCCCTCCTCTCCACAACCTCCCCTCAGGTAGTTATAGAGAGTAATAAGGTCTCCCCTCAGCCTCCTCTTCTCCAGGCTAAACAACCCCAGCTCTCTCAGCCGTTCCTCATAAGGCCTGTTCTCCAGCCCCTTCACCAGCTTCGTTGCTCTTCTCTGGACTCGCTCCAGAGCCTCAACATCCTTCTTGTGGTGAGGGGCCCAGAACTGAACACAGGATTCATGGTGCGGTCTCACCAGTGCTGAGTACAGAGGGAGAATAACCTCTCTGGACCTGCTGGTCACACCGTTTCTGATACAAGCCAAGATGCCATTGGCCTTCTTGGCCACCTGGGCACACTGCTGGCTCATGTTCAGTTGCTGTCAACCAGCACCCCCAGGTCCTTCTCCTCCAGGCAGCTTTCTAAACAGACTTCTCCTAGTCTGTAGCACTGCACAGGGTTGTTGTCATCTTACACAGTGGTTCACTATATGGTAGACGAACAATGTGTCATTGCGTGGCTAGAAAATATATTAGCCTTGTTTTCTGGAGGTGTAGAATTCAATCAGTTTATGAGTTCTGAATAAATTTTTTGACAGACTAAGACCAAATGTTAAACCCATTTTATGAATATTCACACATCATAAGAAAAAGACACATTGTGATAAACTTTTGAAAGCAAATTTATCAGCAAAGGATTAAATTTGGTACAGATTTCTCAGTTGTATCCTTCTTACTGTTGTTACTGACAAGTTCTTCTTGCACACGCATATCATAAACGCATGAATGACATGTGGCACGTAAGGTACCTATCTCCACACCTCTTGTAGCAAGACATTCTTTCAAAGACATTTGCAAGAAATAATGTAACCAGACAACCCCAGTGACTATCTAGTCCAGTATTTCTTAGACTAAATTACAGCATTAACTAGCCTTTTTGCTTCACCTATTGAAGAGGAGTTAGCAGCCCCTCAGTTAATGGAAATACAGTAACTATCCCCGCATTCTACTCTTAAACCCCGGTAAAACTGAGCTGCTGCGATTATAGAGCAAATGGCTATTTAGATGCATCCACTACTACTTTGCCCTCTCTATTAAAATAACACCTGGAGCTTAGTTTTACAAAATGGTCTAGACCTGCAATGATAAATGTAAAAGATTTTGCAGGAGGCTGAACATCTAGTCACAAATAATGGTAGATATGTTACATATGGAAGCTAGGAGGAAAAACAACTGAATTCATGGAAACACTTGCTAATGTTCTTCTGTAGCCCATGGCCAATGAATGTCTCCTGGCATAAGAAACATCATACCTAATTTATTTAATTTCTCTTATGCAAGCACATAAAATTATAATCCAGCTTTGTATACAATCTACATACTACTGACAGTAGAAGAACTATGCAAGTTCTGTTTCTGTTGTTTTTTTAAGGAATGGACTGAAATTGGGTTTAGTTTATCTTTGTCACTAGGTTCTATTAGAAAAATGCATTAGGTCTCCAAGTTATGCTTAAAATTTTAACACAAATGAAACAGCAAAACAAATAAAAACTAAAAAAGCATAACCAGTGACATATCATGTGACTCAGAAATAACTCTAAGAATTGAAAATTCCTCCTTTACACACTCATATCTATAACTTACTGCCTTACTAACATACACTTGTAGCCCATGGAGCTTCAGAAAGAACCCTGCTAGTTCTGACTGAAAAGTTCTCCTGGCACCCACACGTACAGCTACCGAGGAGGTAGCATCCTCAGGAGCAGCCTACGTGGCTGCTTCTGACCTTGTGAGCTTCCAGTGTCGTCAGCTGTCTAGACAGGCCGGCTGTTTAGACAGCCAACCATGAAAATATACTACAAAGAAGGGTGAGCTATTCTTAGATTCATGTTTACTTCTGGAGGCGAAATGCACACACTTCACAGAGGCTCCAACTGGCTGAAGAAGGTATAGTAAAGGATGACTTTCTGCTGCAAGCAAACCACACACAAGAGACAGCTAAATAATTCAGCTTTGGTATATATTAAGATTATTGCCAAGGCAGCAGAAGCATTTGCACAAGTACAGCATTCTTTTTTGTGTTTCAATACACTGTTTATTGTGACCAGAGTAAGGTAACAGTCGTACGATGGTATGCATCACTGCTGCACAATTCTCATTGCAACTGCACCTACCTATATATTTAAATTTTTTTTTTAAAAAAGTAATTATAAAAAGTGTGAAGATGCTTTTCAGTCTGGAGTAACAAATGATGTTTTTTGTTATCATCCAGGGAACAGCAGATACAATGAAATGTTCTAAGTCACACTAATTGCTAGGCACTGTCTAAAAAATCCACTCTACTTACAACCGTGCTTTTTGTAGGGTCAGATAACTGATGGACCCCAACAGGGACATGCCCTTAAAACCACGGAAAGCTATAACTGGATCAATTGAAGTATCCACATTGAAACACTTATGTAATAATAGATACAAAATTTCTTTTACTGTAACACACAATAGCGAAACAATAGGTTCTCCAAAATTAAATAATCTGAAGGGAAAAAGCCAAGAATAGTCTATACTTTGCCCATATAATTAATTAATAAAAAATTTTGCTATTATATCCCTGCAAGTAGTTAGAGAATCTTTTTAAAAAAGAATATATAATATGTATCATATTTGTTTTATCATCCTTTTCTCCTACTCCCCCCCAAAAAAAAGTAACTCTGAACAATTTCTTAAATAATGGATAGAAATAAAACAGATAACCAAAAGAAGATCTCCCTTTTCTCCCCAGTAAAAGATGAAATAAATCACAATAGAATCTCCAAGCCCCCTGGAAAACATAAAGGGACAAGAACTGAACAAGCACTGTTTATACTTCAAATACTTGGAAGATGATTGATTTCCTCTGAGATGTTCTACAAACCTAAGGAATATATATTACTGTACAAAAATTCTAAAAAAGAAAAACACAGAAATACTATTATTAGATGATTAACTCTCATTATTCTTGTCATATATACTCATTTTGCAGGATGAAGACAGCAATCTACATGTAAGATAGTATCAATAAGCTTACTGTAAAGATACACATACACACGCTGGAATCATCTGCTCAACATACCCATTTCCTCATCAATAATGATTTACTATAATCTTTTTTTCCCCAACATCACCAGTTGTCAGGCACTATCATGTTTCAACCTGGACAATTTATTCCTAGTTGTGTGGAACTAATTATTTTGCTTTCCAGCCCTGAAGCCCAGGAGCAGTGGCAAGAGAAGCTTCCCTGGTATTCTGTTCCAAAGGCAAAGAAGCATTCTACTTTTCTCAAATGGAAATCTCACTGAAAATCCCAAGCAAACACAAATTAAAAACAGCCCAAGGATTTAAACGAGATGCAGCTAGTTTAATAACCATCAAGGCCACTTGATTCCCAAATTCCTGTACTTAGAGGTTACTAATAGATGCTTCACATCATACTTGAACGGTTGTCAACCCTTGGGTATATGTAAAATGAACAGTTGGAAAACAATTTCTATTGTACTAATGACTTCCAAATTAGAATAAATGAAGTGGGTTTGTGAACTGGTCATTCAATCTCTTCCCTTTTTTGCCTCCCTTGTTATTGGAAAAGAACCTTTTTTCTCCTTCAAAATATTTGTTTTTAATTAAAGATCAACTCTTTGTTATGATAATTTTTTCATCACCTGGGCGGTAACAGAATTAACTGCATTTATGTTTCATTTCCATTTTCTTCTTGCTATTTTGTTTGACTTGTAAAAGGAGTAAAGTAGTGAAAGAAAAAAATATCTGAAATGGGGAAAGCCCTTCAACTTAGTTCATTTTGAGATAAAAAGTGAAACAATCTTTTCAGATATATGAAAATCTAATAATGTTTGTAAATATTTTAAAAATTCAAGATGTCTATTTTAATATCAAAATATTTTTCAAGTTGAGAAAGTTTATTGCATTTTCCAATGTTTGTGTATTCTCCAAAATACAGTAACTAGCTGTATTCTAGTTATATCTGCAGACAAATCTTTCAGTGTACTTTTTTCTAGAAACAGGTGAAAATGTCTTTGCTTATACTCTGCATTTGACCTCTCTAGTGCAGCTGCGTGAAGAAATTTTGATCAGAAACATGACGTCTTCATCATAATACACATTGAATATTCAGAAGATAATGAATTTAACACTCCACAACATTCCTTGATTGTATTACAAGAGCAAATGCACAAAACGGTATCTCAGAATACTGCAAAGTCTCTCACATTTTTGATTCTAGCTTTGATTCAGTGGACGCTGTACTGCAAAAAGGATCTAACTAATCACATGGGTCCATCCAAAAAGAACAAAAACTTCACATAAGCTGTAAGCTTTCCAAACAATTGCTCCATAGCTTTGTAAAGGCATTATTGGTCACCTCATTTCCAGGGTCAATGACTACAAGGAGATGAGGATCCTCAGTGATCACAGGCGGAGATGGTTCTGTGTAAGGAATATTAACAGGAAGACAAAAAAAAGATACTGTGGAAGAGAGTGGGCAAGTAAGCAGGTAAGTGATGATAGAACAGTTGTAATTCTGTCTAGTTGGAGACATGCTGCTCTCTTCAACATAAGAATACTATTAACATGATAAAAATTCGATAGCCTACAGTCATGCTTGATTTTGCTAAAATCCCACAGTATCTGAAAAGCTGAGAAAGGTGGGCTCATATCTAAATTGGGATGAGACCATAACAGTTACAACAGACGTGATCACGTTGTTGTATCTGACATAATGATAGAATAATTCTTTCAGATGAAGGGGCAAGATGATTACACTAGACAACACAAATGGATCAGAATTCAAGGAATACTGGTCCTAAATTCTATTAATGAGAGGTTGCTTTAAGTCTCAAGAGACTGTTTGAGAAACCTGTACTACTGGATTTGCAAATATTACTCTGTTTCTAAAAGTAATTTTTTTGAGATCATAATGGAAGAGATTATTACTAGTCAGTTTTATAAGACTAAGCTCCAGTTTTACAAACATCACACTGAAAACCTCATCATAACTGTCCTTCTATTGCAGATCTTGCAACAGTACCACTACAACAGTTCTGTATGAATGGCAAAAAAAAATATTTAGCTTAGCATTAACAACTTCCAGGGCCATGAGTGGGGAGTGTAGCTCACCACTGCACAGACTGAAGCAAAATTTGATATTTTGTATGTGTGTTGGCTCCATCCGACCCTCCAATATAAGGTGTTGCTTTTAAAGTCCCCAGTGAAATAAGGTTTGTCACATGAATGATGGTCATTCATATTACTGGAGTGAATAAATTAGACTAAAAGTAATGTTCTTGTTTTTAATTTTAAAGGTTAAATTCCCAAAACTAGAAACAACATGCTGAAACTGAATGAATGTCAATGCTTCAGGTATACCATGTCTTGGAGGGTGAGATATTCAAGTTGTTTTGAAGTTCAGGATAGATTAAAACAATTTACCTTTTTTTCAGTAACATTTTGGGAAACTCAGGTCAGAGTTCCTTTCAAAGTTCAGCTGCAATCAGTATGCTCTATTAACCTTATGATCCAACCAACTGATATAAACAGACTCATTTAGGTTGGAAAAAGACCTTTAAGACCATCAAGTCCAACTGCTAACCTAGCACTGCCAAGTCTACCACTAAACTGTGTCCCTAAGCATCATATCTACACAACTTTTAGATTCCACCATTTCCCTGGGCAGCCTGTTCCAATGCTTGACACTACTTTGAGTAAAGAAATTTTTCCAGATACCTAATCTGAACCTCTCCTGGCACAACTTGAGGCCACCTCCTCTTGTCCTATCACTTACTACTTGGGAGAAGAGACCAACAGCCACCTTGCTACAATCTCCTTTCAGGCTGTTGTAGAGAGCAACAGGGTCTCCTCTGAGCCTCCTTTTCTCCAGACTAAACAGCCCCAGTTCCTTCAGCCACTCCTCGTAAGACTCATGGTCCAGACCCCTCACCAGCTCCATTGCCCTTCTCTGAACTAAACTGTTATCCAGTTACGTTCAGAGACTCTTTTTCTTGAATCATCATACTAAAAATCACCTTCACGTAGTTTACCTATTAGTTAATTATGTGAAGTTCATTAAGCCTGAAGTAAATTAAAGACATTATGAAATGCAAGATACCAGGGTAGTGTCTCTCTCTTCTTAAAGAACTAAAAATTCTGGAGTTGCAGTTAACATCTCAGTGTAGAGATGGTGAACTGTTCAGAACCAGGCTAGAGGTGGCTGGGAGAACATGGAGAAGGACAGGACAAAAAGAAAATTTGAGATAGGAAAATCCCAGCATAGTGGGACATCTTACACAGTCATACTTGTCTACTGCTACTCAGGTCCACTTAAAATGCAGACTAGCACCCATAAAAGTTGTTTGCTTCTTCAGAAAATAAAAATATTTTGTCATTTTTACTCTCATGATTTCCAATGTGCAAAAAGTCCCTTAAAATTAGCATGCAGTTCTACAGAATTTGGCTTTACAAATAAAGGATCTTGCTGCTATGCAGCTGAGAAAGCACAAAGAGTTTCTTTTCTTTTTACTATTTAAAATAAAATCTTAAGTTTTAAATAAACATATGGGCCACAAACAAGTACATTGTTACTGCTTCCAAAGGAAGAAACTTGAACACAGCTAGAACAAAGTTTAAAAATATCTAGGAATCACAGGACACCTAATGCAAGTAATGCTTTATTCTTCACCCATCTTTGCATGCACAGTTATGCAGTAAGGTTGACTTGTAAAAAGAATAGTATTCAGGAAGAAGTGCTACTACAAAAAAAATCGATTTATCTGATATGGACTGTTAAGTATTTTGTACCTTAGGTGAAGGAGCAACAAACAATTGACACTGATCCAAGAGACTATTCTTTTTCCAGTGCTTTTTCATACAAAGGTGCTTTGCAATTAGATTTATATCAGTCAGCAAAACAGTTCAGCTATGTTTACAGAAATAATCTCTAAGGACATTTCCATCCTTTGTTTCCTTTTCTCCTCCTTTGCTTTGCATACCTGATCAACATCTGACAGCACCAGTTTGCTGACAGATCACTGAAATTAATCAACAGTTACCACAGACTGAATTCTAAGTGTATTATCTTCCAAATGGTAAAGACTCTTTTTCACTGTTGTATTCCCTATAACAAACAGTATTTAAACCAGATGTTTCAAGTCATACTCTCAGAATATCGTTATCATGTTTACAAACCTTCTGTCCTGCTAGTAAACACCTTGAATTTCCTTCAAATCTTCTAACATGATCCTATCACTAAAGTTTGCTATTCCTGAAAACTGATACTGAGAGGAATTCTCCTTACAATCTTCTAAGGAGATTCCAGCATAAATCAAGTCGGGGGTGGGGGTAGGGGAGAAGTAAAAAAAAACAAGAAATATTAGGACCTCAAGATAGAAGAATGATTTTTGAGTCAGTAGAAGACCTGAAATTCACATTTTCAGTGAAGCCAATGTATATGTTCTTAAGCATTGTCTCAGTTCCAAAGCATTTGTCTAGAAAAAATTACACATTAGCAATGACTCACATCCTTAGACAGCTGTAAACCAGTTAAATTTAGTTAAGAAATTACTTCATTCTGAGGAGGTTCAATAATATAAATAGCTTAACCTAGTCAAAAATGGTGTCTTTGAATTGTAAAATCCTATCATGGACACTGGTCAAGACAAGAGAAGGTTTTGAAGTGAGGGGTATAGGAGGAGACACTCTTCCCAACCTGCTGACATTGCTTATGTCTCAAAGTCTGCAAGTTTTAATATGAACAGACAATACTCAAAGTAAAAGGCAAATTAAATACCAGAAGTATAAACCCCTCAAATCTTCATAAGAGATTAGTTTCAGCAACATGTGAGCCAGTTGGGTGCAAACAGTTAATTACATTATCCATAAAAAAATCTCTTCCACTGGCTGATCCTCACTGGGGGACACCTTGTTTTTGCTGGTGTTCATCAGCTATGAGAATGTATCCATTATCTGCCACCACCAAGATTTCAACTTAGGTTGGTAGTTTAGATCATTTGTTCGTTTCAACTTGAATGTAATATTTCCACCCAAGTAATTCAAAACAGAACATGATTATCATAAATAGCAAAACAAATTAATTTAGGTTCTGCTTCTCTTCAATTAAGCATTAGGTTTATATATTACTCATTTATTTCATATATGTACAAATGTCACTTATACTGAGAACTATAGTCGAAATAATCTGTTAAATTATTTCACCATCTAACTAAGGATAACATCCATTTTGTTGAAATCCTGGCCTAGTCATGCAGATCATGCTAATGCTGCTCTCAGCTGTCTCCTGACATTACGAAGCAATCTTTGTGGCTATGCTTTCTGAAGTTGTACTCCCAAGACCTACCAAATAGAAATAGAAATACCAAAACCAACAACTGTTTTGGGGACATTTGTCATTCCTGTTCCAAGTCACAGAAAAGACTTTGACAATAAATACGCATACATTTAATTTAGGAAAGTTTAGTACAGAAAAAAATAGGAACATTATAATTTGGAGTATTTTCATATTGATGGTTCCCAAATGTTCAAATAAGGAAACCCAGAACTACTTCACTATGGAAGTTTGATAAAACAAGGAAAAAATTTGAACCAGTAAAGGTGAACTTAGATCTGATATTCTTTTTTGTAAAAAGCAGAATAAAACTAAGAAGTTGCAACATTGTTTTTGGTACAGCTTAAGTTTCACAAGGTTGTAAAGCATTTAAAACTGTCAAGTGAAAAACTTTTAAACTTCTTTACTTGAATAAACCAAGTACAGTGTTGCATTGATTATCATTGTGAAACAAACACTCCTCACTCTATGGCAGTTTGATCTTATCCACTCAGGAATACTGATGCTATTTTCCTGACATGCTTTAGATTTTGATTTTGGTTCTATACAGAGTAAGTATACCACAATTACTCACACAACCTTGCCTAGATACCTATCACACTCTCATTACAGAAAAAAAAAAGGGTGATGAGAAAAGACATGAAGAAAGGAAAAGCTTAACTCATCACAGCACTGCGATACCCAAGAATGGAAATTAGGGAGCAGAAAAGGCCAAACATTGAGGCAGACCAATGGACAGGATGGGAACATGGGATTTAATGTTGACTATAAAGGAAATCCTCACAGCAAGCTAAACTCCATTTACAACATCGTTTAGGATCACTCAAGCGTTAGTCTGTACAACTTGAATAAAGATTTTAAATGAGATTTGGATTCAGACACTGACTTACTTTGTCCAAATCACTGATTTATTAAAATGATTAAAGAAATACTGGAAGGTAATACTGCCTGAAAACCAGAGGGGAGAGCTCTGAGAAGGACGGATGCTTCTAATCCCAATGTAAAACATGCCTATTTAACTGTCATTATCCCATTTCATTCTCCTGAAAAGGATGCAGAGTCATGAATTGGAAGGGATTAGAAAGTCATACTGCAAATACTAAACACGAGACAGTGTGTTCAGCATTTAGCTATCATTTTTACAGAATTAATTCAAAACACACAGTGACAGGTGACAAAATATCACACTCAAATAAAATTCTTTCATGGCCTGTGGTAAAAAAAAAATGTAAGAACCTAATACATTAAATTAGTGCTGTCATTTTGTTATATTCTTATACATTTTATACCACGGACTGCTTTAGGCCAATCAACACTCCAATCTCTACTGAAGATAACAGCTGGAAGGGACAAAGTGGTCCTCTTTATCCAGAAGTTCTGTTTTTTAAAACCATCTTCTACCCATCTTTACCAGAAGGTACATAAGCACTTCATCATACAGAGTAGCATTTTAATTATCAAACACATGCTACTCCAGGACAAAGTGATCTTAGTTTCTCCTGGTGACACTACTCCGTACTGACCAGTTTTCTTGTCCTTTGGATAAGTGAAATAACAGGCCTGAAAGCTATTCATATACTTGTGGTTTATGACAGTCCTAATGACTGTCTAAATATTGTGCAGAAACCCACCTTAGAAGACTGTCTAGCCTAATGGATTCAAAATTCACTCTTGAATCCAGGAAATTATTGATTTAAACTAAAAATTACGCCTTCCTTGTTCTAGTGAAGATCCCTAAGTTGGCTAGAGCAATCACTAATGTCTGTTCCAGACACAGCTCAGACAATTTCCCAGGGGCAGAAAACGCCTGGACTCCTGGTGACCAAAGCATTGGAAATTGTGAAGTCTTGCAACCCAGAGAGCAATGAAAAGCCATGTCAGGAAGACTGATGTAAGCAACCTCAAAAATGGCATACGCCCTAGCGTTTCCTGTCTCTTCAATCACAAGGAGCTTTGTATTTGTCTAGTATGACAGTGAATACACCAACAAGGCTTATTAGCTTTATCTTGCCAGAAAAGCTACACGTTTAATTTATAATGAAGCCAAGAGGCCCCACAGTTGGCTGTTTTCCCAGATCTCTTCGAGAAACCAGAATTTGTCAGTCTCAGTACCTATGAGTAATGTTCCGTCTTGCCAATCAAGAGGTTATCTCAAGGCACAAGAAGGCCATAATATTAAAATGACTGCTCCTCTTTGAGGGATACCAAAAAAGATTCCTTCCATATATGACAGATTTGCTGAACTGTGGTTTGAGATTTTTGGAACACTGGAGCACTGATAATACCAGAAACTCCAATGGACTTTTCTTGTAACTTTGCTATTACAATCAATCTTATGTGACACTATTTCAGCAATGTGTAGCAGTTTAAAACCCCACATTAGCCAGCCACAATAGCTGAACTACAAAATGAACACTGTTAACCTCACAATCTTGTCTTCATATTTTTGTTTGAATCTACTTATCTAAAAGGACGAGTGGATATTCGTTACTTCAGTAAAAAAAATCAAGTACGTTAGTTAATAAACACAACAGGCAAGATTCTTAAATAACATCTATATACACTGAGAGAATGTTCCTTACATTGTAAGATCTCAAAATAAGAAATTGGTTTGCTAACTTTCACACATAAGAGACTAACAATTTATTTTTTAAAGAATATTACTATACATCTGGGAATACAGGTACACATGATACATATGATCCAGATGTTTTTATTTTTATTGTAGTATCACAAAATGCTCCAAGCAATAGAGGGGGTTATATAAAAATAAAACAGCCAGTATATTCTCCATTTACAATACAGTCAGGCATAAAAAAATTATTTTTAATACAGTAGGTTCCCCTAACACGGCTCCTGCATTGGTAGCTATAATGGTGCACTGAAAAGTACTGTATAAGCATAAAATTTGTTTTGTATAAATCAATTTTTCAAATTTAACTGATGCTTTCTCCACTAATTTAGATGTTCCACATAATCTACTAAACAACGTCTGAATGCATGTTAGGCACCTATGAATCAACTCACTCACATATTTCACAGCTCTGAAGCTTAATAAAAGTGATTCTTATGCAACACTATTTAAAAGCTGGACATGATGATTGGACAACAGGACTTCCAGAGGTCTCTTCCAAAGTCAACCATTTCATGATTCCGTAAAACCAATTTCCCATAAAACTGTAAGAGCACTGAACAAAGATCCTCAGGAAGTCTCATGTTTCATTTATTGATGTTCAATGCAAAAACATCTTACAATGTTCTCCAGCAGTAGAAGCCTGTGCTTAAGCCAACCGAACTAAAAATTATACCTTCTTTGTTCTAGTGAAGGTTTAACTTCTGGATTAATAACATAAAACAATTCAAGCTCATCATTACAGTGCCAAGAATGACTAGGAGGCAATTTACTGTTTTCAATAATTAAGTATGAAGTATGCAATTACCAATTAATGTAAGGGATCGTGTATTGTTTATTTTAACCTAAACAAGATACCTGTTACTACAGGGTATGAACTCACTGGTGAGGGCCATAAGAGCACCCAATTTAAAGCTGTGAAATGCATCCTCCTTTGGAAACCCAAAATCCTTACGATGAGAACGCTGGAGCTGGCATCTGGCATGACCGATCTGGATCAGGCAAGAAGATCAAAAGTATATTTCTTGGGTTGGTCCCTGGAGAATACATTGTCATCTCTGCCATCACCTGTAAACTTTGGACTATCTGCCATTGAAAATACCATCTGAAGCTGGGCTTGTGAAGCTTTTAGTACCCATATTCCAAGTCAGAAAAATGTGTGTTATTACATGACTCCAAAGAATAAAAAAAGATCAAATATCATAAGGTAAAGCTTCTCCTGAGAGGTTAGGGGTCTTGCTGACAATGAAACTGAAGTTGCTGTAATAAACTCTAAGATCTGCATGGTAATGACTCACCTTTAAAAGTAATTTACCAAAGAGCTGAAAAGAGGTATGAACAAACTGAAGTATCCCCCTGCCCTAATGTCTTCTTAGTTGTACATTCATAGAAGAAAAAAGACACCATGGCACCCAAGTTGGGCTGCAATTGCTCTGAACAGTCTCAATGAATTCTCAAAGAAGTGGAAATTTAGAATGGAAGGGTAAGGATCTGTCTTCAAAGTGGTCATGGGTCACTGTAAAATGAATAGATTCTGTGTTGTGTCCTTGTTTCCCATGTGGAAATTAAGCAACTAATCTCCTTCCTGAGTAGTAGAAACAAAAAAAATCGCACAGGTCAATTATGCTTAACTTGAACTCACATAATGAAGCTTCTCCAATCTTCTTTAGCATTTTCCTTGCCACCACAAAATTTTACCTAATGGTATTTACTCTCTCTGAAGATAATACCTTTATCCAAAAATCCTGTCCTACATGGGAAAGCAATTCTTGAAGGATAACCCTGAGAAGAGAAGTGACTAGCATCTTAAAGACACAGAGTAACAGATTTAACAGCTTCTGGAAACTTCTAAAAGCCATAAATTTCAATGCTGTTATTATCTACAGTGGTAGTCAGTAAGCCTGTAACAGAAAGGCTTGAATGAAAGAAAAAGCAGCAGCAGCAGAAGTCTGATATCCCCTCAGGGACATGGAGGGACAAATCCCCCATGACTCTCCAGGACACATCTTTGAAGTCATGTCTGTCAGTTTTAATAAAGAAGCTGACACAAGCCTGTGGGGACTTCAGATTTTTTTTCTGGTGTTTGAAATCTCTGAACTGGGTTTGGAATCAGTTCAGTGGTATACTTTGTGACCTGGAGTAAAAGGAGCAGAAGTATGGCTTTTTCCGACAGAGAGAGATATTTACAGAAATGCTCTTGTATTTGCACTGCTTGTTAAGCCACAGATTTGTTGAAGAAAAGTAGCTATTTCATCAGCCCTAGCAGAGCAGAAAGCCTAGCTTATCGTTCTTCTCCTTGCCGAAGCCGGATTGAGGAGTAGACTAATAGGCTCCTGGAGCACTGTACAGTGCTCCTCTTTAAACATTCATCACTCAATTATGTAAAAAGCAGAGAATAAGCTTCACCACACGTAAATTATCCAGTCTTAAATAAGAGGGCATATGCTCACTCACTTTGTAAATGTACACACGGACTGTTTTTGTTGGGACAGTCTCTCTTTTTCCTTTTCTGTGTAGTTTGCACAACCAAAAATGCAGGTTTGAAAGGCCATCACCTAAAGTGTTAATACTATAGGATTTCTAAGCACTACATGTCATCGTAGAGAGCCTCAAAGAGATTTCTAAAGGTCCATTCTGCATTTTATTAATTCTTAGAAAACCATGTATTCATTCAGCTCATAAGCAAGTTCAAAGTCACACCAGGGAATATAAAACTACCATAAACTGAATTAAACATTTGAAAATGCAGTTCCTTCTTTGTGCTCTCTTATCTCTTCAGGGTTAGAGAAGAAACGCTGCCTCAAGAGGCAAATCAGCTTCAAAGATCAGCAAAGAAATGGAAAGAAAATAATCTTTAAAGTATAAACACCAAACTTTAAAAGTTATGAGTATTAAACCAATCTGTAGTTTTTGCTGTAGTAACTATGACCACTAATGATTCTAAACAACTAACTTGCAGTTCCTGTCTTGCCACACAGTATTTCTTATCATTAAGTATAAGGTAAGTTTTTATTTCTAAGGGGTTTGAAAAGCATAGGGCATTTATTTCTTCTGAAGAAAGGCAATGCTTCTTATCCAAAACAGCAGGAACACTGCATTGGGAGTCTTCCTGAACACTAGCTAAAAAAGTAACATCAGCATAGGCACACACACACAAAATTGACCTGTGTTCTTCCTTTATGTTATCACAGGTCAATTATCACATAGTGCATGGGGAGCTGCCATAAAGACCCAGCTATCTTCAGGCACTGAAACTTGCATTTCATTTGCCTGCAGCTGCATTGCACAACAAGGTAGTGTTAACTCTCCCTCCCTAAGACAAAACATGACCACCCCTGAAAGCATGGGGCAATTGATTGCTGCTTTCCTCCCCACCCTCCTTTCAGAATAACCGTTACTTATTTTTTATCCCAAAATCTATTTCTCTAAAATGCCTTCATTGCAAAGTATTGTTTTTTTCCCCCCACTAATTCGTTTTCATCCTGGTCTGCCAGCACAGACAGACAGATGTGGCAAAGAGAATAATGAAACACAATTTTATGTTTTTCAGGTTCAGATTTCCAATTTGCCCAGCATGGACCCTATTTTATTTTCTGATGTCCTCCCCTTGCTTGACACTCTCGCAACTTAAAATGATGCAACAGTTGCTTTCAAAGAAATAAGAAAAAAAGATCCTGAAGCTCTATAAAACTAAGTTTTTGCACCAAATTTTCAAACATGAAGCTAAAACTCATTGCTGCAGTCTCCACATTTCTAGCATTTGCCCTATTTCTATTGTTTCAAATAAAGGTGCTACCAAGCAGCATCACTGTAGAAGCTCAGAAGAGGAAAGATTCCAGAATTTAAAATGTGAAGCACATGGTTTGTTCAGCAATCTGGAACATCTATTTTGGTGCCTACTGGGTATCAGTAGTGATGACAATTGTCATGTTAATCTCTCAGGTCTTTGGTGCTCATAATAATCTTCTGTGTCTCTTATTTGATTTCTAATTAGCCAGTAAATTTTCATTACTTTCTTCATCTTGATTTTAGAATGACTAGAAAGTATACTTTCTGGTTCACCGCCTTTAATCAATAAAACACAGATATTGATAGCTCATTAAACAAACTATGCAGTGGCCTGCATCAATGAATCCAGAAAGATACATTTTAAATAATTTTTCTTTCAACAATAGCAATTGCAGAAATTTAGTACAGCACAGTTTTGGACATTGTACTAAAAATTTTTTTGTCAATGTCATCAGCGTAAGTAATTACACATCTAAGAGAGTCACAGGAAATAAAATTAAAAAAACATGAACAGAAGCTGAGCGTAGCCATATATCATTGGGCTGTGACTATACTACTAGTAGAGGTGATGTTTCTAACTTTTAAAAGAAAGTAAACAACTTTTCCTGAATGGGTAAGTTATGCAAGTTAATGATTTTTCAATAAATTCTTTTCAGTATCTTTATGATTTTAGCTTTTGTTACAAATTTTCTTTTTACCTACCATTAAAAAAAATTAGTGTTCAAAATTTAGTTAATTAAGAGTACCCACTTCAAAAATATCCTCAAATCTGAGTATATGCTGAGGGAAGAGTACTTGGTAAACTAATTGAATAATATCTACTATTCTAATTATTAATTTGATTACATTCCTTCAATATGCCAACACCTGTACCCCACATCTTCTCATAACTGCAAATAGCAGTTATATGCTGCTGCTTCCAAATTTCCACGGGAAAACATTTCTTAGTGCTACACAAGAGGAAAAGCTTTTCCCGCACCATATGTCTCATAGTCTTTCACTGTATTCAATTAAAATGTCTGAGTACCTCTTAAATCATGATGATAAGCGTAAACCAAGCATTTAATATCAGATAACCAAGCCAGTAAAAATAAAATAACTTTGAAGATCCTTTAAACTGTGCTATTCAGATCTTCAATTAGAATATACAGATTAAAACCTTATCTGTCTGAACATGCCAGTTTATAACTGGAGGAAGGAATAAAAAGACTATTGTGCATAGAGGCAAACGTTCAAAGCCTGAACATTCTTTATTAAAGAAAAAAAAATTCTGAACTGTCCTGGAAGGTTTGAAAAACAGCACTTGAGTAAAGCAGAAAAAAGGCTGGGTACCTTAATAACACAAAAAAGGAAGTGTAATTCAGAGTTTACAAGCATAAGAGAAAAACATCTACACAAGAAGAGGTAAAAGCTTCTAAAGTTCCAGGCAGAGAGCAGAAATAGCTCTGTACGGTCAAAAAAGGACAGGCATATATATCATATAAAAAAGGAGACTTCTTCATTTTCTGTTGCACCTGAAACAGATTTTATGCAAGTTCTCATCATTTCGACAGTATATACAGAAAATCAGACCTGTCCTTCCTTAGATATTTTCTCAAGCTCTGCTGTTCTGTGGAAAAACGGTAAGGAGAAGAACAAGAAAAAGAAAGCCCAATCTATAGAAAATAGGAAACGTAGTCTTCAGGTCTGGAGAACCAGTTGAAAAATTCAATTAAAGACATCAATCCTAAAACTTTAAAGGACTGAATTTGTGTTCATTTACCTTAGACCATACAAAAAGTAAGAGGACATTCCCTATCGCACCACAAACCTGAGACAAAAGTATCATCAGCTGGATTCTTCATAATAATATTCCAAGTTTGCTAAAGAGAGAAACCAAAACAAACTGCCTTTGGAGTTAAAAACCTCACAATTTAAATATTCACGTTAAATAAAATGGCTCCAACAATTCGAAGACTGAAGCAAATTCAAATCTCTACATGTGATTCTAGTTAGAAATAGGAAAGAGATTTTTTTTATAGAGAGGTTATATGTTTCTTTGCTTAAGAAGTTTGGGAAAAGTTTTACAAAACAAGTCAAATTGCAGTTTATTATGGCAGTGCTATCCTCTCTTGAGCCACCTAGGAGAACAAGACCTCAAAAGCTTTATATCTAAAAGCCTGGGCCATTATGTTCCTGTTTGAAGAGACTAAATACTTTTGATTGAAAGTAGCAGCAAACAAACCTCAGAAAAAGCTAGCCGCATGACAAGACAAGATACAACTGTATTAATATGGATTACAGTGGTTTTGAATAGCAAGTTTAGAAAATTACTAAAAAGAGAAGATTTAGCACTGCTTATAAATGAACCAATGAAAAAGATTATCTTAAAAAGTTTAGCAGAGCGAATAATACAGCATGTGAAAAAACAGTGTAAGAGTAAATGGAAGTAAAAGAACCTCGCTGACATTTAACATTTATGCAAATGTCAGATTCCCCACTTCTTAGTTAAACATTCAGCTGGGATCTCAATCAATGTTTGGAGTGTGCATGACCAATTTTGAAAACAAAGAAAAAGCACAGTCCAAAAATTAGAAATCTGTAAGTGTTTCTAGAAAGATGAACAGTCAAAACATGAGACCATGAAGACTGGGAATTAGGGCTCTGTTATAGAATTATTAATGACTAATTTATGGCTAAACTCCATGCCTTAATGTCCATTCCTGCATTAAGTTTGTTGTTACAGAACTGAACATGACCTAAACTCTCATGATTCATAGCTATATAGAAGGAAAGGCATTGGCCAGACATGAGAAAGTAATCAATATTCTGATTTACAAAAATTCCACAGAAGTGCGTAAAGGTCTAGAAACCGCCCCCCACATTTATAGCCTAATACATTGAATACAAGCTCCAAGAGCTGCTTCTTTAGAAATACAGACAAAAAATATTCTATAAATTCAAATCCATTGTGACACATGCATTCTCTCTTTTTACCATGTTACAGCCTTTTAGGAAATATTGCAAGCAATTTGCCAACGATCATCCATGACATTCATGGCCCTAAGACTCTATGCCCTTTGGGAAATTTCTGTTATTTTCCTGACAGGGTCTACTTTTTCTTATCTAGACCTCCCCCATTTCACTGATTACGTCTACATTTTCTCATCCTGACAGATATGCAGAATAGTCTGAACCCCGATTATCCTGTTGTAGCAGTTCCCAAGAAATTTTAAATATGATAAACCAGCATTTCTAATGAAAGTTATACAAACTTCTTTCTGAACTTTTCTCAGTGAGTTACAGAGCAATCATCCTAATTGTTTCTACTGATACAACTCCTCATACATTTAGCTACGTATTGAAGTCATATTCACCCAGTGCCCTATGCTTCAAATCAGCATGGCTTTGTTAGGGGGGTGGTTGTGAAAGGATTAATTTTTTCAGATTATGTGCTTTCCAAAAAATACTTCAATTATCGTTAACAGTGAAATGGAAACAGAAGAAGCACATGCAACTGCTGAAGGGCAGCAAACTCTGCTTTGAATTTTGTTTTTTTCTTTAAAACTTCAAAACGAAATTTATCACTCACCATCTTCCCATTACATTATTGGAATTGAAGGAAGAAATGATTTGTTATAAGTTTCTAACCTAGTATATATTTGAAAATTATGTATAGATTTTATGATTTTAGTACTAAAATGTAGGATTAGCTCGAACAATAACTTTCAGCTAGCCTGTGCCTGGATACTTAAACTTAACTAAGGACTTTCAATAAGGCTGCAGTTAGAAAGAATGGGAAAGAATGTGACTCATCTAATTAAGCCAGATAACAGGACTAGCGCAATAAGAGAAAGAGGAACCAGCTAGGACTAGATGCAATCTTGAAGAGGTGCCCAAGGAGTCTAAGAGCATGCGCAAGAAAAGTTCTTGGAAAAGGAAAGTTGAAAAGTTCAACTGTGAGGAAGATCTATGGCCTTCAACCCGAGACTCCGAAGGAAACTCCCAGAGGGCAGAGTGCATGCACCAAGGAGAGGAAACTTATGTAAATAAAGTCTGGGAACTGATTATAACAGACACACTTGTTCCAGGAAAAGTGATGGATATGTATGCTTTGATTGTCTATCACCTTTGTGAATTGTGCTGGACGTTGCATGCACATTAGGTGGAGCGATCCCCTGCATGCCAGGCATTGAAGAATATCTTGCTTAATAACCAAATTGGCATTGATGATCGAGTCTGGCTTTTCACGGCACCAGAATCAATCATTAATATACAAAATGTAAATTCTAGTTCAGACTTTTTGACACACTGAGAAATCAATATGTAGCAGAGACATGTATCCGACTCAGGCCTCTACAATCTTACCTTCTTCTGAAGAACATTAACTTTGCGTTCCTTCACCTCTAACATGTCCTTGAGGTCATGGATCTCTCCTGCTTGAGTCCCCTTCTCCTCTGCCATCTCCTGAATCTGCTTTGTCTTCTTATTTAGCATGGTCTCCTTCTCTTCAAGACGTAATCGTAATGCATCTACCTGGATTCAGACATGCAGAAATAGGGTTTGGTTAACACTGAATGAGAAAAATTTTAGAAAAGTTAAACTACACTTCCACTAGGGAGTGAATACTGTCAAATTACCAATAGATTCAGAAAACTAACTTCTACTTTAAGACTTCAAAATACGTAAGCTTGTGATAAAACAGTTCTCACAAGCTGTAAACAGAGACTAAACAGTAACAATAATCAAATGTTTTGTTCCCAAATGTTATGAGACTGTCCTGGTTTTGGCTGGGATAGAGTTAATTTTCTTCCTAAAAGTTGGTATAGTGCTGTGTTTGGATTTAATACAAGAATAATGTTGATAACACACTGATGTTTAAGTTGCTGCTAAACAGCACTCATGCTAAGTCAAGGACTTTTTGGTTTCCCATGCTTTGCCAGTGAGGGAGTGTACAAAACACTGAGAGGGAGCATAGGAAGGATAGCTGGCCCAAACTGGCCAAAGGGCATACTCTGTACCACCTGACACCATGCTTTGTATATAAACTGGGGGGAAGTTGGCCAGGGGACGATCACTGCTTGGGGATGAGCTTGGCATTGGTCAGCAGGTGGCAAGCAATTGCACTATGCAGCACTCATATATTCTATTACTATTATTATTAGTATATCTTCCTTATCTTCCTTTGTTGTCCAATCAAACCACTTTTATCTCAACCCACGAGTTCGGGGTTTTTTTTCCCTGATTCTCCTCCTCATCCTACCAGGGGCAGAGGGGAGGAGCAGTAGGAATGAACAAGCTTAGTTGCCACTGGAGTAAAACCACAATAGGGTGTAATGTCCCTTCTTGGAAAATCTCAAATTATACTTCTCACATAACTCAACTTGCTAAGTTACAAGTCTGAAATTTTTATCCTCAAAGTAGAAGCCAACACAACATGTTGTTGAGAAGTTCCCTTATATGTAGGAACATTGATCCCTGTATTTGAAACATCACTAAATCTCAGAGCTTTGAACACTGACTCCTAGTACCAATCTCTTCATATTATGTTTTAATCTGATATTAGCTCAGCTTGGAGGTAACGAAAGCAGAGGTCTTCGTGGCCACTGCAGATCAAAACATGGAAAGAGTGTTACCTTAGGATGGCTAACAACATACTGGCTTAAATAGCAACTTCATCATAGTTTAAATGTAACATGCATTTTCAGCAGGATACAGTTTTATATTAAAGATAAAATGGAACAAATGACACAGTAGAGGGTAGTGTGGGTGCAATTTGGACACATAAACATACTTAGAGCTCCCATGGCCTCAGTAAGCTTAGAAACACACTCCGGGAATTCTATGGTATCCTCAAACTTCAAAACTGCATGTTGAGGAGCTTGTGCTTTTCTTTCTGCATTTCTCTTACACAAATGAAACACACAGCTCACAAGACAAAAGAAGTGGAAGAAGGAATCAGAGATAACTGAATATAAATTTGATAAGGAGAAAAAGGTCACCACAGAGCACAGACTAATCTCAAAGACCATTGTGGAATACGAAATCCAACACCACCAACCTGCTCAAGATACCAAAAGAAACTCGCTGACCCCTATCCACTCAGCATTCACACAGAGCTCAAATCTGCCAGCTTGGCTGCTAATCTTATTTGACAGTAGCAGATTCGGTCCTGTTAACTGTGCATTACAGGACATCAGTTACACAGAGTAAACAGGGGGATCAATGAATTTGTTGGTCCTTCTGTACTGCATAGGCTAGCAGAGACATGAAGTGAAAAGAAGACTTGGACAACTCCAACTAGGAAAAGAATGTGAGTAGTCACTGTGTTTATGGCATTTAGAGCAAAATCTCATTTTAATGAATGTGTTATTCTAATTCCACTTTATTTTGATTTGCTAATGGAAAAGTTGCCTCTAAGGCTCTACATTCACAGTATATTACACCCAGAAAATCCTTTGCTGTTTCGTCTCATTCCTTTTACATGGAGCAATGTGCACTTGCCAGTGAGGAAAAGAACTACCCTGCTCTCCCCATCAGCTCTGCAATCCCACTGCCACCTCTATGTCTGGAGCCTTCTCACTTACACATACGTTATTAAAATCACATTCCTGACCTCTCACCCAGCAAGTGGGGCGTGGAGTATATTTTGCAGTGATATTAGAGTACCAGGTACTACCCAAATATGATTTATAGGGTTGCTAGTGTTTGTAATGAAAAGTTAGCAGGTGGATCAGGTTTTGTCTTCTATTTAAAACTGCACAGATTTATAGATTGATTAGGTATGTTCTTCCCTGGATATATCTAATATTAAAGCTCGGAGTGACTTTCATTCATTCTTGAAGGGAAACTGAAAATCTCCCTCACAAATAAATCCCCATAACTTTCAACAGTTGTGTTGCAAAATATTTGAGATGGACCAGATGCCTATAGCACAGTACTAAGTGAAAAGAGAACATCTGCAAACAGAAATTTATCCACAGAATGCTTTTGATTTTCTGATTGATTATTCTCTTTGAACTCTATATTAGCTACAGTTTGGGGTAAATTGCATTCCTGGTTTTATTTGTGTGAGGTCCCTGCCTAGGAAACCACAGAAAACACTTTCAGGAATATTTTCAAAGGCTGGCAGGACACACAATCATCACCTTAGCACTATTCCTGGCAGAACACTGCACTTGTTTATTCATGTCAGCTCAGTTTATGTATAGCATCCTCCCACAGTGACAAGAACTGAGGTCTGTGGGAGTCAGGTGATGCCAACTTCAACAAAGTCAGCTTAAGATTTTCTCTGCACATGGAAACGACTAGGCAAACAGCTACTGAGGTGCTGACGCCCCTTCTCTTGACTTCTGCATCTTGGATGGTGTTGTCTTAACCCTAGGTTAACCTAACTGCTTTCACAGTATTAGACTGCCATGTCTTTAATTATGCATGGCAAGTAAAATCTTACAGTTTAGCTCAAGCAACAGCTAGCCCTTTGTATAACAATGAACTTGCTAACTTGACCTGCACGGACCATCCAATTTCCCATGAAGCTTTAGCAAAATAAGCACATTTGTTCCCACCTTCAACACAACAGCCTTCCTAGATACAGATATAGCAGGCACCTCTTTTCAGCTGAGTACCATACATAAGACATACATTTCTTCACTGTAAGAACCATGCTGGGAACTATTGATCTGTCTCCACAGAACTTTCCAGAAGCAGCAAATAATACTCTATGACTCTGTTCCTAATAGGCATAGCCATATACTTAATACGTAGAACTCCAAATTTATAAGAAAAACTAGAACATTAGTAGCTCCAATGATTACTAGAAGAAACAGAACAAAGGACATAATATTTCATTTAAATTTATTCTTAAGCCTCTTCTAAATTTTTGGATTCTGTAATTAGGTTAGTCTTTGCTTTAAGAATATTCCCAACTTACAGCTTAGGGAAATCACTAATTTTTTCTGAAGTTTCTTCTGGAAAGGACCTTAAGAGACAATCTAGTTCCAAATCCCCTGCCATGGGCAGGGACACGTCCCTCTAGATCAGGCTGCTCAAGGCCCCATCCAACCTGCCCTTGAACACCTCCAGGGATGGGGCAGCCACAGCTTCCCTGGGCAACCTGTGCCAGTGCCTCACTGCTCTCATCATGAAGAAATCCTTCCTTATGTCTAGTCTAAATCTACCCCTCATCCTAGGTGTCAGTCAGAACTGACTCAAGAGCGTGAGTCAATACAACTTTGCACACATGTTTTTTCTTATTTTTACTATCACCTCCACTGTACAGTAGCGATCAGGTTATTATGACACTGGTGATTCCCACTTGAGTTTAAGTTGTCAATGATCACTAGAAAAAACAGTGCTCTGCTCTTTTTCTGAGATGGTGTGATTCTTCCCATCTACCCACCACTTGTTCAAACCATGGCTGAATTATTGATTTTGATCAGTGAACAAAGTCATACTCTGTTTGGTTCTATCAGAAGGTGCAGTCTCCTCTATATTAAATCAAGGCCTCTGTAATACCAAAATTCAAAACTTCTATTCTCTTTTAGTACGTCATTAATAGCAGCAAAAGGAACTGACATAATATCAGTCCTGAAATGTTTAGAGCTTGCTATTGTTTCTAGTAAGAGACATCTACTTTTTAAAGTAGATGTTGAAGTAATTCTATGCCAGCACTCAGAATTCAAAGATAACTGAGAAATGCAGAGGAAGACATAAACTCATATTTGCTATGTAAGGTGAAATGTTGCTTTTATACTAATGCAGATACTGCTTTGTGACATCTCCAAGTAACAGAAATGAGTACATTTTAAAAAGCATCAGTTTTATGACATTCTGCTGCTGTCCTGCAAACACACGATATAAACACAAAAAAGAATTAAGCTGTTTTCCTACGAGCTTGGTCTGTAATTAAGACTTAAAACGTATGTTTACTGACTTGTTTTGAATGCAGTGGTAGTTCACAAGACCGAATTCTCTATTTTTGACATTGAACTTTGTTATTAATTACGTTAGAGTTGACTCTTCACCTCCTTATACAAATTGCAGCACTATCCAGTACAGTCTGTAGAAGAACTGAGAGTGAATTCTTTAGGAACAAACAGCTCCCATTTATCTGGACAACTTAGTCCTGATTATGCCATGGAATAGAGATGCACACACCCAGCTTTGGGCAGAGCCCGTTTGGTTCTTGCTAGGGCTATAAACTCTGAACAACAGATGTTCTTCCACAATCTCTAGCACAGGACATGAAATACCTGCTAAACACCGTGAACTGAGCAGTTTACTGTTCACAGGTGGCAACACAGGTCTTAATGTAGCTGGTGCTAACAAGCCTTGTTAGAATACAGCCACCTCCCATTCGCACATTCCTCACTAAACATGATCCACACCCTAACTCTGTCTGGTTTGGGAGAGTCTACTACAGTTTCAAAATGCCAATATAAACTCCAAATAAAGAAAGATTCTTACAGAATTTTATGTTCTACTGAGACATTCTGAGCAAATAAAATACTTCCAGACAACTGGATTAATTTTTCTACTGAACGTAACATGTGAAACAGACTAATTACAGAACCATGCCAATGTGGGCAGTACACGAAAATAAAGAGGAATGTTCTCACTGATTAATTTAACCTTCCATTGAAGCCACATTCCTTCTGGCACTCACCTAAGCTAAAGGGCTTATTGGGCCAAAGAAAAACCTTATATGGATGAAGTCTTAATTCCAAAATAAATATTGGTTTATTTTTTGTTTTGTTTACAAAGAGACTGTACATTTTTAAGAGCTATACTTAAAGGTTTCTTAACAAATTGAAAAGTAACCACAATATCCTCTCCACCAAATAGCCCCAAGATAAATACCCCCACAAACAGCCCATTGTTCTTTGCAGTTAGAGTGTGGCAGGTGGCAAATCCATTTTAGATATATTATACAACATCTCTTCCCCATCTACCTGCAATTTTAGCAGCTAATGTTTTAGCTCAACAGCAACTCCTTATTGAAAAACAGGTAGACAGAAAATCATCTTTCACTGTTACTGTAGTTGTAACATTTCACTTAAAATATCTGGAAGTAAACAGTGTTAATCACTTAAAAGCAGTAAGTAGAAAATCTCTCTGACTCTTCCCCTACCCTTACCTTCAATTGAGTTTTTATTAGTTAAAACGTGTTTGCATGTTTCAGAGGAAAATCTGATTTGATTTTGTATTGTGTTGCTATATGAGAATCTCATTCTGAAGAAGTTGGTGAAGAACAAATATTGTCTATGGTTATTTGGTGATACTACAAGTTAGAATGTGGTATAATTTTCTATATTAAAAAACTACCTTGGCCCTCAGGTAAAATAAAATCAAAATGTTCTGAACAACTATCAAGAGTATCTATCAATGATATATAACCAAGATTTTCTGGTTTTACATATTTTGTTTAAATTACATCCTTTTTATTTGAGTAAATATGTTTACCTACCATAACAGTGGAAATTATGACCATCTACTGAAGTCTTAACTTTTAAATGAAATACTTTCTTTCAAGATCTTCCTCTCTCATAAGCAGATAAGTACTGCTTTTTATTTTTTAAATGTAAGAACAGAAATGTGTTTCTAGCTTTGTAGGTTTGTCACAATACTGCACAGTGATTTAATATTTCTATATTCTTTTCAAAATCTGTAATGGATCAAAACCTGCAATTTACATTTTTAAATATCTACTTACCTGATACCTACTTCCAATGATATTTTGAAATGTACGTACTTTTTAAATAAACATGTAAGGATCTAGATATGTTCCTGATTAGCAAAAAGTGAATGAACAAAATTTAAAAAAATGTTATCGTTGTAAACTAGCAGATTTTCTCAGTTATACTAACTAATGCAATTTCAAATTCTACACAAATCTGAGAAAAATCAGAAAATTCACCTTAGAACACTGAAAGATATTTACCACATGCACCCATAGATTCACTGAACGTGACTACATGAAAGCTACACGAGGGTAAAAAGTTCAAATAAATTTCCTTACACCCTAGCAATATGGAATCTTTCCACCAGTGTTACTATGTAACCTGCAAATTTTCTGCATGCCTATTTCACAGGTCCTTTGACTTTTTACTGCTTTTGCTGCAACAACACAAATAATTTTTGATGCATTATCGCCATCTTTTGGACTCGTACTAACACTGCAATTTTCTAAGCCAGGGGATTGAAATGCTGTCTTCATACAACATTCTCACTCTTCAAGAATGTCCAGAAGCAATAATGTATGCTTTTGACATTCATTCAACATTTGACATTCACATATATATGTCTTACATAATATGGGAATTCATTAAGCATTTGTTATCAAAACAGTCTTGAAAATTTTTCCTCTATCTTGGAATACGCATCCTAAAACATGAAATTTCATTATTTCAGATGTAAGCACAGGCTTACATGCAAGAGTTCCCATAAAAGCTAACAGCAGCAGCAAAGCCTCAGTGAGTTTAATACTACTTGAACAATTTTCTTTCTCTGCTCCCTTTTAGCAGCAAGGTAGCTGAAAATAAATCCCCCAACTCAGGTATTGTAACTTGCAATTTAGCTGCACCTAGGGAAAACAATATTAAGAGACTGCATATTAGTGGGGCACATCATAAAAGTGTCTATTTATCCAAGGGAATATGTCTGCTCTCACACACACATATTTGTCTGTACAATCAATCCCCTAGCTTAGAGCATCAAAGATACAATGTGCTCAGAACAAACAGTATTTAACAGCGATGGGATTCTATAACCTAAGCAAGAAGAAATAGTGATTATTATGTCTTTCTCTATGAAAAGTCAGTAAGTATGGAATTGCCCATTTCACCTCTGTCTGCAGGATGGCAGCTCTTTGCTCTTTAGCTGTAAGAGACTCTTTCAGAACTTCAATATGCTGCTTGCTGTCAGAGAACTGATTTGTCAGGGTCTCCAGCTTTGTCTGCAAGGCCAGCAACTCAGTGTCTTTGCGTGACAGCTCCTGTTTCACCTGACCAATCTGAAAAAGAAAGGAAAGATGGGCAAAGGAAAAAACAATACACACCTTCCTTACATAAATAACTGTAAGTTTACCAAACAGTATGATACTCTAAACTTATCCCACAGAATTGTGAAGCCTTCAGTTACCTGGAATGGAAGGCCAGCACAATTTGTCTCATGAGCAAAAGATACAAAGAAAAAGAAGCGTGAGTGTTAGCATTTATTTTTCAAGAGAGTTTCTTTCTAACAGTCAGTCTGTCCTTACTCATCTTTTAAAGGCCTGACCAAAACCAGTTATGTACCAAGGATAAAGTTTGAATGAAGATGAAGTGGAACTGTAATGAGAATGTGCCCTTACGCTTCAGTATCAGAAAAGAGGACATACCTACAGGTCCCTCTTAGAAGCAGGCCTGCCATGATGTCAAACCAGCAAGGTTCTGCCCATCTCTCTATCTATCAATCCAGTCTTATGCTTATGGAGTATGTAAATGCATCTTTATGTTTCTCACTATTTATAAAGCCAGTATTTCAATCTTCTAAGAAATATCTTTTAATTTACACAAGCTAATTAAAACAGATACATCAAAATAACAAAAAGACTATTCTTGGAATTGTACTTTGTTGCGAGCAATTCCCTAGATTTAATTTAGTCAATTAAATGAGTACAGAAATGCCAATTTATTTTAACAACTGTAGGTTGGATTATTATTTAAAAAGGCAAACAGTAAGAAATTCTAAAAGTAAAGCATTGAAATGAGATGAAATCTCATTCTCAGTGCAATCATCCCCCAGGACAACTTTGGTGTAAATTTAAACGAAAAAAAAAAGAAAAAGGACAGGGAAGTTTAAAGGTAGACATACGTCCAAGTTTAAAGCCAACTTTCTAGTTTGTCTCCGATACATGTCATAGAATAAAATAGCAATGTTTTACATTTATATAATACATAGCAGAGGTGGACATATCTCTAAAAACTAAACAGTTGCTCTTTTATTAACTTGAACAATTTTGTTTGTGACATTAAAAAAAAAATCCTTCAATCCCATATTATGGTGTTCAATACTTCCAAACAGAAATTAAAGGACATCACAAACTAAAAAAATATATATGTCCAGGTCATATTTTATTTTTACGAATGTTTTAAGAAAAAAATAAATTGATATAAGCTATAATATTTTTTTAAAAAATTGGAATAGCTTGGGTAAACATAGTATTATGTTGATAATACTGTTTCAATAATGAGTAACTAAGAAAGAAAACTCCTTACTGAAGAGTATTAAAACAGCATCAATAGATGTCATTAAGGACTCCTGTGCTCCAGTGAGAAACCGCATACATGAGGAGATATGGGAGAAGGGAGACAGAAGAAGGAGGACATGTATCTCAAAAAACCTCATACAAACTCATTTTTTAAAATGGAATAATGGGGAGAAGTATAAGAAGAATTTAATTTATAGAACTATTCAATGTTTACTGTTCACTTAATTCAAACATATTTATACTAAAAGTAAGTATCTTCACAGAATTATTTCAACACCTACTCAAATTAGATACAAAGGTATTGATATTAGCATCACTATTTCTGTTGTCAGCTACTGACCTATACAACCAGTAGCAGAATACTGTTACACACAGCAGAACTGCTGGGAAGATACGAACTATTGCTGCTATTTAGCTTTCTGGAAAATCTAAACAAAAAAGCCTCCCAAAAATTTCATATGATGCAAACTTTTTCAACTAGGTAGCCTGAATTTTAGTAAAATCTTCTCAAACCACTTTGGGTTTTTTTTGAACAGAAATTCTTTTTGGAGTAATCTCAGAAGAGGTGTTTACCCTAAATATTTGTCTTTTGGTGAAATGGTCTAAACACAACCAACCATATTTCACTACATTAAAATTCCCAATCGGTACTCTAAGATCACTCTCTCCAGACATGCCCATTTCAGAGCTCTAAGCCCACACTGACAATGAGCTAAAGCTCTTCAGGAAGAATGCAGTATATACCATTCCAAGTTGCAAGGGATGTTAGGCAGCATTAAGTGCTCACATCTCTCTTCTCAGTGAGATACCATGATCACTTAATAAATGCACTGATTTCACAGCAAAGGAATAACCTAAATTCATGCTGGTGAAATTAAACAATTAGTTTTAAAAAGCGTTCAGCATCCAGCTCTTGTTATTTTTTGTGAAACAATGTTAAGATGGTTCAGCACAGGTTTCCAAGTTATTCTTCTTCTACTATGGAAAGTGAATCTCTTTGAAAGTCTGGTCCCTAAATGGGTGCTGAATACTTTTGAAAATCTGCTGTGTTATAGAAGAATAAGTTATTGATTAAACAGCTCATACCATTAAAAAAACCCGTAACAAAACAAATATAGACGTTTAGTTGAAGAGTGATATTATGGACACCAAAACCACGTGAACAAACAGGCAGCTACAAGGCTGAGCAGGCTGTTAGTCCTAGTGTTATATCAAGTCGTAAAGAGGTAAGAGAAGAAAAGCTACCCCGACAGCCAGAGAGCTAGCAAGCCCCAGCGAATGGCCACTGCACACAAAAGATATATCTTACTGCAGAGACCTCAGTCTGGAGACCAGCCACTCTTTTTTTCAGGTCCTCCCCTTGAGCCTCTTTGGCACTTAGCTCTTCCTTCAGTTGCTCTACCTGCCACGACATTGTTATGCTTTTAAACATTTGCCATTTGTCACCTTCTAGTTAGTCTGTTTATATTCAAGTAACTAAAAGTGACAAAGAACTGAACAGAAGGTTCAACAACACTGGTCACTCATTTTCTCTTCCATTCTTCATTAAGTCTTCTCAAGATTTTAATGTCTCTGTCATTTCATACAGGCTGCCAGACAAGAATTTGATTATGGAACAAAGATTTATAGTTATGATTAGGTTTATATATGGCAAGTATGGGAGAGTTCACCCAACAGTTTTGAAACTGGAATGCATGAGGAAATTAGGACAGGAAAAAGAACATTTTTCAGTTTAAGAGAAATAAAGTTAATTATCAAGATACACACACAGATGACTATACAACACAATTTAAAAAAAAATGTTGTGCGATTACACAGAATCACAGAATAACCAGGTTGGAAGAGACCCACTGGATTGTCGAGTCCAACCATTCCCACCAATCCCTAACAAGGTAGGACAGCAAGATGTCAAGATTGGAGCTGGCTACAAGTCATGAGTGAAGAGTCATCAAAAAGGAACAAATCTTCTGCAGGAAAATAAATAAGTAGACACAACAGATGGAAGACATCCAGAAACTGAGTAGCTGTATAGATCTATAGGGCCACAGAGGGGAATGAAAGGGGGAAACTGGGGAGTTGCTAAGAAATAAAGAAGGGAAGAAGAAAGAAAGAAGAAAGGGTGGAAGGAGAACAGCAGGACTGCTTACAATGTATTTAATTTAACTGTACAAGGTGGCCCGAATTTTCATTAGAAAATGCTGGGGTCCACTAAAAGACTAAGGAACATTTCTTCAGAGAAATAAAGAATGAATTGACTTTTGGCTATATACGGTTCAGTAGTCAGTGCCCATCTTCATAACCAAGGATCAACATGCTCACTGCTATATTTGTCCTGTATTCCAAATGGCATAAGTAATGTTTGCACCACCACTGCTACTGAATCTACTCTCATTCTGACTCTGCAGCTGGAAGTAGAGTGTAACAGAAAACCATTACAGTGACAGTTCATGTTTTTTTCATCTTTTACATAAGGAAAAGACCTAGTTATAGTATAAAAGTTGCGAAAACAAACACTCTTCAATAGACTACATTTGAAAAGACTCTAGACCAACCCTTATGAAACTATAATGGATTAGCAACAGTCTAAAGACAAACACAAAATTCTTCCGAAATAAAAGCAAGCTGGTATGACAGTAAAAGCAGAATTTGGGCTGTTGATCTTAGTGAAACACCAATATAATGTTTTAAAATTTGAATTTAAAATTCTCTCCAATATTTTCAAGTTATTTTAGTGGATTCAGGGCAGAATACAAAACAAATGGGAACCCAGATATAACACTCAAGTATGAATATTTCTCTCATCTGTTCGCTAAGGTCAGTTTATCTTACTACTGCCGCTTGTTTTCTCAGTACCTTGTTTTTCATAAATTTGGAATGACTACGGTACACCTCCATTTGCTTCATTTCCTCTTCACGTTCCTCTGTGCTCAGAGCTCCATTTGACTTCAACATCTGAATCTCCTCTTCCAAATCCCGGAGGCCACGCTCCATGGAAGAAATTTTTGAATCCTGAAAATTATTAGAAGAGACAGATAAAGATACACAGTTAGATAATTTGTTAACATACCACTGGAGATAATAAAAAGGAAATAATTTGTTGGACATGTACCTGCCCTTGACATATACTTCTGAGGTACCTACAGAAATCAGTCTACAACTCTCTGTATAGCATCTGGTTGAGTGCTCAAGTACTCATTTTCCAGTTTTTCATAACTTTCAAGGAAAGCAAGAGTTTACAACTGAAAGAAAATATGGCTATGGCTACAAACACAGTATATGATGAATAAAAAAGGATCACGAAAAAAGGTTGTCTTGTAATGTGAAGCCAGCATACAACAGAGAATTTTAATTCTAATTGAACAGCAAAACGTGGCTGTAAGAATAGCAAAAAATGGGTTTGTGCTACTAGTAATTTAAGTAGGTCACAAACAGAGAAATTAAAAGCATCAAAAGCTTCATAAGCAAGGAAAAGATGCAACAATCTAGTGTTGAGTAGACAATCAGCGTCTACGACCTCTGGAGGAAGGGGCAGGCATCCTGGGTGGACTATAGGGAGGAAGTGGGATTGTGCAGGGAAAAGTCAGGAAGGCTAAGGCCCAACTAGAAATGCAATTGGCCAGGACTGTGAAAGACAACAATAAGTCTTTCTACAAATACATCAACAGCAAAAGGAGGGCTAGGGAGAATCTCCAGTCCCTAGTAGATGCAGAGGGAACAAGAGTAACAGGGGACAAAGACAAGGCTGAAATGCTCAATGCCTACTTTGCCTCAGTCTTTAACAGTAAGGAAAGTTGTTCCCTCTGTGCACAACCCCAGGGGTTGGAACAGAAGTATGAGATTCCCAAGGTCCAAGAGGAGGTGGTTAGAGACTTGCTTGCCTGGCTAGATGCCCACAAGTCTATGGGGCCGGATGGAATCCACCCAAGAGTTTTGAGGGAACTGGCGGATGTGCTGGCCAAACCCCTTTCCATCATCTTCCAGCAGTCCTGGATGACTGGGGAGGTTCCGCTGGACTGGAGGCTGGCTGATGTCGTGCCCATCTATAAGAAGGGTCGCAGGGAGGATCCGGGGAACTACAGGCCTGTCAGTCTGACCTCGGTACCGGGGAAAGTTATGGAGCGGGTGATCTTGAGTGCGATCAAGAAGCACTTGCAAGAGAACCGGGTGATCAGGCCCAGTCAACACGGGTTCATGAAAGGCAGGTCTTGCCAGAGTAATCTGATCACCTTCTATGACCAAGTGACTAAACTCTTGGATGAGGGAAAGGCTGTGGATGTGTCTTCCTGGACTTCAGTGAAGCCTTTGATACAGTTTCTCACAGCATTCTGCTTCGGAAACTGTCGGCCTCTGGCCTGGATGGGTGCACACTCTCCTGGGTGGAAAACTGGCTGAATGACCGGGCCCAGAGGGTGATGGTAAATGGAGTTAAATCCAGCTGGAGGCCAGTGACAAGTGGGGTTCCCCAGGGCTCAGTCCTGGGTCCAGTCCTGTTTAATGTCTTTATCAACGACCTGGATGAAGGCATCGAGTGCTCCCTTAGCAAGTTTGCAGATGACACCAAGCTGGGTGAAAGTGTGGATCTGCTGGAGGGTCGGGAGGCTCTGCAAAGGGATCTGAACAGGCTGGACTGCTGGGCAGAGACCAACAGCATGAGGTTTAACAAGGCCAAATGCCGGGTCCTGCACTTGGGGCACAACAACCCTAAGCAGAGGTACAAACTAGGAGAAACCTGGCTGGAAAGCTGCCAGGAGGAGAAGGACCTGGGGGTGCTGGTTGACAACCAACTGAACATGAGCCAGCAGTGTGCCCAGGTGGCCAAGAAGGCCAATGGCATCTTGGCTTGTATCAGAAACGGCGTGACCAGCAGGTCCAGGGAGGTTATTCTCCCTCTGTACTCAGCACTGGTGAGACCGCACCTCGAGTACCGTGTTCAGTTCTGGGCCCCTCAGCACAAGAGGGATGTTGAGGCTCTGGAGCGAGTTCAGAGAAGAGCAACAAAGCTGGTGAAGGGGCTGGAGAACAGGCCTTGTGAGGAGCAGCTGAGAGAGCTGGGGTTGTTTAGCCTGGAGAAGAGGAGACTGAGAGGAGACCTTATTACTCTCTACAACTACCTGAAGGGAGGTTGTGGAGAGGAGGGTGCTGGCCTCTTCTCCCAAGTGACAGGGGACAGGATGAGAGGGAATGGCCTCAAGCTCCGCCAGGGGAGATTTAGACTTGAGATAAGGAAAAAATTCTTCATGGAAAGAGTGGTTAGGCACTGGAACAGTCTGCCCAGGGAGGTGGTTGAGTCACCATCCCTGGAGGTGTTTAAGGTTAGGGCGGATGAGGTACTTAGGGGCATGACTTAGAGATTGGTGGGAATGGTTGGACTCGACGATCCAGTGGGTCTCTTCCAACCTGGTGATTCTGTGATTCTGTGAGTGGATCAAGCAGTTACGGATACTTCAAGTATTGTGGCTTATATATACCACATATATAAAACATTCCCATGGTTCAAAAAATACACATCTTATAAAAGAGTCAATTTACCATTATCCTCATAGTTTTACAAGACGATCAGATCTATTTGGTTTACTGTTTCTTTAGAAGTCTTATGTTTTAGGAACAGTAAGAACAGACTCATACAGCACACTGAGCTTCACACACAGTCATGAACATGGATATACATTCCTGAATTATAATCTCTTAAAGTAGTCATTCTTTTTAATCTCTTTACTTCAAAATATTTGACCTGTCCTGAGATACAGGTAGGATTTGAAACTATCCTCCACTCTTTCACAGACCAATCCTTCATGATTTTTTTTCTGACAATTAAAGCACAGATGAATTACACATTAAAGATTTTCATTTATACGTTATAATTCATAAGATAAGATTTTTCTAAGGGCCTATTATGAAGATCTAGTCAGATCTCCTGCTTTAATTTGATGATTAAGTTAAAATTGGTAAAGGAGACTCTTGCAACAAAAATTAGAGCTGTTATAAGTTGAAGTGATATGTTGCAATTTACATCAGCATGTGCTCACATCACTTCCTGGAAGTAACAAGTGTTTTTCTTCTAAGAGTAAAGACAGCTTATTGTTACCAATTAGTTTTCATTATTATTGACCGCAAAGATGACTAATAAAAGACAGTAAATGAAAGGCTCCAGAGTACAAAGATGGGAAATGACTATGGAAAACATTGAGATGTAATGGGAAGAGTTGCAATGAAAAAAAGAATAGAGAAAATAAAAGAAAAGGGACCAAAACAAAACAGAATAGTTTGCAAAGTCAGTTTCAAATTTTCTACTGCATTTTTCCAAATGCTGTCTGATGCACTTTATGGACCATAAAATATGAAATACAATTGCATAAAGCTGTGTAAACCACATATTCCACTTGTGGCTCTTGGCAAATTACCACTGTTCCATTAGATACTTTAGTTAATGTTTTAAGAATTCAATCACAAATTCACCCAGAAAAGTTAGGTTTACAATGTCATACAAACTCATTCTTTAACCGCTTTTGAGTTTGAAAATTTCTAACTTTGTTAACACACAGAATGCAAAGCAGTATTTCAAATATTCATATTATAAATTATAATAACTCATATAATCTTAAAAATGTTACTAAGCCATCATTCCCATCTTTGTAATACAAGGGAATCTTGCTTAACTGAAAGAAATCTGTATATGCTGCTGCAGGAAGACAGAAGGTAAGCTGCTATTATGTAATGAAGCAGCTCTATCTCTTCACTGTTCAATAAATAATAAAATAGGATGAAATAAATGTAATTATTTTAAATTAGACCACCGACAAAAATATATGGTATTTACTAGAGTCATCTTTAATATGAAAACCCATTTTCCAGAAAATAAACTCTACTGCTGCCCAAATGCAATCATTTACCTTCATTTCAATAACAGTTTGCAGAGCCTTTGTCTTGGCTGTGTCAGGAGCATTTTCAAACCGACGATGGATCTCCTGCACCAGCAGAAAAGAAAACAAGTGTAATGGCATTTTTACCCACTCACCAAATACAAACAAAACTACTAAGTTTCCCTTTCTTCAGTACTGTTTTCTGATGTTACCAGTTCATACATTTTATCATTTTTTGTATCAAAGAAAGCATAGGTGAAAGATCATTCAAGAGAATCACAGCCTCAGTTAAAAAAGGCACAACAGAAACAGCATCTTTGACTACCTACTTATTCAAAATAAACTTCTGAAATGACAGCTGAGTCTACTAGAAATCCCTGCCACCTGCCTTCTAAACTAGTTTAAACTATTTTTAGTTTCTCATGGATGACATGAATGCAATTTATTTGGCTAGATTCTTACTGAAAAAATAATGTCATGCTTTCTGTTCCAACAAGCTATAGGGTGCGGGTGTATTGATAACTTCCAACTTTTTACCCAGAGCCACAGTATTTAATTATGCATGTTGAAAACCTTTCTCCACTGAGACTTGAAAGCAGTCAGAAGTACGAGACTAGATAACACACTGCTCTAGAAACTCAGAGTACACAGAGAGGAGATGGCAGTCCATGTGATATTTCTGCTGATGGGAATTCACATAACTAGCATGCTGCAGATTGTTCTCTAAGGGATAATACAATAGAAAGCTGAAAAAACAACTTCTACCATATGAAGTACTTAGAAGTTTCAAATCAATAAGTGGGAATACAAGAGAAACAATAAAGTATTATTCCACTTTTTAATTTGTATTGAGTTTGCACAGCCAGGTTTTGATAGCAGGGGGTACTACAGGAGTGGCTTCTGTGAGAAGCTGCTAAGAAGCTTCCCCTATATCCGACAAAGCCAATGCCAGCTAGCTCCAAGGACCCACTGCTGGCCAAGGCTGAGCCCATCAGTGACAGTGGTAGAGCCTCTGGGATAGCATATTTAAAAAGAGGTAAAAAGTTGCTATGAAACAACAATTGCAGCCAGTGAGAATAAGTGAGATAAACAACTCTACAGACACCAAGGTCAGTGAAGAAGGAGGGGAAGGAGGTGTTCCAGCTGCTGGAGCAGAGATTCCCCTGCAGCCAGCAGTGAAGACCTGTCTATCTCCACCACTCACCATTCCTGTTGCTACCTCTTCAGAGGTAGTACTTCAAATGTTCACTTGGTTATGCTGTTATATACAATGTTAGAAAAGAAACTCATCATGAGGTTGAATTTGCTTTAAAAATGTATTTTCTTCCATAATTTCATTTCTTTCTTTAAAAAATGACCAAAACCACAAATTGCCATTAAAAACGATGTTTCGGTTTTTTCTCTTAACTGGTCTATCCATGTCTTTATGTACTCAAATATGATGTTCGGTGCAGGATCTTTGCATGATTCAACAGACTGGATAGTTTTGCTTTACTAAATGTTTATGCTCTCCAATATTTAATGTAGGCCTTACTAAGTAAACGTTACACCTTTTGTACTTAAAGTTTAGTTTCCCAGATGGGTTTTCTGTCAGCCTTTCCTGTCTAAATCTTTGAAAGATTTTAGCAACCCAATTCCAATTAATTACAATGAAATGCAAATGTTACAACTAAAGGAAAATTTCATAACCACCCATCATTTCAGTATCAGCTATTGTTGTTAACTTGAGAAGTTATTTAATAGATCTATAAGATCAACTAGATCTATAATTGTGTAGAGGGACAACTCATACCTGACTAATCTGATTTTCTTCTGCCATGAAGCAGCAGTGTGGGTGAGTGGTGAGCAGTGGGTATCACATGCCTTGACTTATGGCCTCCAAACATCCTTGCAGCCAAATTGGTGAGAAAGAGACTGGGTAAGTGGTTAACAAGGTGGGTGAAAAATAAGCTGGACTGTCAGGCTCAAAGCCTGGTGATCAGCTGTAAGAAGTCCAATGGGTAGGTGCTTCCTATTGACAACTCTCAGAGGCTGATACTGCAGCTGATGCTGTTCAGTGCCTGTATTAATGACCTGAATGACTTGATAGACCGCACTTTAAATAACTTTGCAGATTATGTTATATTTGGGGAAGACATGAATTGAGAGCACGCAGCATGCCCCTGCTGTAAAGAAAATAAAAACTCAACTACATCCTGGGCTGTATTAATGAGAATGTCCAAGGAAGAAAAGGGAAGCAGTTATTTCTCTGCAGCTTTTGTGAGACCACAGCTGCAGTATTCTGCCTAATTTTGGGCTCCCCAGAACAAATACTACATTGAAAAGCTTAAGACAGTCCAACAGACACCCATGGGGTTGGGGTTTGAGTGCAGAACATAAGAAGAGAGGATGAGAAAACTTGAGTTTGTTCAGCTGGAAAGAAAAAGCCTTCGGGGGAACCTTGATGCTGTCTAGAACCATCTAATCAGAAGTTGTAGAGAGGATGGAGACAAAATTCTTTTCAGAAGTGCAGAGCGGAAGGATTATAGACAACAGGCAAAAGTTGCAATGCAGAAAACTTTGAATTGCTAGTATGAAAAATATTTTACCAGGAGAACAGTCAAACACCAGACCAAGTGCTCATCACTTGAAATTGCTGAATTGATCGGGAAGTTACATGAAATAACCTCTGGGAGAAATCTATCAACCTGCATGACGCATTTACATAAATCTTTACTAACTGGGACAAGAAGGTGACTGGATATTATTATAATTGTTTAGTTTCAGAATTTTTATGAGTGTTTTTCAGCAACTGTTTGACACCAGTAATTTCAACTTCTACCTCAGCAATATAAAATACTGAGCAGAAATAAGAAAGTATAATAAGAGTCCTGTATGATGTATCTCATTATTACAAGAGTTTTGCTACTAAAAATACATAGTTATACAAGTTTGGAATCAATAGTCATGGTAGCTCCTTCAGAAATTATTACTGTATTTTTCCATTTGTCATTTTTGGAATTTGCAAACACAACATAATTCCCTGAAAAATAAATTGATCATATTAATAAAGAGCATAACTTCAAAAGATGCACTGAAAATTGCACATACATCAATAACTGAGGATGCCAGTTGCTTTGATGCTCAGTTACTCCTACCTAAAGAAACTCACCTCTTTTTTACAATTTTATGAATACAGACCGTAATTTCAAAACTTCGCTAAAGAAACAAAAGCAAAATCCCAATTCAGCATTACAGCAAAAGCAAGATAAAAATGAGAGATCAATTCAAACCATTCTGTTACTTTTAAGAAGCAAGCAATTGTGTTGAAATCTGACTACAGAAATGTGAATTCAAAAGCTAAAGAAAAGTCAATTAAAAATTTACATCTCAATCATTCCAGACTTTATTCAATATGTGCTATTACTTCTTCATTTTTCCTGCCTTATTTAAGGTGCAAAAGCATATATTTCCTACTTAAATTAGCCCCAAACTTGTTAATGGTATTTTCAATTTTTTTTTTCCTCTACTGTGAAGTTCCATGCTTGTGGAAACAAAATTCCAGAAATTTCACCTCTGCTGAGGAAAAGTGCAGGATAGCATTAACATCTTCAGGGAAAGTATACCTAAGCTGTAATTTGCAAACAAAGACAAATCTTCTAATATAGCAAAATATCAAAAGATTATAGTTCACGTATTTTAGACCTGATAGATCTATACATTTCTAAACTCTTTACAATAGTTTTTAAAATTTCACGTAAGAGGAATAGAGGTGTTAAAAATGAACTAGTTAGAATTTGCCTTATGTGAAAAGAAAAAAAAATCTTTCACGGCTAAGTAGCTCCTTTCTAAAGAAAAAATTGTTTGAAATTACTTAATTACAACAGTAAAATAAACAAAATGTCCATAATTTTAGAACCCCATGCTAGAAAAAAAGGGAATAAACCCACTGAAATTTTATGATTATTTCACTTTGATGAGTTCAAAACTATAATACAGAGAAAACACCCTAACAGATGACTGCAACTCTGCATTTTATACTATTCACTTAATTCCTACACATATTTAAATGGTTACTTAAAAATCAGAAATTTGCTATACAAGAATCAGATGTTGTTCATGAATTCTTTGTAGTCTGGAAAGACATGAAACAAATATGTTATTTTTCCACTGTAAGTTCTCAGCTTTCTAAGAACTACCAATCTCCAAAATGAGGAAAGATGAAAATACTTTTACATACATTTGAACATTTTTAGATGCCATTCTTTTATAAAGTAACATATAAGACATTCCAAACTACAATGGTATTACAAAAAGCAAAATGTATAAAGAATAAATTATGCATCCTCTTAAGCTGCAATAGCCTATTTTCTCAAATTTTGTTCTACAAAAGCTCTGATACTCCTTCTAGACAAACCAAGTTACACTAATAAAGACATAACTATTTAAATTATCTTGTTTTAACTCACTTCTCCCTGCTATCCTCTTCTACAAGGTCACAAGAATGAAGCAGCAGCAGAAAAAGCAGAAACAATTTTAACTCCTCAGAAATATGCCCCCTAGTAGTAAGAGTTCCAGCTACTGAATCCATCCACCCCAGTAAACCAAAATTCTCTGTAAAAGCGTGTCTTATGTATGATGCAAAACTTTGGACAGGACTAAAGTCTTCTTTGAGATAACTCTAATTGCTCCCATTAAAATTTCTAAATCTTTCTCTAAGCCTGGTGCAGAAAAGGCTAAGAATTTTAACGCACACATGGAAAAAGAACTTGTCACAGTTAATTAAAATCTGGTCAGATAGGGCAAACAACCTTTGTCTTCATTGAGCTTGGTACATCTACATGGCACATGCACCCTTTCTCACTGACCTCCTTGCTGCTGCTCTTTGGCTATCACAGTATCAAGTTTGATAACCTAAAGCAAAGTCAAATATGTCTGTTGTAGCTTACTGGTGCTTTGCCAGACATCTACCCTAAGTGGAGACATAACAGAGCATGCAAAGAGATTGTGTTACTTCCTAGAATAAAGTGAGCACTGTTTGATTCAAAATAGCTAGAAAGATGGATCACTTCTTGTAATAAGGCCATAGTAGATAACTGAATATAGTTCACAAACAGGACTCTGCGGGGTTGCCATTTCAACAAACACCGAAGATTAAAAGAAATAATAGCTTTTTCTGCCATAGCCTCTTTCCTTGAGTTCATTGTAAACGAATGCCCTTATTAAAGACCCATTTCAGTGACTGCTTTACATACAAACCCACCCTTTATTTGTTAAACACTACATCCCTAACTCAATTTAATTTTGCACTCAGTTGTATTAAAATCCACCTTGTCTGAATGAACCCAATTATTTAAAAAAACAAAACCAAACCAGAACTCTAATTTACTACCAAACACAGTTTTTGTGACACAAAGTGCAAAGCTACTGTTGGTTCTTGCCTTGTTCCACTGCACTGTAACATGCAAACCTGGAACCTAGAACTGATTTTGGAAAAAAAACTTCCAGATAAGAGAGTCTTGTCTCTGTTTCCAAATAAAAGGCTGCAGTCAGCAATCTGTCCCAGACCTGGATTCGCAGTTCAAGGAATAACTATCTAACTTTTGTTTATCAAATGAAACAGTAGTTTCATTCCTTCTGATTAAATATGTGGCCATTCTATGACACATATATATCAATGAACAGCTCATCCCAGCTTCAATACTTGCTTAGATTCAAAGTTTGAGTGAGCCACGCTCTTTTCCCATGAAAAAGCTATAGCTACAAGATCACAGTTTAACTTAAAGGAAAACCTGTTTTTGACCTCTTGCTGAAGGTACTGACAACAGCCACATACAGCCTGTCACAAGTCACTTGCAGGACTTGTATATCCTTCATTATAAACATATGGTAAAACTGTTATGAAGGAAGAACTTGCACTGTCCATGACTCTTACTGCATCTTTTCAGGAAAAGGGCCATGCATATTATCAAGACTGAAGATACGTGATGAAAGACATGATGAGATTGACAGCTTCATAGCTGTATGAGGTAGATACCAATAAGCATATTGGCCAATAAAAAGAAAATCCATTTGTGAACTTCCTCACATACATCCTCCTAGGTTCTTCTTAGATATTAAAGGATATCCCTACATCAGCAGGAGAAATACAGTTGATATGTCAATATATCTTGGAGAATCCCATTAGTATATGCCATAGCACTGCTGTGAACAAAGATGTATTTGGCTTTCAGAGTATGTATGGCAATAAGCACCCCAGAGACACACAGGTCATCCAATTAACTACTGTAGTAAAGTCTGTGCTGATACCCCCTGTGAAGGAGTAAGAAAATGGGACAACACTGCCAAAGTTGTTTGGCAAATACCTGACAATAAAAAACAATAAGCAGCTTCTTTTTGTCATAATGACCCCTAGGTAGAACCAATACTGATAGTTCTGATTTTATCCTTTCTTCTAGGCAGATGAGAAATTTGGCCTAAGCACTTTTCTCTGAAAACTCTTTACTGACTGTGGTGCCAGAAGTGTATGATTTCAGTTCATTCATCACACGCATATTTCCAAAGACAGATAGCAACGAACAAACCAAGAAAGAAAGGCTTAACCAAGTTGGTTTAACGATGCTAGACTGTCCTTAAGAATCATAGTTTGCTCATAGACCACCAGGTGTGGCCACAATCACACCATATTCTGCACTGATATTTGGTGTAACTATTACTCTGTGTAGCTGAGAAAAACTTATTTCTCCTTAGTACATCTAGCATTTTGGGGAGGGGAGGGGGGGTGGATGCAGCAGGGAAGTTGTCAAAAAGAGCACAGCAAGCTTTGTTATCTTTCAGAGCTATGTGCTGTCACTGCAATCACTGCTAGTTCCATGACAGGTGATTCTGGAACAATGAGGTGGCAGTTAACGTAACTTGGGAGCCTTTTCTGGAAGCTGTAGTCCAGCTGCTGCATTTTGTCAAGTATTTCACACTGGTATGATAATAATTTTGTTTCTGAAAGCTAAGTCTAGAATACCAACAATAATATGAATAATTTTCATTAAGACTTAAGAAAGTCTGCATTCAAAATAGCAGCCACCTTTTTATAAGCTATGGCGCTTAAGCTTGCTTTCTAGGGGAGAGGAATGTGATGCAGTCACAGTGTCATCTGCTGAAGTCAGGGCGTTCAGACCCACGTCCGTGTTCAGATGTTTGATGAGACATTTAATTTTTAATAAGTTTGTGTTAATGAGTGACTGTATTCTGTTTCGGTAAGTTGCCAAGTACATTCTACCCTGGTCACAGGACCTTTCCTATGGACTTGCATGGAAAAATTTCTTGAGTGCCCCAAAGTTCAGGACATTCAAGGAGAGCCCAAGAGTGTCAAAATCCTTATGGAGATACCTCTCACTATCTGAAGGAGAATCCATTTCATAACCTGGATATGGGAGACTTAAGACAGTGCTCTGGGAGATGACCAAAGATACACAATATCTTCTATATAAAGAATAATTAAGCAGCATCAGGCTCTTCAGCTGGCAACAAGAGAACTTGGAAGAGGTATGACCAACTTAAAACTGGGAGCGGCACAGAGTCTTGGTTACGATCATTCATTCACTGTTTCTTCAGGTGCAACAGCAAGAAGCTGTCAATAAAGTTACTGGGAGGCTGGTTCAAACTCAAAAGAAATGAGGCAGGCTTTTCCAGCAACAAGGAGTAGGCTTGCAGAACCACTTATCAAATGGTGCTACAGCTACAAAAGTTTATATGGGCTCAAGAAGACACTGACCGTGCACTTGGATGGCAGATCCATGGAAGATACTAAACTGACAAGTCACAAAAAGTTCAAAAAAACCTCTGATCTGTAAATAGTTGGGAAGATGGGACAGAGAAGTATCGTGTCTGCAGCCTTCTTACGCTTTCCTGGGTGTCTGTGTGTGGCCATTATGTGAAACAGAACGCTGGACTAAAGGGATCGTTGGCCTGAATCAGTACAGCTAGTCCTTGGTTATGACCTTACCAGATACAAGTCTGGGCTGGAAGATTCCTTTCCTTAGGAAATTAGTGCAATCTTTAGCATAATCACAGCAATAGCCATAGCTGAAGAAATCAACGAATTCACATTTAATTGTCAAGGTCAGACTGCTGGCAACTGCATCTGCACTGTCTGTCTGAGAAACCATCTGATGACCTTGAGTTTCAATATCACAATTTGAATTATGTGTAGGCTTCAGGTTGAAGCAAAAAGGTATCCTTCTATTTTTTCAGGACGTAGATCTTTATTATTACTACCAGCAAAGATTTTTACCAGGAGTCTAACATGCTTATAAAGTCAGAAATAGTACTGGTGAATTCCGACATCTCAGAACTTGCTTCAGCTATGATGGTCAAAACTGCTCTTAAAGTTTTTCTCAGCTTTGCTAAGTGTTTGAACGTGACTACAAACACTGACCTCCCAAGCACATGTAAATCCCTCTGATATACTAATGCTGCCTTTAACAGCAGTATTTAACAAAGAGTTTAGCATGCCTTTCCAGGTACTGGGTATGCCAGTCAAGAAAGTAGACTGATTTCTTCAAGGCAGCTCAAAAATTCCATCGCTAGTATCTGGGGTAGCAAAGGGCTAAAATAACAAAAAACTATGGAAATATTGATAAAGACCTAACGAAAGATTAGCTGAGGAGAGTGATGCAGACACACTTAAAAGGTTCTGAACAAAGACAACTTCCAGGTGTGGAACAGTGATAGCAACTCTGAACCAGACCCTGCAAAGCAGAGCAGTTTTGTGCTCAGAAGGCAGATGGAGTCAGCCACAGCTCAGCAACACCCTCCAATTTTCTGCAGCCTCCTGGAGCCTCAGGCACGAGATCTGAATTTCATGCAGACAAGCCTGAGTTCAGTTAGCTTAGTCTAGCTCAGAGACAACACAGAGGTATGAACAAAACCGTTCCAGATGGAGTTAATGCGGCACCTCTGCATGTGGCACCGTATTTCCAAGGCTACTAGGATGCTCAGCTGCAAGGCGTGATCCCACATCATATCAATGGCTTCAACTACAAATCACGGTATACCCAGCTTACCCTTCTTGATGCATTATGGCTGGGTGAGCAGCAAGCCATAACTAATTTTGGAATATTAGATAAATAGCACTTGCACTTTCAAAGTCAGTAAGTCATCTCTACCTTCTCCAGGAAATCTTATGTTATAAAGCCTAGGATTTAAATAATTGATGACTTCCAGATACGTGCGAATGAAACAAGAACTCTTATCTTTCAACATCAATTCATCAGTAGCAGAAACAAATATAAACGCATTCCTAAAAAATTACAGCTCCTGCCAGCTTTTCATTTATGTTGCTGGACTTAAAGCAGAAACAAATGGAAACCATTTGGGGCTTTTCCTGAAATAGATACAAGAATTGGAACAGAATTATCATTGGTTGCTAAATAAAGGTAAAACTGTAGTGTAGAAACTCTGGAATCATATTATCTTCACTCCAGACACTCAAGAGATTACTGCTCTATAAAAAAAAATCTGGCCTAAATCTGGCTTAGAAATGCAACAGGCTCTAGCTTTCTTATATAAATGCTTGCAAGAGCACAATTACAATGGGTCAGGGCATGGAAAACATATGAATAAGACGTATTAAGAAGTATTTATTTGCTGCAAATGCTCATCTCAAAAACCTCTGTGCCAGACCTTGCTTCCCTGACTTCTTAGAGAGGGGACTTAAATCTTGTGTATGTGTAAGGCTTTCAAAAAAAAACAACACTGAACCACAAAGTAGACATTCAACACCCAAACCAAGTCATTAGTTTCACAAACACATATTACACATATATGAACAGTTATCAATTCATGCACTTGATCTACAGACGGACGTAAAATAATCTTTACAGAAAATCTTACCATTAGTGAATTCATGAATATACAGACTTAGCAGCGCTGAATTACTAGCCTTTTCATATTAGGTTACATTAGGAGGCTGGCTGATAAGAGGAAAATGCATTTAACAATATCAAGAAATTTAATAACGCTTTCTATACAAAACTTATTTTCTTTTATTTTTCCTTTATTTTTCTAAGATACTTATATTACATACAGCCTACGTTTGATTATAATTAGTTTAGGATGATTAATAGTGAACGATGCCTGACATCATACTCATCTAAGGTACGATACAGATACAACAATGGTTTTTCTTTTCTGTTTTCAGAGGGATGTGTAGGAGGGTCTACTATGTGTGCAGTGGTATCCCTTTAAGTAATCTTTCTTTTGGCTGTGCATCCAGGGCAGCTAATAGTTTTATCAAATACACTTCACAGCAAGATGACTGTTTCTATGGAAACCATAGAGCAATCATCCATTACTCCTACAAAGATTTCTCTCAGCTCTCTCCTAAATCCAGGTAGCTACTTTCTCTCAAACTAAAACAGAATGGAAGAAAGAAATTTACATTTTTTGTAATAATTCACCTCCAGAGCTCCACATGGAGACTATGGGTAAAGTGAGGCATAAAGCACAAACCCCCAGAAAGCACACACAAAGGAAGCCATAAAGAAGTTCCAAAATAGGGACAATCCTGCTAAGTCTGCAGCGTAAAATACAGCTTATAGAGAAGGTAGAAGATTCTTTCCAAACAGCTGTGAAATGAAGACTAGACAGAAAAGAGCTTACAACTGGAAATGAACCCAGAGCTCAGTTACTTACCTCTCTCAGCATGTTGTTTTCTTTTTCCTTCTGTTCGAGAAGGCTCTCCAAGTGATGCACATGCATCTCTGCCTCAGCCAACCGTCTTGTTCGCTCATGATCTTCCTCGGTGGCTTTTGCCGACAGACCTTTACTCTGCAGCATCTCTAGCAACTTTTTGATAGACTCATCACGTGCATTTAAGGTCTGTTTCTGTGTTTCAATACGCAGTTCCATCTCTTCTAAGGTTTTACGTAGCAGGAAGAGTTCCTTGGCCTGGCGTTCATGCTCTGCATGAAGCCGTTGGAAGTTTTCCTCTGTCAGCTCTGCCACAAAAGGCTCACTGGTTCTACTGCTGCTGTCCTGCTGGAAAAGCTGGTTCAGGTCCCGCTGGATCCGAAGTTCATCTTGAAGAGCCTGGATGGTCATCTGCATATGCTAAAAGAATAAATAAGTAAAATCAGTGGGTTCCCTCCACTGGTGAAATAAAGAGAACTGTACCAGCTACATCAGTCTTCCTCAACAACCAACCAAGAGGAAACAACAACACCGACAGACCAACATTATTTTTTGAAAGCAGAATTGATGTGGAACTGAGTTATACTGCAGAAATTTTGAGTCCCTCCTTCTATGCCTGGTAACACTGGAAACCTCTTACTCAAATGATTCTTTCAATTCCATCAACTGGAGTGAGTCTCTATTTTAAATGGGAAAATGTCAGTAGGCATTTCTAAATAAGCTTAGAACTTAAAATATTTTTTTCCCAAATGCCTGACTACCTTGTAGAAGAACCCTGCATAAGAAGTCCTAGACTAGGGTTACTATCTTGACAAAGCAGAGGGACGCATGACTATAAGAATTTATATACCGTCTAATAAAACACTGCGTCTAATAAAGCTATGAAGGCTCTCAAAGCGTTCAGTACTAACTCTACACATAGCATAGACTTCCCAGTTGACCTACAGAAAAAACTTCAGCAAGTCAGGAAGAAGTACAACTATGGAAAACTGCATATATGATGACTGGGGAGAAGGGTCACACCATACAATGTTATGCATGAGGATTTCAATACAGAACAGAAATTATCAACTTACAAACAGGAATACGAAGACAATCAAACGATCAGCAGTAAATTGTGGTTGTGCAAGATATTAAATCCTCTCTCAATGACTGTGAATCTAGTGGGTGGATATAGTGGGATAACACAGAAGAAACACATTTTGCCTAGAAAGAAGTCCTCACTTCATATTTGGGCAAATATTCCTTTTCTTCTCTGCAAGACAGAAGTATTCAGACTACAACAGAGAAGTACTAACACACTGAACAAAGATCTGATGAGATACACACTGAGTGATACATCTCTACTCCCTTAAGAGTAGTAGACGTGCTTACAATTCAATCTGAATGTGAACAAGTCAGATGGTCTAATGTCTGTGATCTACCTTTATATTTTAAAAATCAGTGTTTCCAATGCTGCTGCTTTCAGTATTCACTAGGACTGAAGTACTAGATAGTTAGTATCAGTTATAATCTATTAGCAAGCTTGGCAGAGGAGACACACTGTGAAGGTCTATGATATAAAGATGGTGCCAAATTAATGTTTGATATAAATCCAAGTTATTTCACTTAGATATATGTGAAAAAGAAAAGATGTAAAAAGATTTGTGTTTAAGTAGTTCTTCAAGAACATATTTATCACAATTCTTATGTAAAATTCCTTCAAGATATTCAAACCCTGTTGGGAAATTGGACCAGCTGACCTCCAGGGGTCTCTTCCAACCTCTAATATCCTGTGATTCTATGAAAAGACATCAGACAGATGATGGCGTTTACAGGACAGTAACCTACCTTCAACCTGTTACAGTTAGTTTGGTTGTATAGAATGGTGCATAAAGGCAGTCCAATACCATTTTCTCTACAAAGGTCAGTACTTTAGACTTCCTCTCTTTTTGTGTTCTGGCCTAAGAAGAGCTTTTAAAACTAAAGGTGCCATTTCACAATCAGCCATAATCACCACACTAACACTAAAGGCACAGTCCAGCTCTCTCTCCTTCCTTAGGTGGTGAGCACTGACAGCTGGATCAAAATTTCACCTGGCTGAAAACAAAATGCCTTTTCAGCCAGGTCTCTGATCCAGTTGACAACACAGCTACACCAATGTTGATTCTGGTGCAAAGCAGGGGTGGAAACACGCAATCAAGGAAATACTGGAGAAGGAAATGGAACTATCCTTTATAGCATAAGCATAAAACTAAGTCAGCTTAACTGTGCAGCTTCGTGATGGACCTAAAATGCTGTAATTGTCTTTTCTTCTATTTAAACAACATGATACTTGGCAGTTACTAATTCTGTCGATCTAAAACTATACTTCAAGCTATATAATCTGTGTGATAAATTATATAATCTGTGTCATAACACAGCACTGGTATATTAGGTGAGGGGATAATTAATTACTCTGTTTAAAATTATACAGTTTTTATATATGGGTTGATGCTCAGCTTTATTACCAAGTCAGCATTTAGCTGCATAAGAGAAGAAAAAAAACCTAATGGGAATCAGTATAGATTTCAATAATGTTTTTAGAAAACACTTTTTTCCTTTTTTTTTTTTTTTAATTAAAGATTTCAGTTTTCATTTATTGTCATTTCTCTTGGCCACTGTCAAAGTGAGAATGTCAGATAACATCCAGGTCTTAAAACTGAGGCACTAGCACAAACACACTAGCATGCAGGTAGGCAATCAAAACTACTACATCTGTTCCATTAATCTATGTTGACCAAGCTGTAAGAAAAAACCTACCACGTTCATGAAAAAGTTTGCCTTATCTGCACCTATACAACACCAGTAAGCCAGAACAACAGCAGCAGTGAGATTATCCTTAATTTTTTTTAAACAATAAGCTTACTAGACATAACTTTACAATTCCACACATGAGTTAATTCCATTTATATTTGAGAAGTCCTACTTATCCACAGCCCAGCTGTGTGTTGTTACTCCAGCTAACAAACAAATTCCCACATGCTTCCACCTGCCTCTCCACATACTGCCACTTCAGCAGTTCCTTTCTCCCAAGTGAGAAAAGAGCTGCTTCTGAACAACCACATCATCTACCAAACAAAATTACTTCCTCTACTCAGTGTTGTCTCAGAATCAAACTTACGTTATTTATAAACATCAATGGACTAAATCACCACAACCAAACTCCCATAGTTTTACTATTTGATCTGCTGTTAAATTTCATTTCAGGTTACATAAGCAAAAAAACTGTGTCTCAGACCCACAGAAATTATCTCTGCCAAAGCTGGAAAAGCCTCCATGTAACTTTTGGGCCAAAGAACTGAAACCTATTACACGATTCAGAAACCTTATGTGAAATAAACTTAAATGTAAGTGACAAACCCCAGTATTTATTGGTATCCACCAATCAAGTCAAGTAAGGAAGGACAAGAGAGTTTGGAACACCCAACATAAATGGTCAGCAAATGCCTTGAATTCAGTTTCCTAGAGAAAACGAGGAGGTAGAGTGAGAGTGTTAGCACCAGACTTATGAATAACCATCACTGTTCGCTTGAACTGCTCAGCTGAGAACAAACTTCATTATGTGCAAGGTAACTGGAAAATAAGTTATTCTACGCTTTTGACATCCACTCCTTTCCAACATGCAAGATAAATGCAAAATGGGTTCTTTTCTCTGCTTTCCAAATATTTTTGATGATCTTCAGAATAATGGAACAGTCCCCTTTATAAGCTGGTATTACAAACAAACTACTTTTTCAGTTAACACAGCTACTTTTTTATGTAATTTCAAAGAAAATATCCTTTTCCCTCTGAAGGAGGCAGCAAGTCTTACCAGCTTCTCATTCATTTCTTACACTTCACTTTTAAATCAGAAAGGCAAAAGATTCTTGAAGGTCATGCAATACTTGCTACTGATGCTTAATCCTATTTCTAGGACCTGACTAGCGACCTCAATCAAACTTGAAAAATACTGATGAAATTGTCTTATCTAGATATAAACATGTAAAAATACTTTTAATGCCACTGAGCTTGGTTATGTCATATTCTGCTGAATAAGTATCAAAAGCATGATTGCTTTTCTAAAGTTGTTTAATAAGGATAACATAAATTAAGTGAAAGCAATTACATTGAACCCATACTTTGCTTGAAGCTTATTGCTCTTACTTTAGACCTGACAGATTCGCTATTTTTTAAGGTAATGAAAATTGGCCTTTAAGACTCACTACAAATTACAGCCATACCTGCAAACCACAGATAGTTTTGCGAGCCCAGTGTTCTAATAAGTCTTTTGCTGGTTATACCCAATGTACTTACATGTTGACAGAGCTAAGCCCCATCAGGCCCACCTCAAATGTAAATCCTAAAAGGGCAAGATGCAAACACAACCTCTTACCAGGTGTTCCTCTGCCTGGATTGCTCCTGTGGGGCAACTTAAAGTTTGTTAACAGGTTCTATGCAGGGACAGTTTGCATTTCATGCAGCCACACAAAATTTACATCTGTAAATAGCACAATATGATTCAACCTTTGCCACCACCTAGCAGGATTCAAATTCACATTTCCCACACTTTGGCAGATCATTTACATGAGTTTCCAACCTACAGTACAAATAGAACCAATGATACAGAAGATACAGAAGTTCTTTATAGTTGGTTTGCAAAGCAGTCCTGCTGTTGCAGTTTCAGGATAATGCAACATACCTATTGCTACAATAGTGAGTTTGAGAACCTTGCTGCAGGCAGCTCTTTTCATCTCTCCCTGTTGAAACTTTTCCATTTTGCATGAAATATTTAAAGATTCAGCAGCCCAGACAGAAAATAATGGAGAGGATAACTTCTTATTCTAATTGGCAGAACACATAAGAAATTAAAGACCTGAATAGCAATACTTCCAATTATCTTAAATGTTTACCATCTTACCATTCCAAAGGAAGTGGGGGATGTGCATTTTAACATACTCAGACAGAAAAAGGAATTTAATTGGTACTCTAAAGCCAAGACCTGTATTCTGACTCTACATTTATAGATCACAAGGAGGCAGCCTTGCATCTGCTAGCATGATCTTGAAAGAAAGGATTAAATTGTAACACACTTTTCAAAGAAAGGATTTCCACACTCATCTTCGCAAGACAGAGTGTGACCTACCAAGCTACAGTGTTTAAGATTCCAATATGCATTTAGTTTTTTTTTTTTCTTTTACTGCTTGATTTAGGCTATTCCCACTGCAGATACTGTTTTTGTAACAACCATATTCAGATACATAACTCATCCCATCCCATACTTTATTCAAGAAGTCTAAATGCCTAAATTAGAACTGTGAGTTCTGCAACAGAGGTGGGCCAACTAGGCACAGAACACACTGTTCTTAATCTTCTGCATTTTAATTCTAAGCAGGTTAACCATAAGAACTACATTAATTTTTGGAATTCCAAGAAAAAACTCAGTACATTCAAGAGATGCCTGTCAGCAATCAGCAAAAAAAAGGAGAAAAGAACCTACTCTTTCCCAGCAACCAGGGAAAACATAACATGCAATTATATGGTGCTGTGTCATAGAAATGTGTCACAAGGAGGTGGGAAGCATTGTTACATTCTGGAAGCTCAACATCTTAAAATTCTCCTTTAACAGTGGAAGAACACTGAAGTCTCTCATATTCATAGGAAAGAGAATATTGGATGGTGGAAATAACACTGAGAAAAAGAGAGGTCCTACTACAATACTTTGTGGTGTGTTAGTTAAGCTTCAGCCTGGGAAGATAAACATTCAAGCTCTTACTCATCATCTTCATACATCCCAAAGGAAACTCTAGTCAGCAGACAATAACTGGTTTTGGTTGTATCTCCAACAAGATATTCTTACAGCAGCGACAGAGAGATGTCGCTTTGTACTGACTTTGGAATGTAAACCTACATCTCTCACACCCCGGGTTATAGGTGGAAGATGAACTTTGGCTCAAGGTCATTGTCTGAATTGGCCAAGACACCCCTTAAAATCTCCCACACTGTAATGAGCATCTCTGATCAAGTCTACTTCCTGCTCAGGGGTTGGAGTCATCTAACTCCTCTCTAATTTTTAATCAGAAATTCCACTCCATGGGAAAGATTTTTTTTATTCCCTAAGAAAAGTTCTGCTGATATCAGCAGATTGAATAAAAGTTGCTTGTAAAAACACCAAACTTAGCTACTGAAAATTTCCTGGTTACTTCTACTACTGCCAGTACATCCTGTACTGAATGACAGCTTCATGATATACACGTATTTGGCAGTTTCCTGCAAATTTGTTCAGTGATCAAGTTGTTCTTCATACAGAAAAAAGTAAGTGCTTGGGAAGACACAGGACAAGTTTGCATTTTTTTTATAACATATCACATATTTCTATATTTATTTTTCATGATCCAATCCAGGGATAAAAAAAAAAAGTAAAGAAAAAAAAACAGAGACTGATGTAATTTGTTAATCAACCAAAAAATAGGTTTCTGAAGATGGCAGTTTACATCTTATTCTCATATTCAGCCAACTATTTTTAGAGCTGAGAAAAAGAGACAAGCTTTCAGATACCAAAGCCCTTCCAGGTCTGAAATAGATGCACTTACTGTACCTACAAACACTGCCTTAATTTCCTCTTTAGATTGTCATGATACAATGACACTACTCCACTAAGAAAACATACAGTAATTATGATTTATTTTATTCCAGAAGGACATTTCAGTAAGGTCTACCGTCAAATGTAGATCATCAGAAAGCAACAGAACTTAAAGGTGCTTTTCTTGGCAGCAAATCCACACGCACAATCACAAACTTTTGCATTATGATGATACCACTCACGTTCTTTACAACAAAAGCATTTCAACCATTTGTAAGCAGGTGAACCACATTCAGCTGAAAAGAGATCACAGGCCAAATGCTGGAATAGGATTTGATCACCACGGGAAATCATTATCTCCCATTCTCAAAGAGTTAATGTTTTGGTGGCGTTTCTGGGAAATGGATTCTGCTGAATGTACAGTAGAAGCAAAGGCCTGGCTGTCTGAGGGAGTCCCTGCTGACATTCAGCTGCAGCCCACGCAAAGAAACTGAAAAAAGGGCTAATGTCAGGTGTCCAACAGGGTTGTGATGAAACAGAACTTGCTCATTCCTGAAATGCTACATAGTCCCTGTAAGATGTATCAAGGGCTTCAAGCCCCTTATTTAAATGGAAATGAATGGGTGATTTTTATAACATTTAGCATAGATAGAAAATACAGTTACGATTTTAATGGGATTTGATTTGTAAAAGTCAGAGACTTGTATTTTAAAGACAGCCGTACATTGCATTATCTTTTAGACAGCAGAAAGGTGAGATGGTAAAAAAGTGCTATAGATAAAGAGCTTAAGTTGTCAGTAACACATTTGTCAGCTGAACAAGACTCACATAAAATGACTCATTTGCTTTAAGGGGACAGTGTGCAGTAGCCTAATTACTTCAACCCTGTCTATACAAAAAAACCCAAACAACCCAAAACCCAGAAGCAACCCATCAGGAATGAATTTAAACTCCAAAAGCAGATTAGAAATAACCCTTTAATAAATCTGTAGCCATAGAAGAAACAAAACTGCAATGCAATCACCTCCTACTACGTGTACAGGTACATACATTAAAAAATGGCTGCAAGGTAAACAGAATAAATGCAGTACATTAATTATGTGGGAAATGTCCAGATGAAAGATTTAACCCATGGTAAACATGAAGCAGCTTATATTACAAAGAAAAAAAAAAAAGTAAGCTATTTATATTTTCAAAGAATAAACCGTGTAAGAGCAGTTTCTGTAAAATACCTGATGCACAATAAAAATATAACTTCTGAGAAATTTGTGCACTAGACTGTATATAAGAATAAAAATTACGATTAAGCGTAGGCAAACTTATTAAGCTTCTGAAAAACATCCATTTATCTATCAGTTTTTGAACTATGAATATAATTCTGACAGTTTTCTGGCTTCCTAAGGGATGAAACAATTTGATCTCTGAAGCAGGTATTACACATGGTCTAGTAGGCAATAGAAGACAAAGGAAAATTATTTCTGAAGTCATAAAAGCTAGTCCCAGCCACTGTGTGTCTATAAATTTCCAAAGGTACATCTACATTTGTAGTTTACCACGCTTCAAAACCTTCTTCTCATTCAGTTCTTCCTGGCATTGACATTTCACACACTTTGAGTGTCAGCACGCTATGATCCTGGAGCGCAGAAACTGGATTCTTTCAAGTGCCTCTCATCTATCTTGAGAACAGGTGTTTTGGGATTAGGGTAAATGTTTAGACTTTCTCATCGGAATTGGCAATTTCCATATTGATTTTACCTTCTCTTTCCCACTAGGCTCTTCAAATTGGGTTAGCATTACCCTACTTAAATTCCATGTTTTATTTATATACAAATACAAGCTTTGATTATTTGCTTTTAGGCTGTTAAAGAAACAAAGAGACCTTGTATATACGAAGCTCCACACAGTGCAGTAAGGTAATTCTTTACTGTTTCTGTATTCCCTGTCTAGCAAGCACAAAGTTCTTCTGTCACAAATCATATTGATATAAATGGATCCTCATGTAAGGAACTGTAAGCCAACACAAACATCAGACTGATCTATATTCAGACCAGCCACGACAGAACTCATAAAAATTGGCACAGACCACTTCTAAACATCGCATCTGTGGAATAGTTGCTTAAGTGCAGGATTTGGCCTTTGTGAACCTCTCATCCCATGAAAGTAATTAGAAACTATCAGAGTACTTGAGGGAAGAAGAATTTTAACATTTACATATGCATAAATATCTAATGTTTTCAAATTAACAGCACCTATATGAGACATGACTCATTTTGTTAATAGACATGGGGCTTTTCTGCAAAAACATATCCTCATTAGTCACCTTCAGTAGGGAGGTCAGCAAATATATCTTCCCATTAGCTGATGCAAGGAATCAATCGAAGATAAAAGGTGGTCTGCTGGACAACCTTTGATCTTGTGTTCAGTATTTTCCAAGATAAGAGAAGACATAACACTGTGCTCTAAAAAGGAAAAACAGCTCATGATTGCTAATGAGAGAATACTATACCAAAATCGATGCACAAGAAAGGTGTTGACTGTCATCCACATCACCCTCCCCATGCCAGCCTCCCCTTCTCCCCAAATTTAAATCTTCTTCTACACTAGCTGGTTTGCAGAGATTACAGTATAAATCTCTGAGCATATGTGCATGGGTCCCACAAGAATATTTTGACCAAAATATTTTGAATTGCATCTATGTGTATATACTCTACTCCTCTTATGTAAGGGTATGAAATATGGAGTCAGACTAACCATTAAAGCTTTTTGAGTACATCAAGATTGTGACTGCTGAGGGCTCAAGAAACAATTACAATACATAAATTGATAATATTTCAAATAATTAGCTTTAACATAAAACAGTAAGCTTTTCAACTTCTGTTTGCCCACAGGAATATCTGAAACACAACATAGTGGCAACCTTCACCTGTAAGCAACAGTGGAAGATTTCATGAGCTACCTTATGCATGGAGACTTGTTGATGACAACAGCAGGAAGAAAAGCATCAGATGATCAGATATGGCCATAAATGTGAGAAGACTGAACCAAGGGCAAATACTACAACATGTGACATTTAGAATTTCATAAACAACATATGGCTGTACTGTGATACATGCAAAGTTCTTGCCAGTGGAGTCTTTGCACAATGTTCAACCAAGATAGTGAGATAACCAACAGCAAAAACTAGCTACTGCCTCTCCGCTGCACAGACCACATGCTGGCTTTGCCAGCCTGCTTATAATCATCTTCATGCTGACTAGATTGTAATCTTGCGAAGGAAAAGTCACCTTAGGGAGATGACTACAGAGTGCGAAGGCCCTGAATGCCCAATACCTCATCCCACTGTTTCAGAAGAAGATGGGACCAATTTGGCTATGTCATGGTAATACTTTCATTCATAGTTTACCTGCTTCTAATTTCTCCAATGTGCCTCCCTAACTGATTTCTATCCAGTAGTTGTAACGTTGGCAACTTCTCACATTTGTTTTATCATCAGTTCTTCGGGGAAAGCAAAATAAGTTTACTGGAAAAGAATTTTCGTCTGGTTTTCTTGGTTTGAGTCACAGTAAGGAACCAGTGCAGACTTTCATACTCAACTGGCCCAAAAGCCTGAAGGCCTAAAATGATAGCTGAAACAAGAGCAGTACTCAGGTACATCATCAGCCACTGCAGGGGACTATAATTTGTACATTGCTATATATAGAAAAAATCCCTTTCTTTCATCTTTCATTTTCCCTTCTTGAAGTAAGTAGTCTAGGCTTTTTTAGAGTTATCAATGCACAGCAGTCAGCCACGACAGCAGTAATCATTTAAAGTCTATCTTACAAAATAACTGCTTGAAGTTCTCTCAACCAAGTCAAGTTCTTGCCAAATGGAAGATATGCACCTCTTCCATCTTTGTACCTTTTCTCATTTTCTTTGAAATGTAAGGAGGTAGAAAACAGAAATCCATTTTTAACATAATTTACAATAGCAGCAAACATCAATGAGACTCAACTACGCCTTTTCTAACCTTTTTTCTAGGCTTTTCCCCGGCTTTTTGACATGATACATGTGATCTTCTCAGCTCTCTGCCATGATATATTGGCTGCAATCACAAAGGAACAGACTTGAAAATGTTTTTTTTTTCTTGATACATCAAATCTCTTATAAGTGTAGTTTTGAGAAGACAAGCAGATCAAATGTATTACTGGAACTTCAGGATAAATTTAGAACATGGCTGCAGTAATCATTGTCCCTGTGAAAGAACACATAAAAAACCCTCTGATCAAAATGTTCTGGCACTTCCCCTCCTACTGAAATGACAGCAGCACCTTTCATGGCAAAGCAAAACACAGCATGTTACACAAAGTTCCAAGGAGCTTTCAGTGACATTTAAGAGACAAAACAATATCTTCTTGAGGGAGTTCAAGAGATAAATGACAGGAAAGCATGAAGAGAAACTTGAATAGCTCTGGAAATGAGGACGACTAGCACAACCTACCTAAACAGGAGGCATTAACATTTCTGCTAGATGTGTCATGGTAGTTATATATGCTAGGCTCACATGTTGCCTTTGAAGTATACAAGTAAATAATTTTCATTATGAAAATCTTAGAATGTGATGAAAACACCTAAACAGAAAAGTTTTTACATTCAGAAGAGTGGTTCTTCCCCACAGACATATTCCTGGTAGGTACAAGAATTTTCAAAGCAAGAGCCAATTCCCTCTGGCAGCAATGCTCAGTCACCCAACACTCAAACCATCAGGAGCAGTAAGCTGGATTCTTAGTATGCATCAGAAATGTATCTAATCAGAATGTGAATCAGAAAAGCTAAATGGGTATCTGTAAGAGGACTGGCAGCTAAAATTACTTTTGTCAGTGAAAAGCTTTAATATTGTCCTGTCTAACTTTGCACATCACTAGCAATCAAGGAAACATTAGAACATAAAGGAGATCTGAGTTCACTGTAATAAACTTAAAACTATCTCAACACAGAATAGTCTTGGATTGCCCATGGATCAAAACGGACAGTTGGTAAAGACTGTATTGGTACAATTATTTAATGTAGAAGTCCCACTGGACAAATACTGGCTCAATAAATCTTTTCATGAATCATTACTATATGGTCATTCAAGCAGTATGTCATGCTGTTAGGCTTCTTACAGAGCAATGACTGAACTCCCTTGTTTCCTTATATACCAGACTGAGAATACATAACTGCTCAAGATCTGCAAAAATATAGATAAAATGGATAGAAATGCTGTACGATAGTCTTTTGGTTCTGGTTCAAGTGCACTTATGCAAACCATTCTGTTACCAAGTGTTCTGCATATAAAAATCATTCAGAGAAGCACCTTAATCTGCTGATACATCTGTATGAACGACTGTCATGACAGAAAAGAGAATGGAATTCCCTGTTGTGAGTTCAAGGCATCAATCCACCAACTCTAGCAAGAGCTTAAGCATGGCATAATTGTCTGAACACAGAAAGTAATCTCAGACCTACATGTTTTATAGGAGTCGGTTATGTAGAATTAAAACCAAAAATTGAGAAGGGCTTGCGGCATTGAAAACCTGGAAACCTCATTTGTCTAGTGTTATGTATTATACTTCACGGAAACAGAACCAAGGTGCTTCTGAGGCCTCAAATTCTTCTCATCTGTTCAGCATGTTCTGGGACCTAGAAAGAATTAGAGAAGAGATTCCCTCTTTCTAATCATCTCAGTGCAAGGCTGAAGGACGACGAGTGATACTTATTTAAATGCAAAGTTTAAGGCATGCTTCAGAACAACTCATTCTGCTTTCCCTGAGAAATAATCCCCTATACCCTTTCTCTACCCACACCACTTTCTCATAGCTTTTGCAAACAGTACTCATTAGTCAGGAAACAGACTCCAAGTTAAATAAAATTTAAATGCAGCAGATCTTAGCTCTTTTTTCACTCAAACAGATGCCTAGATGAGCTTTAACTAAACAGAACACTCCTACACCTAATCAACAGAGAAACCCTTAACATATTACTAAGAAACTATCCTGCAAAACTGAATTACATAATCCTTGCATTCCTTCTAGATTTCACCTAATATTAACACACATTTTACTCATTATTACACCAGTCTGTTGGTAACACTGCTTTGAGATACTTTGCTACGGAGATTGTCAGCAGACAATTTACAAACTCAGGACCAAAATGAAGTAATGTAAATTCTTAAAAATTAATATGTGTTTCTCCAAGCCACCAACCTAACCTACTAGGACAAACCTGTCCTAATCTAGTAAGACAAACCTCAGATTTCCTCATAGTCTCATTAATGCATCTGGAGTCCATATAGATAATTTCTGACAGCTATTTCTGACCAATGAGCACTGACCATATATGCACCTAAGCTTTCAGGGCTCTTCATACGGACATTGGAGGAAGAAACTGGTGCTTCTTTTGTTCTTTTTAGAAACTTCTCTTTACAAACACACTCTTCTCGACATCAGCTGGCAACGCGTGCTCACAGCACAGAAGGCCAAGTGCATCCTGGGCTGCATCAAAAGAAGCATGTCCAGCAGGTCAAGGGAGGGGATTCTGCTAATCTGTTCCTCTCTTATGAGACCTCATCTGGAGTATTGTGTCCAGTTCTGGAATCTCCAGCGCAAAGAGGATATGGAACTGTTGGAACGGGTCCAGAGGAGGGCTACAAAGATGATCAGAGGGCTGGAGCACCTCCCATACAAGGACAGGCTGAGAGAGTTGGGCTTGTTCAGCCTGGAGAAGAGAAGGCTCCGAGCAGACCTTATAGTGACCTTCCAGTACCTCAAGGGGCTGCAGAAATGCTGGGGAGGGACTGTTTACAAAGGCTTGTAGTGACAGGACTAGGGACAATGGATATAAACTGGAGAGGGGCAGATTTAGGCTAGACATAAGGAAGAAATTCTTCCCCATGAGGGTGGTGAGGCTCTGGCACAGGTTGCCCAGGGAAGCTGTGGCTGCCCCATCCCAGGAGGTGTTCAAGGCCAGGCTGGATGGAGCCTTGGGCAGCCTGGTCTAGTGGGAGGTGTCCCTGCCTATGGCAAGATGGATGATCTTTAAGGTCCCTTCCAACCCAAACTATTCTATGATTCTATGATACTTGGAGAACAAGATATTAGAGAACCACTCCTGGTTTGCACTTTACTATTGAAAGCAGACACCTATTTGTTATTTTGTTCTGCCATAGACTAATTGATTGCTGTTGACATCTGTATCCCCAAACAAAAAATTCTAGAATATCTTCCTAAACTTAAAACTGCATACATAACAGGTAGCATTAGTGACAAACTCCAACCAACAGGAAGGCAAAAACTGATCTATATAGTTTTAGGACTATCTCCTGGTCAGTTTCTAGCTACTATAGAGAGGTAGGTAGTAAAGCCGGACGGAAAATCTTTCCTTGAAAAGTATATTTCTCTCATTTTCCATAACAGCAGGGCTAACATTGTGAAGAAGGCATGGCTGAACCTGGAAATTTTCCATTGGAGATTCTGGGGATTTCATCCCAAACACCATTCTCAGAAAAGGAGGTAGTACACAGTAGTCCAACAAATAGAAAGCAGAAATCCATCAGGTCCCCAGATCTGTCTCTCTGTTTCTAGTTATGCACACAAAAGATTTTTGCAATTTTCTATTTTTCTAACATTTATTTCAATTTATCCAATTTTCACAAAAGACCACCTGTTATGTCTGCGCCTCAAATTCCATAGATTATGTGCCTTAGTCATACCATTCTTTTTAGCTTATCTGTATTTCTACATCACAAAATAAAAGCCACTTTTTAAATTCAGCTTACCACTCTGCAGGTGGTTTTGGCGTTTGAGTTTCTGGTCATGGTTAGTAATTTGTTCATTTTCATTATTCTGATGCTGTTTTCTGAGAAAAAAACTTATTAAAAATCCTGGTTTGCAATAATCAATAAATGTAAAAGGACATCTAGTGACACGATATACTACTGTAAAAATGAAACCCCATTATTTAATTAGTTTTACAACAGAAGGACAGAGTAGGTCCTCTTCATTAACCCAGCACAAAGATGTCAAGAAGAAAAAAAAATCAGTGGCAATTTAACTGTTTTAAGTGATGGCAGTTGGAAAAATAGCCAGTTATTTAATGGCTTCAAATGCTGTATTATGCAAAACAAGTGAAAAAAAACCTTTTTAAAAAAATCAGTACTTGGACTAGTGAAGAGTGATTTATAAACTCAAACCACAACTACTGTCAGAAGAATGGAATATACAATATGAGACTAAAACCATACAGATGTAACCTTTCCTTAGCCAAGAATAAAACAGAATGATTTTTTAAAAAGCTCTAAAGAACACCTAAGCAAATAGCACAATCACGTTTCTGTTAGTCAAAATGACCATATCTCCTTCCCACCACTGCTTTCCAGAGCCTAGATTATTAATCCTTCAGGCAGGAACTGTCATTTTGATATATGTGCTGGTATAACAACCAGAATAATACACCACCAGTCCTTAAACACAACCATAATATAAATAGCAAATCAAACTGTTAAAGCGGAAAAGGATTGAGATCCTTGATTAATGAACGAATAAAGGCTTTCATGAAGGCATGGTCTAAAGGTCTGAGCAGATGGTTTGTGTGAAGAGGTGATAACTTTTCAGGTTGATAAACAAAAAACAGTTTTCAGAACACTGTCCCTTCTTTAGGCTTTACTTTTTTTTTTAATTACATATTTGAAACTTTACAGAAGCAAATAACAAATATGGTAAATTAATCTTGATTATGTACTTCAAAACGGTATTTTCTAGTATGTGATTTTCAGAATTCAGTTGGTTTACTGCCTGTTGTCTTTTTTCCCATGTCATGCCCACAGCTCTCCCCTCACTATCTCACAGACAATTCCATCTTACAGGAGTTAGTTATGGTAACAACTCCCTTCATAATACGCTCCTCCCCTTATCCACAGCTACCCACTAGAATTTTTTCTACTGCAACTGATTAGCATGACTCAGTTCAAAATTTCTCAATTTGTTCTCAACTTGAAAGATGCAGCTTCTGCCCCTTTTCCTCCCGTATAAAAAAAAATTTAAGTCCAAAAGTTTGTTTGCTATTTTCTTGGCTACATCACTCTATCTAGCAAGACGTTTTATTTGTCTGCAACCTTTGCTGTGGTAGTTAAGTCTCTACTTAGAGATTTTTTTATTTTCCCCCTAAGAAAAGGGGAAGGTATTGTTATACAGATTACTAGAATATTTTATTCTACCCGAAGAAAGTTGTTCTACAGTAACACAGAAATGAGTAGCACAACTTTTTGACAATATCTAGCATTTATTTTAAAGTAAACACAATAGTTCCAGACTGCTGCTTATATGAGTTTTTTTTCCTAATTCTCTTCTGAAAAATAATAATTCTTGAAATGAAATCCGTGCGCTATTGCTATAATAATGAAGTAACAGGCATAACGGCACCTAGACAATAAACAATTTTATTTTCCCAGAACAGTCTGATAGCCTTTCTGGAACATTTGATAATTTGTTTTGAGGAAGAATTTAACCCTCAAAATCTATTTGCATCATTCTCCTTGCACCAGAAGTATCCGTGACTCACTGTTGACACCCGGCAGTGGCATGCTACAATAACCTTCCTGTGCTTCTCAACTGCCAGGACTGGCAGTGACTCACTAACAATTTCACTCATGCCAAGATTTCCCATGACGCAGGCTTCTGTGCACACCACTTCTTCAGCAGCCTTGCTTAGCCTCTCAGTCTCAGTTTCATACACTCAACCAGCCAGGTAATAAAGATGACGCCCCATAGCTTGCCTCTATTACATAAAAGCAACTGCATTTTTTTTTTCAAACCAAACAAAAGCTTTGGCTACATTCTAATACTACAAAAATAAATGGGAGATGTCATTCAGATCTTCAAAAACACTAAGACGTTTATGGATTCTCTTACTTCTTTCCTTCCCCATGGCAAAATCTGTATTATCGACCGCAGCTCAAAAGATAAAACGCTTGTCTGAGCCTATTGCATTTAAGGCTTTCAGTGAAAAGTTTCGAGGAGTTTCAACATTATATCAGTTTGTTTGTTCTGAAGACATTTTCAGTGATAGGAACGTATCATGAACAACAAGTCATAAAAAAAAAAAACAAACAACTATGCTGCTACAGTGTCTTAAGTGCAAAAGTAAATAATCTTGGTAGGTAATTTTAAGGGGAAAAATACAATTGAAGATTAGCCAACAGAAAAATTCCCTTTATTTATTATGAAAAGGTAACACAAGAACCTTGACTCCCTCGCAACCAACAGATGATTGATTTAATTATGTAAAATAAATAGGCAACAGCTGAGTAATGAAGCCAAAGTCAAACCAATGATGCCACTGAAGTCATTTATTCACTTCCATAGCAGAGTTCAGAAGGCAACACTAAAGTTTACAAAGGAAGATTTTCCTTTCTTAAGATATAAAATAAACTAGAAATAAGTTGAAAATGAAGCCATTTTCTATAAATTAGTATAGAAAAAATACACTGAACAGTGATATAGTAAAGTTCAAAAAAACTTCAAAAGATGCTTTTAACAAAAACATGAAACTTGGGAAGCAGTTGTCTTGCATGAGAAAAGGCACTCCATTATCCTTGGTTCCTCCCTACCCACACAAGCTGTAAGAAAGAAATTCTTGCATACAGATGTCTCAGTCTTATCAAATAGTGTAGAATAATTTGTAATATATGAACATTGTCCATGTATGAGTAGTACTCCTCCACGGCAAGAGTGGCTATAACTCAAAGGAACAAAAAAGCACAGAAAAAGCCAAGAGTCCAGAAGCCAGCTTCTTGATTTCAGCATCGATATGAACTCAAGAAATCATAGATAAAGCTCCCAAAATAACAGAAGGCTTCTCATATAGGAAGTACTGAAAGAAGTTCCTACGTAGTCAAGAAAAACTGAAAGCAGTAATTCCAACAAACTTAGATCTTTTTCAGAGGAGCTTGATTACACTGGAAAATCAACAAGAAATGTTAGTCTTATACTAGACTTCCCAATTCTGGCTGGTGTAGAAGCTTCCCTGAAGCCTTAGGTAGGCCTTAGTCCCTACCAGTCTTGCATGGGAGATCTCAGTAACCCATTATAATTAGTCTAGTCTAAACAATGTGGCTAGATCAGTGTTTCCATGTATTTACAGAAGAATGATCCAAGAAAACTGCCTACAGAGAGTTTCAGAGAAGAAACACAATAATTCTCAAAGCTGAGCCCCCAGTTAAGTGTCTGACAAATATAAAGACATCGGGATCAGAATCCCTCATTCTGTTTTGTCAGGGAAGGGAAGGGAAAAGGCTAAAATACCCTGCTGCTCCTTGCCAGGGAAACTTTTTTATTTGATAGCTATGCCTTTTAGTAGTAGAAACTTTCTTATGCTCCTTGCCAACATGGCTCTGCACGTAAATTCTGAGATGACTAATCACTATTAGCAATTTTTTTTCACTGAAGCACTGTCTAAAGCACTCAAAGTGGAGACTGTTAACCCTAACAGAACCTCATAAGTACACGCCCAGTAACTCCATTTCCACTCACTCGTTTTATGAAGGACCTCCACACTCCTCCAGTCACCACTTTCTCCTCCCCCCCACGGATATCTAATTTTAAAGAGATGCTGTAAAAATAAGGTAAGGGCTCCAAAGAAGTAGGTAAGACATACAGGAGCTGAGCATAAATACACCTTGAACATTTAATATAATCTCAATTCATAACGTTCCTGTTATCTTTAAGTGATTGACAAGTATCATCACACTATAGGTGACTGCACGCAGTATCTGCCAAGTGGATGGATTATCAGAGAACCCAAACAGTGTGGATAGTTAAAAGCTCTTATGTTGGCTGGATGGTTCAATGAGTGACATGCTCAACAGAATTCTACTTGCACCTCCGAGAGTCTCTCAAAGGGTAATTTTCCTGAAATGTTACAGAGACGGTTTATCCCAAAACAAGAAATTGTCCATCTGCTCTGTTAAAACATGTACTAAAATAGTGACCCAGAAGAACAGACTCAGAGGAGAAACTGTTAAATTCAGAATCTCCCCATCAAAGAAGAAAGGGCATGTTTTCAAAAAGGCTAAGTTATATACAAAAAAGATATAATTCATTAGAAGACAGCCTGTATAACGCTGTCTCTGGTAAGGAGGTATAGGATATTTTGAAAACAGGCAAAGGATAATCCTCTATAAAAAAATTCAACGCAAACCATATGGGCTGCAGGCTTCAGATATGTACAAAGTTCAACTGTATATTGAAGGAACAGGGCTATGCGGAGAAGAGGACCAGTTCTGAAGTGCTTGAATTTCTACAGTCCCACCTGCTGAGGTAATGGCTATTATGGTATTTACTCCTGTGGACAAAGAGAGGAAGACAAGACAATACCCTCAGAAAGTTAGTCTACTGTTAATACCTGTTTCACAATCTGTTGTGGTTTTGTGTCACTGAAATGGTATTCACAAATGAATAGCACAAGATGGAAACTTTAGAAGAAAAATATCAAATGTTATTTATTTACTCCAAGCCTACTGCTATTTTATAGCTGAATTCCATCTAGATGGCAATCAAGAGTCAGTAATCAGCTACATTCATTTAGCATAATTTAGATATTTGTATCAAATACATTTGATAATGAATAGATTTAATTAAAAAAATAAAGTTCAGGGTGTGGAGACATTTACCAGGTGTTAAATCTCCAAAATACATGTAGGGAGGAGTAGTTCTTACTGAGCAAATCAGTTGATCAGCCAAGTCAGAACAAGAGACAACATCTGGTCTAAAATGCAATACTTACACCCTCAGGAAAATGAATGGTGCTTATTTTAGTTAGAGGAGTACAACTTCGGAAGTTCTAAATAAATTTCTAAATTAAAGAATCAGCAAAGGAAAAATTTCAATCTGTCTGGACATCACAGAAACTTTCAAAAAGGCAATTATAAAAACTAATGCTACATCAAGATTAATATCTCCTTAGCGCATGCAAACTGAGGCACTAGGTATGCAGACACAAACTACCCAAGGAAGCACATCTCACCAATAGACAGGTATTCAATGTCCCACATGGATGTCTTGGGGAAAAAGATGTGGGATGTAAGAGTTTTGAGATTCAGTGTTGGCAGATAAACAGATTAAGGAAGTTTCTCTCCTAATTCTGGGCATCACTCTCTTATAACATTTGTAATGGTATTATTTCATATTTATTGACAACATCTATTTACTTTTAACAAAGCACTTTTGAAGCTTTTCTTTGAGATAGCTTAGTTATAGACCAACACTCACTTTAAGGCTGTAACAAACTGGTAAACAGAACACTGTTTTATAATATATAGGAATTTAAGTCATGTTCAGCCCTTAGCACACTGCTCTGAGCATCCAAATGACAACTACATACTCATAGAGAACATGCGTGGACTAGATCAAGAGCTCTGCAGCATGCAACACAGCACCAAACAACTTGCCTAAATAGACAGTGAAATTTCCTGAGAGCTGGTGAGAAAGACTGTGAAAGAACATCTTTACAAAAGAATTGATGGAAATTGAAGTCCTAAAATGGCTGCTGAAAGAACTTGGGTGAAGCTAACAGGCCAATTTTCCTGAGATTGGTTTTAAAATCATTAAGAGAAGGACTTTCTGAATAACAGACCTGTCCAGAAACCCACAGGAAACCTTACCGCTTCATGCTACGACTGACAGATGCATGCTTTCCTGTCGCTCATAAAGAATAAGGAAGGAGCCTCTTTGAAATGGAGGCAATCCCATTGAGTAAACACACCAAGATGCAGATGTTACACCTTCCTGCACTCCAAGATCCAGAAAAGGAAAGCTGTCCATAAAAGCAATAGTCAAGACATCTGCATGAAGAGATGAAAGTTCCAGAACCATTAATATCTCAGTCCTGCCAATACAGCTAAAATCACATCAGACACCATGTACGTTACTTTCTGCAACACCCTAGAACCCTGCAGGAGATAGACCCACAGAACAGAGAAACTGCAGACAATCCTGGAAGTAGACTTGCTGGGGAACAGACGAATCAATACTATTACCCTGGATAAAAAAGAGGCTGTACTCAATTCCTCCCTAGATGCGAAATGGAGGGAAATAAAAAAACCAAACAAACCAAAAGAGCAGCCAGTGACAGCACCCCAAATGCACGTGTTGTGATGTATCACCAAAATGCCTTAACATACAACTAGGATAGCCAGTGTTCCCTGCAAGCAGATTGCCAACTGCTCATTCCAAATATAGATATGTCAGGAACTAGTGGTCCTCCAAGTGCTATAATGGGGGGAATTTGAATTATCTTCATTTACTGAAACTATTTAAGTCATGTTAAGTCATCACCTGTGACTGATGGCTTAGGACAGAGAGAAACCCATGGCATGTTTTCCAAACTCCTTGTGCCTCCAGAATATGAATGCAAGAGAAGTATCCTTAGCAGACCAAAAGTCCCAAGCAACCTGACCTGGCAGGAGGTCACACTGCCTGTACAACCTTTTATGGGATGTACAATGTGATTCTGACTGTATGGTACTTCTGTAGGTTGATAGGAGGGGTCCATTAAAACAGAGGTCCAGAAAGAAGCAGGATATTATGTGTGTGACTCCCAGTATCCAGCAGACAGCATTCCAAGATAAAGGTATTTCAGCCAGACACATGACTAACCAAAAGTGAATTCTGAAGAGAGACAGAGATTGAGACAAAATAAGTCATATACTTCTCAATGAACACTCAAAACATGACAATGAGAGAACACAAACTGGGCAAGTGGTAGCCTGCATATAAACGTCATCAAAAGATGACATTAAGATATATTGTGATGTCTGTCCAGCATTTAAGAAGGTACACTAGGAGACAAGGTTGGCTCCTTTAATGCAGTAGGCTGCATAGCAATACCTGCCTTGTCTAAAACCGCTTCACAAAAGCAAGCCTTCAGCTGGAGCATATTTATGAGGAGCTTTCTCAGCAGGGGAATCATCCAGGACTGCTTTGAGTTCATCCAACTGAAAGTATGTATATACAGATCTGAAAAGCTTCATATGTTTTGCAATCCTACACAGGATAAGTCTAGAAGAGATGGTTCCTCCTCCACCCCTAACATATCACATCTCTTACGATTCGTACTGGTAAGATCTGTAAAACTAGTGAACTCCTCTTATTTCACCACTGCAAAATAAAAAAATCAACATAATTCAAGGACAGATATGAAAAAATAAGTTTTGCTTCAATGTCATGATTTAAACATACTGATCCACTCAAGGCCATATAGAAGCAAGAATATTCCACAGGGAAAAAGGCAGTTTCAGCATTGTCAGGTAAAGCACACGGTTTAAAGAAAACATGCAGAGTAAATCAGAGTACTATGAAGGGAGTAGAAGGGTAGGTTTCTGCACAGACTTTGATGGAGCTAGAGTTCACTAACCACTTGCCGCAACGGATCTGTCAGTACTCTAAAGATATGATAGAGTATACAGACATCCATCCCTCAAGTCAAAAATACACAAAAATAAAAGTTCTTTATCATTTAATAAGGTTATCTACTCAGGTAGGAATAAGCTGACGCAGACACAGAGTAATATTCTCTGATCCCCCTCTTGGGCTTGCTTGTGTACAGGAAGATATATGAATGTTTCTAAAGACTGATGGCTGAGGCAACAAGCTCCCTACCCAAAGCATCAAGAACAGAACTGGAGAAGGTTCAGCCATTAGTAGGGGCCTAAAAAGAGACAGTTTTTTTCTACCTGCACAACATCTGTACTAATCCATTCAAGATGACTACAAGTTGCAAAAAGATAATAAGAGAGGTAGACAAAGCATCTGTCTTTTGTGAAAGGTAAAACCCCAGTGCTGCAGAGTAGCAGAGTCTGGAAATAGGAGGCAGCTCATACACAGTGGGAAGCTGCTACTTAACAAAAGAAGCAATTTTGTACTTTCTATCATCCTTTCCCTGTAACAGCCATAAATAGAGCTGAAGCCTTTCAAGATGGAAGGAATCTTCTTTTGAAACCCTGGAAGCCAGCATGTCTTGGGAACACAACCATACAGAGAGATTGTTGAAGGATTAACTTCATGCTAGACTCATTGCCTATGGGGTGGATGAGAAATTAGGGTTGAATGTTTATGTAGATCTCAAACATTCAAGAATGCTCTGATTCAAGGTTAAAGCTGATGGATATGTCCAGCAAATAATTAAGTTCTATCTCTTCCTTTCCTTGAAAGGCATTAGATTTGAAGCCTTTGTAAACCAAACATTTCCTTAGGGATCTGGTCCTCCAAGAAAACGTAAGTATTTGGTACTCCTGCTGGGCAAAGTCATGATGGATGCCATTTAAATTATATCAGCTTGAGGAAATGAAACAGACACATGAAAGAAAAGCAAAGAGAAAGAATGACTTAAAACCAATTAAAAGGAAAGTCTATGCAAATTAACCTGTTGCTCAGCCCTGTGCCACTAAAGATACCATATTAACTGTGTGCTAGAGAGATGCATTACCTATTTCCTTTATACTTCACAGATCTATAAAAATTTTGTCAGAACCTGGCCCAACCTCCCACTTAAAGCAGTGCTAGTAACTACACTAGATCAGGTCAGCTCCTTTCAAACAGTTATCATTATTAATATCTTGCGCCATAATCTGTGCATTAGCAACTTCATGCATATTCAAACCTTAATATATGCCAAAAAAATTTCTATTTAGTTTAAACAGAAACGAACTTGTGTGTCATTTGTGCAAAGAAAAAATTTCAGTCACAGTCATATATACACATAGTAATTCAAGCTAGAATTCCAAACCCTGCAGTGCTGCATATATGTAATAACATTAACTAGACTGTACTTCTGTTCAAAAGTAACTATTCAAGGTAAATGTAATAAATTAAAGCTTCAACCTACAGACATGTATTACAAAAGCTTATAACATAGCAGAACTGTCTCCAACATAAAGTGCATGAAAGCAGCAAAACTTTGTAACACCAAATATTCAGATTTAGTAACTGCTCTACCTCCGTGTTTCTCACAATTTATCTTGATTAAAATTAACCAATGCAAGAAAAAGGTGCAGAGATACTACATGTAACCCTGTTCATAAAGTCCTAGTGACAGCAGTATCTAAGTCAAGAAAAACTAAGAAAAAAAAAATCACTTAATAAAGATTTATGCCTTTTAGGCCACACAGGTGCTGCACTTTTCACCAAAGATCCGTGGTACTACCACATCTTTCAATGCACCATCTCCTGCTTTTGCAAAGGCCTCTGCACTCCCTCAGGCAACCTTGTTTCCTTTTCTCTTTATCTGTTTGGAACATGAGCCAACTTCCACAAAATGGGAAACAGAAACCAGCTTAGCAATGCAGCTATAACCAATCGAGCAGGAAAGAGCTGAAAAGGGAAAAAAAAATCATTAGCTTATTAGAATAATGATCTAATTATCATTAGAAATTAGGGTTGGGAACTGTAGAAATGGGTGTACACATAAACAACACAGTGCAAAAGGTAATTTACACAATATACTATACTGAGAGTCAAATAATTTTAAATCAGCAAAGACCTTTGCTTTCCTTCAACTCAGAATTCAGGTGTCTTGTTACAGATTAATATAAGGTGCCTCAGACCTTGCTGATCCCTGCCTCTCCTCCCAAACTGCTTTTTTTGGCAAGTGAACCAACCGAGTTTACACTGTGGCACAGCAGACTAACTTAAATGAAATCCAGTAGGCAAAGCTACAGCAGCTATTTACAGCTCTCTGCAGCAGCTCCTGAGGACGGGACACATCATACCATCAGCTTTTTTCAAAATCTGGCAGCCCTGACTAAGAGTGCAAATGGAATGAAATTGGTCTCAAGGCAGCTGCTCGCTAACCTAAGGTGAATGTTCTCTCAGCATAAATCCCACCAGGAAGAAATTAATTAGTAAGCAATGAGCAATTAAAAACACATACAAAATACTGTTCCATCCTGAGGAGGGTCAGCCTCCCACTGTCACTGTGACCCTAAAGGAAAATAGTTTTTTAAAAGCTCAGAATGTTTCTTCTGAGACACTTTGTACCCAAGGAAGCTGATCTATCCAGTCAAATGCATGTTCATAGCAGTAAAGCCCTACAAGTAATGCCATGTAGATAATGCAATTGTTACTCCTTCCTTACTCTTTCTACACCATCTATTGCTTTTTCCATATATCCCTTCTAGAAGTCTTTTAACTCTTTAGCCATTTCTCATCCACAAATGTAAGAAGAAACAAAATTCAAATATATACGTGAGCAAAAAAATTAAAACACACAGATTAACAATAATGTTAGAGAAATTTTATTTCTAATAAAATGACATTTCAAAGCTTATTAAATTTCCAGTCCGTCCACTAGGTAAGTATACCTCAGGCATTTTTGCTAAGCTGAAGCCGGAATTGAACACCTTAACTTTACCATAAGACACAAAGCTTTATTTCTTTCATAACTTATGCAAAGGAAGAGTGGTTAAAGAAACGTTCCATTTTTTTTTTTCATCAGCAGAAATTACAAGAGGACTTTGCTGGGACCCATTTGCTTAGATGCACTGACTCAGAACTTTTGCCTGCGTTAATATTGAGTCAAATTGATTCTGTGAGATTAAGTGCTTGGCTGATGGTATTTTTTACTGGTTTTTTTTATGTTGTTTTTTTTTTAAAAAAACGCAGCTTCGATTCTAATCCTAGCAAGCTAATGCCTGAATTTCAACAAATGCATTCTCCCAACATAGAAATAAAAAAAAAAAAAAAAAAAAGACATGATTGGTTTCTTTGATTAGAGATATTCTGAAACATATAGCTACTGAGGCTGCCTGGGAATGCAGGTGCCAGCTGAAACGTCTACCCCTCAGACTACCACAAAGTGGTAAGCTAGGAAAATGCATGTGCATTAAAAAGGGGAACAAAATTTAATTGTTCATTAATTAAAAAACGCCATTCACAGCCAAATCACAGAAATGCAGGGAAGACCACAAGCCCTAAAGACCTCACTGATAAGCCACACAACTCAACACATGTCTCTGCTTCACCTTCTGCTGTCTAACTAGGTTAGAGACACACAAGCTGGGATAGGAAGGAAAGCTTTTGATCACCTGCCCATCAGCAGGTAACCTTTAACACGTAGTCAGTTTAGCTCTAATTTACCAGAGAAAGAAGGTAGCTGCTCAAGAGTTTGTACATTTTGTTCAACATTTAATTCTGTAATAGGAATTGGAGTGTCACATCACTAATGAGATTATGTATTTATTTAAAATTCACGTGGCTATTCTGAAATCTGTATAATTCACAAAGTTGTATCTAGCACGTGAAATCTAGACGTCAGTACATACAGTTATAATTACCTACAAGTCAACTAATCATTATTTTTTTTGCTGGCTTTTGTTAATTACTGGTGTTTATTAGCATGTCTCTTTTCTATCTCTCATTTTCCACCAAGCTGATGGTGCAAGGGCATCACAAAAGAAACATTAAATTTTAGGTCACTTATTCATAATTAGCAGCTGAAAGTAACGATATGAACACTAAGGAGTAAAAACAACACAGGTCCTGTAACACCAGTAAGGTATCATGTTGTGCATCAGTCCTTTACCAGAGGGTACTTGTATTTATGAAGAAATAAAGAGCACTCCGAATCATCCGTACCTGCGGAACACATTTTGGGTGAGCTGTTATGCAAACTTATGTTCTACCACTCTACCACTGTGAGTTCCCCCCAAAGATAGACATAAAGGCAAAAGTTTGATGTCCTTATACAGTAAATTGAGACACATTGGTCAGAAATTTTTCATTACCTATAACCCTAATACAGATACTTAATTTTAAGTCTTGAACAACAAAGCTCACACCTAAAGCTAAAGAAATACAGAACTAATAAGTCAATGGGAGCTAGACAAAGGGAAATGTATTTCCATAAATTTGCCTCCAGTTGACCTCCTTAGATATATTTGAATAATATCCCAAGCATCATGGAGCAGAGAAGATACTTCTATTCTCAGATTTTTAATCAGTATCTTGAAAGCTGTGAAATATTAAAATATCACTGTTATTTTTTTATGAGTTCCTACATGCCTCTGAGGAACTAAGGAATAAGGAACTAAATAAGGAACTAAGATCTCTGTACATTTGAGACTTACAGTAATACCTGACAAATAAGGTTTTCTTCTTGCAATGCCACTTCAAAGATCCAAAGCAATACTCAGTAGTATACTGTTTATTTTCAGGACCATCAATTCCTACAAAGGGAAATATTCTTTTTCTTTTAAAACTTTAGATGTCTTTCTGAATTCAAACCACAAAGCTGCCCAGCCTAGCTAAATATAACACACAATATTTTATTTATACTAACAAATTGTCAAAAATGAAAGTAAATACAAAAAAGTCACTATTATTCCAGAATATCTAGATCACAAGACACTGTGGAGTAGTTTATCAGTACAGATATGCCACCCCTTAGAAAATGCTTAGTTTTACTCAGTAGAGATGGGTCAATTAACTGCTCACAAAATATACTATGTCATCCAGATGGACCTGGACAAGTTGGAGAAGTGGACCTGTGTGAACCTCATGGGGTTCAACAAGTCCAAGTGCAAAGTCCTACACATGGGTCAAGGCAATCCCCAGTTTCAATACAGGATGGGGGATGATGTGATTGAAAGCAGCCCTGCAGAGAAGGACTTGGGGGTGCTGAGTGATGAGAAGCAAAACAAGCGAGCTCCAAGCCCAGAAGGCCAACCATGTCCTGGGCTGCATCAAAAGAAGTGTGGCCAGCAGGACAAAGAAGGTGATTCTGCTCCTCTATTTCTCTCTTGTGAGACTCCATCTGGAGTACTGTGTCCAGTTATGGAATCTCCAGCGCAAAGAGGATATGGAACTGTTGGAACGGGTCTAGAGGAGGGCTACAAAGATGATCAGAGGGCTGGAGCACCTCCCATACAAGGACAGGCTGAGAGAGTTGGGCTTGTTCAGCCTGGAGAAGAGAAGGCTCCAAGCAGACCTTATAGTGACCTTCCAGTACCTCAAGGGGCTACAGGAATGCTGGAGAGGGACTGTTTACAAAGGCTTGTAGTGACAGGACTACGGACAATGGGTATAAATTGGAGAGGGGCAGATTTAGATTAGACATAAGGAAGAAATTCTTCCCCATGAGGGTGGTGAGGCACTGGCACAGGTTTCCCAGGGAAGCTGTGGCTGCCCCATCCCTGGAGGTGTTCAAGACCAGGCTGGATGGAGCCTTGGGCAGCCTGGTCTAGTGGGAGGTGTTCCTGCCCATGGCAGAGGGGTTGGAACTAGATGATCTTTAAGATCCCTCCTAACCCAAACCATTCTATGATTCTATGTTTTACTTGTTGTTACCGTTAATTTATCAACTAGATTCTGCAACTGCTTCTGAGATCTTCTCCTGTTTCTATATCGGCTCAATAAAATCACAAGTGGCATGGAGAAGATGAACAGAGAACAGCTCTACATTGGGTTATTTTAATACAAGAATCAACAAACATGACAAAAAATTATTAGCTAGTAGGTGGAAAAAAATACCAAATCAGGTGAAATAACACTGTGCTACAAGTTGTCACAAGATGAAACCAGCAATTTACCCGAATTCTTTCACAACAGTTTCTACCTAAACACAAAATACACATAATGAAGATAAAATGGCTGGACTTTTTTAGCCACATATAAACATTTCTATCAGTTGCCAGGGTAACTCACAACAGAACTTGAAGACTAATAAACTATATAAGTAATAAGAAAACAAGAATTCCTAAGATAAAATAACACAAATACACAGATAGTATCTGCTAGGCTGGTTACCTAAAGCTTTTTTTTATTATTTTTCAAAGTTCACAATGAATCATCTAAATGTTTAACAGCACATTAGAAGGAAAAGACTAATGAGGACAGCAGTTAAATGCATTTCAGTTCTTGGGATATAACCATTATACTAAAATCAACTAAAAAACACATCAGCACAAAAGGAAGAACAGTGTTTGTTAAATCAGAAACCAATTAATTAGTTTCTTACTAAAGCATCAAAGGCTCATCAAGCACAAATACAAAACGTATCTAGAACAGGCTTAGCATGACCGATTTCCATCTTATTTTAATGGGGTTTTTAAAATTATTTCCATTACATTCATTGATAACATATTAACTACTATTTTTGAGGGCAGGTAGGTACTGGGCTGCTTTTCAGAAACCAATTCTTTATACAGTTCCAAATTCTGTCTTTTCATATTGGCTTGACCATAACACCTTATCCGTGATTTTATCACCACAATATTGTCTGCAATGAAACCACACCTGTGCAACCTGAGTCAAGTAGACAAAACGTATCAAAAGCATTTTAAAAGTAAATCCTGTAAGAGTTCAGTAGTTATCAAAACCACATTAGACTGAAGACTCAGTCCAGGCTTACATGGAATTGCAAGGAAGCAGAAGGCATCATTAGCTTCTAATAATAAAGTATTCATCATTGGTTAGTAGTAATATTTAACCCATCACTCCCTTTTCTACATTTCCAGAATATTAATTAAGTAATGAGAAATACACCAAGCTCCAGTTACAACTGCAGTGAGTGCACATGTCCAGGTGTGGGCAGTGGGGCGCTGGCTGCAGAGGTCTGTGTGGGTTGAATCCAGGGGCTGTCCCAATATCCAGCTGCAGCAGCTCCACAACAGATCCACTGCAGGGCACAGCTATATGTGGGGCACGTTCGTGAAAATGTACTTAAAAGAGGGCAGGAAACACCAGAAGAGGCAGGAGAAACAAAGGGACAGAGAGAAACACATGGTCAGAGAAAGAGGAGGAAAAAATGATGCTCTATGTCAAACAGACAGCACAAAAGTAAAGAAAGGAGCAGCAGAAAAAGTGCTATGCCCTAACTCCAGCCCCCTTGCTGAAGGGACTCTGTGTACCCTGTCGTGGTTAGCAGTGGGGGGAGGAGAGGTGTCTGGAGCGAAGCTAAGCCTGGGAAAGGAGGAGGGATGATTTTCCCCAAGTGTTTTAATGTTCGCCTTTTTTCTTGTTGTTTACCAGTAATTAAGTATTTATGTTAATTTGCAATAAATTAAGTTAAATTCCCCGAGTCGAGTCTGCTTTACCCATGACAGTAATTGGTTTGTGATTTCACTGTCATTATTTCAGACTTGGAGCTTTCTCACCCTCCTCTCCCTATTTGCTCTGCATCCCACTGGGGCAGGGACTGAGGGAGCAGCTGTGCGGGTGCTTGGCTTGCAAGCCGACATTATAACACTAAAATGTAAGCAGTGACATTGTTATATTTGACCCAATTTTCACATGAGGGAAACTTAGCATCGTTAAAATTTTATTACTTTATCACCACAAGTATTGCCATTAAAGACGGGATATTTTTCAGTGGGAAAACTGAATGCCAGGTAGTCAGGCATGCTTGTATTCACTTTGTAAGAAATCTTTATTTTCCTGACCCATGATTCCAAGGAACTGAACATTTAAATTCTAATTTCTTCACAGCAAACACAGAGTGCAAGCTGCACAGAAAAGATAGGCATGCAGTAAAATGCCCATCACAAACACCTCCAAAAATTACCCAAGACATCTGTCTGCTACTGAACTAAGTCTGTTCACTAGTCGAACTTGACTAGTTAGCATACACAGTGAAGAGTAAATTGGGCAGCTTTCCGTTTCCACCAGGTCATCATAGGATTCAACCAGTGACATAAAACGAGAAATACCCTGTTTCTAAACTTTCTTTAATAGGTTTACGTTTTATTAAATAAAAAGTCATAACTACATCAGAGCAAAATTCTAGCAAACAAAAATGTCAGTAGTTTATTATCTGCATAGAGTATTTTGAATGTAAGAGTGAATTCAACTTTTACTTTAAGTCAAAGAAAAATGTTGTTTACCGCTAGTTTCTTTTGAGAGAAGTGATCTTTATGTCTGGGCACACTGTGGGTACGCACACGTCACTAAAACTGGAAGTCAAGATTTACTGTACCTAGATTTTATCTAGAAATCACAAACGTATTTTGCAAGTACAGATACGGAGAATCATAGAACAAAAGAAGCTGGAAGGGACAGCTGGAATGTATCTAATCCAATGTCCTGCTCAAAGCAGGGGCAATGAAATCTGTTCGCTCAGCGGCTTACCCAATCAAATTCTGAATATCTCCAGGATTAGTGATGCTGGTAAACCCCTAAGATTGCTTAATTACTCTAATGGTGAAAATGTTGTTCCTTGTGACTAATAAGAACCAACCTCCCTTGTTGCAACTTGTGACCATTGCCCCTTCTCTCCCACTGCACAACTCGGAGAAGTCCGCTTCCATCTTCTTCACACCTCCCCATTAGGCAGCTGAAGAACACAATAAGATACCCTGAGCCTTATTTTCTCCAAGTTAAGCAAAATCAACCCTTTCAGACTCTCCTCATATGCTCCAATCCCCTAATCATCTCGGTTACCTGTTAGACTCACTCCAGAACATTGGTATCTATCCTGTGCTGCAATGCCAAAAAACGGACATGGTAGTCTAGATGTGGTCTTGAAAGCTGAACAGAAGGAATGAATATCATATTCTGGGCTGAATCAAAAGAAGAGTGCCAAGCAGGGCAAGGAAGGTGATTCTGCCCCTCTATTACTCTCTTGTGAGGCCTCATTTGGAGTACCATGTCCAGTTCTGGAATCGTCAGCACAAGAAGGAAATGGAACTGTTGGAACAGGTCCAGAGGAGGGCTACAAAGATAATCCAAGGGCTGGAGCACCTTCCACACGAGGACAGGATGAGAGAGTTGGGCTTGTTCAGCCTGGAGAACAGAGGTTCCAAGGGGATCTTACAGCGACCTTCCAATACCTGAAAGGAGCCTACAAGAAGGCTGGGGAGGGACTGTTCATAAAGGCTTGTGGTGATAGGACGAGGCGGAACAGGTATAAAATGGATAAGGGCAGACTTAGACTTGATATAAAGGAGAATTTCTTCTCCATGAGAGTGGTCAGGCACTGGCACAGGTTGCCCATGGAAGCTGTCGCTGCCCCATCCCTTGAGGTGTTTAAGGCCAGGTTGGATGGGGCCTTGGGCAGCCTGATCTAGTGGAATGTCCCTGCCCATGGCAGGAGGGTTGGAACTGGATGATCTTTAAGGTCTCCCAACCCTAACTATTTTATGATTCTATCATAATACAGTTGGATAGGATACAGGTATGCAAATATGATATAGAGTATTTAGGAAGTAGTATAGGGTGCAACATACCAAATAGCCCACAATGCCACATCTCAGAATTTTACGGTCCCTTTTACCAAGACAAAAGGGAAGATAAAGCCTACATCCATATTGCACATGTACAGATGAGTGAATCTCTCTTCTACTTTGAATGATAGCCCACACATATTTGCACTGATTAAACAAGTACCAAAGTCAAAATACCCAGCAGTGTCTTTCATATGGCACTGACCCTTTCTTGTACAGCAATATACCTCAGATAAGACACTCGGAAGTCTTGGCAGACAGGTATCTGACTTTTAAATATATTGTCAGAAGTACTAGTTCCAGTATTGATACTCCTTCCATAGGGAAGATTGGGATTCTATACTTTATTTATAAAACACAGTGGCAGTGGAGTTTATGTCTAATATCAGATAGGCCTACATACAGTAGTAGTCAAGCACTAATGACATGCATACTGGGCTTTGCAAGGGACTACTGATCCTATGTAACTGATTTTTGGTTCTGAGTGTCTAGAAAACAAAACAATATGCAGAAATTACACCAAAGGCAGAATAAAATCAGCAGTTGCCCTTTTAGGAAGTTACTCCATTAAGTGTATCACCCCCTTCAAAGGCAGGTTGGAAACTCAGCAGTCTCAGTGAATTGATAGGTAGTAATCCTGAACAGCAAATTACTGCAGATACTGTTTTAGCATAAGTTTGATCCTTACATAAGAACAAATACCCTGCAAACTGAGAGAGGTGAACCAATTCCCTTATTAGAGGGACTGTACTAACAGTGGCAGTATTAACCTAATCAACCTGAAATGCAAGTACTCAATTCTGTTAAAGTAAGAATAGACATTCATGTTGGAATTTCTTTCCAGTATTTGAAAACACCATAAATACCCCTTCCCTTAGAGCAGCTGTGGAGGAAGAAATTTTAATTTCTCAGGCAACGGCTAAGAAATAAAACCTTTCAATTCCCATCTCATCTCTTGAGAAAGGTCCCTGAGGGTGGACAACTGAAGAGTCTCAAACTACACAGTAACTTCAAATACTTACAAATACACTCTCACTACTGAGCAAATTCTTTGCCAAAAAAACAGTGGTCTAATTTCTTGAAACAAAAGCCTCTTTCCTAAACAAGGATTATAACTTAAAAAGGGGGGCTGGAAGATGGACAAGGAATTTTATATCTTGGATACACCAAACCTGCTGCTTTAATACAAAAAGCTTTGAAAACCAAGAACTTCCACCATTTGAATCTCTAGCACTAAAAATTAAACTCTCAGTAGAAAAAACCAAAATTCCTCAGTGTCAATAACTACTGTGATCCCAGTACTGAAGGAAAGGGACAAAGTAGGCTCTTTGAACAGATTCAGTAAGCTGAACTGCTGAGAGGATCTTGGAGACTGAACTATTTAAGCAGGTGCAGATGGTTATGGGCAATATACTGAGTCAGAGGTGTAACTGCAACAGTGTGTTCATACCTGAGGGTTAATGGCACCAGAGCAGCAACAACACAAAGGCGAGCTATTACTTGAACAAATTAAAGACTATGTATGCAAAGGGAATTCAGACATACAAGAAAGAACACCAGAACTTGTACGAAGAAGCTGGGTAACTGAAACTGCTTATCTACAAACCAATTTCACCAATACACAGTGGAACTACAAAGAGGAAAATCCAAAATGAACAAGCCAGATAGTGATGAAAACACACAACTGATTTAACAGAGACATGCTAAGCAGATTTAAAGTATCTAAAATAAATATATGCTTTCATATATACACATGCATATAAACACATATATAAACTATTTAATAGAAAACGAACAGAAGAGAATGTCCCGAAACACCCCAAAGAAAAATTTTGAGTCAGGTTCATAAAGGAAGTTAAAAGACAGCAGCAAATGCCTTTAAACCTGAAATAAGACAAGAAGAAAATAAAAATTATCAGGACAGCAGTTTCTGACCAACATGAGAATTTCCAGATCCAGCTGCATGCTAGATCTGGGAAGATGACCATATCCATATAAGTAAATGAAAGTCGAGTGACCAAATAATGACCTTTCACAGTATCAAATAGAATCATAGAATAACCAGGTTGGAAGAGACCCACCAGATCGTCGAGTCCAATCATTCCCACCAGTCTCTAAACCATGCCCCTAAGTACCTCATCCACCCTCACCTTAAACATCTCCAGGGAAGGCGAGCCTACCACCTCCCTGGGCAGACTGTTCCAATGCCTCACGACTCTTTCCGTGAAGAATTTTTTCCTAATCTCAAGCCTGAATCTCCCCTGGTGGAGCTTGAGGCCATTCCCTCTCATCCTGTCCCCTGTCACTTGAGAGAAGAGGCCAGCACCCTCCTCTCCACAACCTCCCTTCAGGTAGTTGTAGAGAGTAATAAGGTTTCCCCTCAGCCTCCTCTTCTCCAGGCTAAACAATCCCAGCTCTCTCAGTCGCTCCTCATAAGGCCTGTTCTCCAGCCCCTTCAACAGCTTTGTTGCTCTTCTCTGGACTCGCTCCAGAGCCTCAACATCCTTCTTGTGGTGAGGGGCCCAGAACTGAACACAGTACTCGAGGTGCGGTCTCACTAGTGCCAAGTACAGAGGGAGAATAACCTCCCCGGACCTGCTGGTCACGCCATTTCTGATACAAGCCAAGATGCCATTGGCCTTCTTGGCCACCTGGGCACACTGCTGGCTCATGTTCAGTCGGCTGTCAACCAACAGGAAAGGTGTAATACCTGCAAAATACTTAATGCAAATTAACATTTTACAAGATTGTCATAAGGAAATGGAATCAACGGGCACCCTATTAGTGGTGAAAGATGCAAAAAAAAAAAAAAAATCTGACTGCTTGCTGTACATTCACTTTGCAAACTTCAAATGTTTATGACAGCATGAGTAGTTTAATTACCTGGAAAGTAATGGGAGACTGATGAAAACTGTAATGACCTATTAGCACATAAGTCTTCTGTAATAAACCTGAATACTCAAAAGTCAATGACAGCACTTGCTCTCGTGTATGCCCAGTTTACGCGGCAAGGTTTTATTGGTGGAGAGCTGCAGGGGTGGCCTCTGTAAGAAGAGATCAGTAGTAGCACCCGTGTCAGACAGGTAAAAGAGCCAGGAAGGAAGGTGTAAAGTCAAGCGTGGGAAGAAACAGGGCAAGAAGGTGCTTTTTAGTTTTGTCTTTGTTTCACCACCCTACACTATTTGTAACTGGCAAAAAAAAATCAGTTATGACAGAGAGCAACCTCACTGTCTTTCTCTTAACCATAAGCTTTTCCCATCTTATTTTTTCACCCTGTTGAGGAGGGAGAAATGGTTACACGGTCCATCAGCCATTTGAGATAAGAGAAAGTCACAAACTAGGCCCAGGGGGATAGTCAAATTCAGTAAGAGACATCGGCCATGAGACCAGCTGTACCATACCTCTGTGGAGCCCACTGAGGAGACCAAGTGGTGGAGGGGGCACTAAAGCACTCAGGTTGAGCTTAAAAAGGGCTCCTGAGTGCATGGGGTGTGAGTGGAGGTTCCAGGTGAGGCTGTTCAAGGCAACTAAGGTTTATTGGTGGCCTCAGGATCCTCATACAACAAAAGGGTAGCTTGGACGGCATCTGGCAACTGACCAAGGGCAGTCCACTACAAGGGGTTGTAGCAAAAAGAGCTTCTTTCGCTACCCTTGTTCTAGTAATATCAGGATGCAATGAGGACACTGATTAGAACTTAAACTGATCAGACTCAGCATGGTTTATCCAATTTGACAAAAGCAAAACACAGACCAAATCTTCCATGCTGCCCAGAGACAGCAAAATACGATGAAGATGGCAAAGACTGGAATGGGAAAGCTGTGAAATTAGAAAGAAGGAAATAAAATTTGCTGAAAATAAGTGGGAAAATTACATCATGTAGACAAGAATAAGCCTAAAGGCTATTAACTGTGCCACTGGACAAGCTATCATCTTGGATGCATTGTGTACATTCAGAGGCACTGAGAAAGATTTATTTTCTAACACCTAGAAATGTTGTAGTGATAACTCAGCTAAATCAGCTTACTACAAAATAAAAAAAAACTTGACTGAAAATTTAATTTTTGACAATATGTAATGGCTTTCTTAGAATATAACATTTATCATAGAATCACTAGTTTGGAAAAGACCCATCGGATCCAACCATTCCTATCAATCACTAAACCATGTCCCTCAGCACTTCATCCACCCGTGCCTTAAACACCTCCAGGGAAGAGGACTCAACCACCTCCCTGGGCAGACTGTTCCAGTGCCCAATGACTCTTTCCATGAAAAATTTTTTCCTAATGTTCAGCCTAAACCTCCCCTGGTGGAGCTTGAGGCCATTCCCTCTTGTCCTGTCCCCTGTCACTTGGCAGAAGAGGCCAGCACCCTCCTCTCCACAACCTCCTTTCAGGTAGTTGTAGAGAGCAATGAGGTCTCCCCTCAGCCTCCTCTTCTCAAGGCTAAACAACCCCAGCTCTCCCAGCTGCTCCTCATAAGGCCTGTTCTCCAGCCCCTTCACCAGCTTCGTTGCTCTTCTCTGGACTCGCTCCAGAGCCTCAACATCCTTCTAGAGGGGCCCAGAACTGAATGCAGTATTCGAGGAGCGGTCTCACCAGTGCTGAGTACAGAGGGAGAATAACCTCCCTGGTTAAAACAACATTTAAAAGTTTTTTAAAAAATCAGATCTTTAACTTTGAAAATCTGACCATCTGCATACATTTTATGAATCGGTTAAACAGATAGTGCATGAAGAACTACAAAGTGTCCTATGGTTAACTGTACTCTGCAAAACAGAACTGTAAGACTAGAGAAAACCCTAAGGAAACTGGGACAGCAAGGCTACTGAAAAAGCTAACATGAAGATGATCTGACCTGAATTGAAAATGAACAGTGACCAAAGGCAGAGTAACCACAGAACTGTCATGCAGACTGAACACCCTTCTTGAAGTCACAAAAAGATCAAGTGACAACATTATGCCCACCACAAAGTCTCATGCAGATATGCCTACATGTTGATTAATATTTCAAATATACCATTAGCATCTGTAACATAATAACTTCCTCTCTCAGAGATGTATTTAAAAATAAATTACAGACATGGGCATTAGTTCGGCGCTGGTAAGCACAAAAACTTTGTACATGGTTGTTAACAATAAAATTATAAAGAATTTGAGAAAAACGCACCTCGTAAAGAAACTAATCAACATCTTAGAATAAATCTGAAATAAAATTAAAGCTAATGAAAGGTGGGAGGCCAAATAAATCAAAAATCTATGCCCTGAACCTAGGATTTGGAAAGATAAGTTAACATTTTTATAAATAACCTTGGATTTCTGGGGAATATTGTCAAACATTAGCCTTGAAGTCATAAGCCTTGAAATCAATGTAGATCTAATGCACATGCACTATGAATCCACCCTGGAAAGCCTACAAGCTTGATGAAGAAAAGGGACCTAATGCTAGCAACAGTACAATAGCAATTGCCATGCCTGACAATCCTTTGTTTTATTGTTAACAGACAAGGTGATTATTGATGCCAGAAGAGAGCAGTCTAGCCACTGACACGCAAAAAGCGTAAACCTGGGCAGCTGATACTCTCTCAGCACTGGTACATCCAGCAAGAACACACCAGTAATACTGGAAGCAAAAGAAGACAATTTCCAGTCCCTGCACTACCAATGTACTCAATATAGTTTTGGGGTGCAATGCTTTGGTTGTCTCAAAGTCCATGCATACTGCCTTTTGGCAGCTAAACACACATGGGAAACTCAGTCACCATGGAAGAACAAAAGATCTTAGGTTACTATCAAGGTTTAGAACACTGGAAAACCTAGGTCATGATTCAGGCTAGAAACCCAAGCACACATAATACATTATGCCAATCACTTTTTCAAAACAGGATTACGACAGGTTGGAACGGACAGCAGGAGGTTGTCTAGTTTAACCTCCTACTCAAGGCAGAGTCATCTATGAGATTAAACCAGCATCCTCAGGATTTTATCCAGTCAGATCTTGAAAACCTCTGTGGTTTTCTTACAATTAATAAGAACCTCTCATTTCTACTTATATCCATTATTGCTCATCCTCCCACCATGCAGAATGCAGAGTACAGTTCCGTCTTCTGCATAACCTCCTCATATTATGGGAAGGCAGAAGAAGAATGGGAAGGTCCCTCCAAAGCCTCCTCTTCTCCAAGGTAAACAAGGCCCATTCCCTCAGCTTCTTCTCACAGGGCCTGTGTTTCAGCCCATGAAACACTTTGGTACCCCTCCAAGGAACTTTCTTGCAAATCCATTTCACTTTTGTATTGAGTAGATAAAAACTGGACAGAGTATTCTACATGTAGTTTAACAATCACCAAGCTGAAGGAGATAATCACTTCACAACGAACTTCACCACCACCACAATGTACCCTCGGCTCATGTTCAACCTGTTGTCCACTGGGCCCCTTAGATCCTTTTCTGCAGAGGTGGTCCCCAGCCTGTCAGATACTAGCCTCTGTCTTCCAAGAGGCTCTTAATCCATAGAATCATTGAATATTTTGGGTTGGAAGGAACCTTGAGGATCATCCAGTTCCAAACGCCCTGTCCTCGGCAAGGACACTTTGATCAGGGTGCTCAAAGCCTCACCCAACCTGGTCTCCTCCAGGGATGGGGCATCCATGACTTCTTTAGGCATGACTTCTTTTTACTGGTGCCTCACCATCCTCACTGTAAAAATTTTTTTCCTAAAATCTAATCTAAATTTCCCCTCTTTCAGCTTGAAAACATTACCCCTCATCCTATCTCTGCACTCTCTAGGAGCCCCTCCCCAACTTTCCTGTAGCTCCCTTTAAGTAACAGAAGGCTGCTATAAGGTCTCCATAGAGCCTTCTCTTCTCTAGGCTGAACAAACCCAACTCTCTCAGCCTGCCCTTGTATGGGAAGTGCTCCAGCACTCTCATCATCTTCATGGCCTACTCTGAACTTGCTCTAACAGATCCATGTCCTTGCTGTGCTGAGGACTCCAGAACTGAATGCAGAACCCCAGATGAGGTCTCACACAAATGCACAGTATAGGCGGACAATCACCTCCCTCAGTCTGTGGGTCTCACTTCTTTTGATGTGGCCCAGGATACAGTTGGCTTTCTGGGCTGCAAGCACACACAACTGGCTTGTATTGAGCTTCCCATCCACCTGCACTCCCAAGTCCTTCTCTTCAGGGCTGCTCTCAATCCATTCTCCACTCAGTCTGTATTTGTGCTTGGAATTGCCCCAACTCAGGTGCAGGACCTTGCAGATGACCTTGCTGCACTTCACAAGGTTTACATAGGCCCACCTCTCACGGTCTCTCTGGATAGCATCCTTCCCCTCCAGCGTGCTGACTGCACCACACAGCTTAGTGTCATCAGCAAATTTTCTGAGGGTGTCCTTAATCCCACTGTTCACGTCTCCGACAAAGATGTTCAACATCACTCCCAATACTGACCTCCAAGGAATACCATCCATTACTAGTCTCCACTTGGACACTGAGCCATTAACTACAACTCCAGCTAATTCTTTATCCAATGAGTGGCCCATCTGTCAAATCACTGTCTCTCCCGTTTAGAGACAAGACAGTGTCATATGCCTGGCACAAGCCCAGGTAGATGATATTAGCTACTCTTTCCTTATCCGTCAGTGCTGCAACTTCATCATAGAAGCCCACCAAATTTATCAAGCATGACTTGCTCTTGGTGAAGCCATGTTGGTTGTCACCAATTACCTCCTTATTTTCCATGTGCCTCAGCAGAGTTTCCAGGAGGATCTGCTCCATTATCTTCCCAGGCATAGAGGTGAGACTGATCAGCCTGTAGTTGCCCGGGTCTTTCTTTTTTAAATATAGGAATTATATGTCCCCTTTTTCTGTCAGTGGGAACTCCACCAGATTGCCATGACCCCTCAAGTATGATGCACAGTGGGTTAACAACTTCATTTGGCAGTTCCCTCAAGACCCACAGATGCATCTTACCACATCCCATGGACTTGTGCCACACAGGTTCATTAGGTGGTCTCACACCTGATCCTTCTGTGAGGCCTTCTGATCTCCCAGTCCCTGCCTTTGCCTTCCGTGGCTTGGGCACTGTGTCTTGAGACCTTGCCAGTGAAGACTGAAGCAAAAACGTTGTTGAGTACCTCAGCCTTCTCCATATCCTGGGTAACCAGGTCTACTGTTTCCTTTCTGAGAGGGCCTACATTCTCCCTAGTCTTCCTTTTATCACTGACACACCTAGGGAATCTTTTCTTATTGTCCTTAACACCATTGGCCAGATTTAATTCTATCAGGGTTTTAGTTTTCCTCACCTAATCCCTGACTACTTGGACAATTTCATTGCATTCCTCTAGGCTACCTGCCTTGCTCCCATCCTCTGTAGGCTTCCTTCTTGTATTTAAGTTTGTCCAGGAGTTCCTCGTTCATCCATGCCAGCCTCCTGGTGTTTTTGCCCGACTTCTTCTTTGTTGAGATGCATCACTCTTCAGTGTGGACAAACTGATCCTTAAATATGAATCAGCTTTCTTGGACCTCTCTACCCTCCAGGGCTTTATCCCAGGAAACTCTATCAAGCAGATCCCCGAAAAGGCCAAAGTCTATTCTCCTCAAGTCCAAGGTATTCCCATTCATCATCGTTGCATCTCGTAAGCCTTGCGCTTCCTCATTATACAAACTAGGTCCCCCTGTATGGCAGCTCTACCCTTGAGCAAAGCAGCTGGACCCCTTAGTTTGGTGTCATCTGCTATTTGAATGAACAAGGACCATGTCACCTCCATCTAGGTCATTAATAAAGATTTCAAACAGGACTCAGCTTGTTACAGGCAAGTGGATAGCAATTAACCCATTAATCATTACCCTCAGAGCCTGATCATGCAGCCAGCTTTTTACCTATCTGGCCACCCAACCACTTAGACCATAACATTCTAACTACAAGGAGAAGAATAACATGGGAGGCAGTGATGAAAGCTTTATAAAGGCAAGGTAAATGATATTCACTGCTCCTTCCTCATCCAAAAATCCAGATATTTTGTCACAGAAAGCAACGAGGTCAGGCATGATTCATCCTTGATAAATCGATGCTGACTGTACCCACCATATTTTGTCCCTGCCACGCATAGAAATGTGTTCCAAAAGGACTCATCCCACAATATTTCAGGTGACTGAAGCAAAGAGCACCACCCTGTAACTCCATGGCTTATCCTCTGGCCTGTTTTGAAGACTGTGGAACACATGCCTTTCCCCAGTTTATTGAAACCCTTCCCCAGTTTCTTTAGTCTTCTAAAGGTTACATAAGCGATCCTTCCAGTCGCATCAAATAGCAATCTCAGCACACTCAGATTCACAACCTGTGGTCTTGCAGGGATCAAGTTCTTTCAGCTCATCCCTGACTCAACTCTCAATAGAATTGACTGCTGGTAGTGCCTCTCCTTGAACCCTGCTGCTGATCACAGAGGCCTGGGAGATCTTCTCAAATACCTAAGCAGACTGGCATTAGCACAGAAAGATGCAGCATTTTGTTCAGATGCGTTATCTCTCTATTTGCATACTGTGGGAGACTGTGGGAAGACATGTAGAAAGGCTGAAGAAACTGCGTAATCCTTTTAGGGGATCAACACTCATCTACTTTTCACATTAAAAGTTGTTGAGGAAATTACTCGGTTCCACACACAGGAGTTGAGAAATACCTTCTTTATTACTTTTCTTAATACTTGTCCAAGAATGGGAACCTTTTTGATGAGTTTATAACACTGAAAGAAAAATTCAGTCCTCATTTACTACTCTGTCCAAACTCTGTTCTGAAAATAGAAAATTTGAGCAGGAAATGATTCATGAGTGTCAGCATATGCAAGATTGATTTCATTCTAGAGTTCATTACAAAACATGTTTTACAGTAATAAAAATATCTTCACACTTCTGAGTTTACCTCTTTATTTCCCTCAGCACTGCTGTTTAAAGAACAAAGTCATGTGAAATCTAGCTTTTTTGCCAAATCACTCTAACTAGAACAGTTCCCTGACACTCAGTTCACTCAAAGAATTCACTGAACTCGCTAAAACTAGTACTAACAAAAGGGGACAAAGACAAGTTATGTATAGCATTTTTAAAGCAAATTCCATCCAAAAGCTACATTAAAAATATGTGCAAAGTTCAGGACTTCCTAGTATTTGGGTGGATTCATACTGAATTGATTCTGCTTTATTCACTAGATGCTGAACATGTGCTCTCATTATTACAATACCCACTGCGCCTCAGTGCAGAGACTGATGGTTACCAGAGGGGAAAAAAAAAACCCCAAAGTGATAGTAATTACCAACAGTCCCAAACTTGAATTTTACTGCAGAAATTAAAGATGCATCAAGAATTTGTAGAAAACTGAGATTAGTAGAAAAATGCAGTTGTAAAAACAGCTGTGTGTTTTATCAATAGCATTTCAGGCAGGTGTCAATTGTCAAATTGGTTTGATGTTTCCTTAAAATGTATGACATCCAGATTCTTCTGTTGTTAACCTGACTGTTGGTCATTCAGAAGATGCACGAATCATTTGCAGCTATCAAGTCAACAGAAACTGTGTTTTGAAGATGAGGTTTTGCAAGAACTCTGAAAAATGGGGCCCCCCTTCTAGTTTCCAATGTTAGCTTGGATATTTGTGTGTGCGCCTTAGGGCATAACCTGTTGCACAAAACTGAACTTGCACAGTTTAAATGATTGCAACATTGAAAGTGACATAAGAACAATTATGTTACTCATCTCCCAATAGCCAGTCCAATGCTGAAGGGAGAAAAGAAAGGAACTGTGCTTAAGGAAGAGGAAACTAGCCCAAAAGAACACAAATTAAGAGAGAAAAGACTTTGGGAAGGAAAAAATCCATTTTAGCTACCAACTTAAGTATTGTTTATGAGGGAACTGTTAATAATTGCCAATCACTTACTTCTAATAACAATACATAGTTCATGTTTTACACAAATTCCTATTCTCTTGATTTAATGCTGCATTGTTTAATAGCATCTTTTAATGACAAAAAACTGGTGTAATAGACAACAGTTCTGAAAACAGAGACGTTAACTCAGAATGTGTTAAAATGGAATACGTGTCCTACTGGAAAGTGAATCTTTATGGCAGTAAAAACAATTTTGTAACTTGATGAAGGACTGAGTGTCACACATTACTTGTAATTCAGGTTCATGAGGTACTATAGAAGGGATGCAAAGTACCAGTTATACCTGGTAGAACCTCATCCAGTTACTTGAAGACTAACATACATAACACAAGCCACATTCAAGTACTCACACTCTGCCTTTTTTAATTGCAAAACACCTCACTAGTCACTCAGCTGTGTGCAAATCTATTGCCCGATTCAGTTAAGAAGATTACTTCTATAAGTTAAAGGTGAGCTTTTTACCAGGCCTCCCATCACTCCAAGAATCTGAATATTTATAAGAAAGCATTCATATGGCAGAACGTTTTGCAAGTAAATCACCACTTCTGTTTGTGACACCCATAAATATGAATAAAAAAGTAGAAACCACTGATTTTCATAGCTTAAAAGAAAAACAAAAACCTAACTGAATGAAAGATTAGGGGCAGAAAAACTCCACACCCAGTGAAAATTTAAAAAACAAAAATTAAGAAAAAGATATAGTATACTCCCTCTTAAAATTTAACAGTAGTGACAATATAAAAACACTGAATTAAAATGATGGATTTTCATGGAAAAAAAATACTTCTGCTCTTTTACAGTAAGGCCTGCTATTTGTTAAGGTCTAATTCAGCAGATTGGAAGTCCACAAAATCAAAGTGCTCATCTCATAATTTCAGTTATCTATAAGACTACACGGCATATTGACCTTTGTTGTGATTGCTGCACTACTAAAATTAGTACCTTCACTCACAGATGGTTAACAAAATTAATTGGCAGAGTTGTTTAATCACAGAGAAATGTGTGTCAACTGCAGGACAGCTGAAGCTCAATACCCTTTAAGAAAAGGTGGCAAAAATTAAAGATATCTTGCTTCAAGCTCTTGACAATACATGCTTAAAGAGCTCACGCCGCTTAATAAATTCAATTATGTTTTAAAGTATGAGGTGATTTTGCTTTCTAATGGTTAACACAGGGGACAAAAATTTTTCCAGTATCTCAAACTACAGCAACCACTACCTGCCTGGTTTGAATAATCACATTATCTCTAACTCAATTTACTGGTTTGGAAACATTTTACAATATGCATTCATTGACAGAAATAACACATACCTTCCTAAGTATTGAAATGTTTAATTCATCAGTAGTTAAACTCCCCCAGAGGCTCAGCATCAGAAACTGTACAAACACGACTGCGTACTCAACAGCCTTGTATTTTGCAGCAGCAGCACTATTTGGAAGATCTTCAGATAGTTCCTACTTGTCATACATTGCTTGGTTTCACAAAACTGGTTTTTTGTGTGAGAACTAGAGAGAAATCAAAAGGAAACTAAACCAGCTCTGCTCCAGGTGCACACCAAACACACCCTGATCCATAATCAGGTCTTATTGCACCAAATAACCTGCTAACAAGTTCAGTCTGTGAAGTACAGATTTAATTCTTCCAGATCAGTATTCAAAGACTGTCTAGTATTCAGCAGTTAAAGACATATTTAAAACAGTATTAAGTATAAAAGAAAGTGAATTAATCGTTTCTTCCACAAGCTCCTAGTCTTTCAGATTAAGTAAGTCTGACAAGAAACATTATAAATGGTTAATTAAGAAAATAGTGACACTAAATACGAATTAATGACAATTCTCACACATCCAGAAAAGAGACAGACCTTGGACTTCTTAAAGGCATGCAGATTTGAACCGATTCAGCCAAACAGAAGGAAGAAGAGGCATAATTTCTGAATAAGTACACACTAAATTGATTCTGCCTTGAACAACCAGAGCATGCAGTTTTAGGCAGCTAGTCTTGAAAGCATTCCCAGCCTACTCCACTAAATGGCAAACATCAGGTTTTCAATCGTATTTCTAGCATGATGGGGGTGGGAGGAGGAAGAATGTAACAGCAATACAACCAAACTTGTTCAACTCACACATGCTAAGTGTACAGCTCAATTTTAAAGTCAAATTGTAAATATATATAGTGACTTAAATAAAAAAAAAAAAGCTCAAAAAAGTACTACAAATCAAAACCTGAGCACACACCATATCACCACACTTAGGTCAAGTATGTGCACAGAGCTGCTTGTGAATCATGGCCAAAGAACACTTACTAAAACTTTTCCTACTGTCAAAACCCTCTGCTAGTTCAAAATGAGATTAATTCAGCGTTAATAAAACTTTGGATGAACTAATTTCATTGCAAGGTGGTTTTTTGGGTTGTGTGACCCTCCCCCCTCCCAAATAAATTACTGCAGATAATTTCATTCTTTGGAAACTCTCACAGTGAAGTGATCAAAAGGTCCAAACAGCCTCTGCAAAGAGGATCACAAAATGGTTCAGCTTTTCATCATTATAACCTGTACAGAATGCTGTTGACTGCACATATATAGCACACTATTTACTCTCTCATATGAAAGTATATCTATGCTTCCTCAGAAAGGTCTGTCCTTTGAGTAACTCGGCTCACAGATCTATTAAAATGGTTACACATTAACAGCCTCACAACCTTATGGGCAAATCTGTGGCCCATCAGACACTGGCTGAAAGAGAAATCCTTAAAAATTGTCCTTCAAATCAAAGCTTCCACACACAGAATAAAGTTGACTTTACTCAGCTGATATACAGGCTGATGAAGGCTGGGAAATTCCTCCACTCTCAAAAAAGTACATCCATGGTTGTGGGCCTTTTGTACAACTACTCTGGTTAAAGCATTAATCTCCACAACTACATCTGTTTATTTTAAAATATGCAGACACAAAAAGAAGGTTACAGAAAAGTACATGTATTTGTTAAATATATTTTATGCTAATGTAATATACACAAAATCACCGTACTTCCTCAGATCACAGAATCATCTAGATTTTTACCTCTGCCCTCTCCCCAGGTTCTTGTCTCCTCCCTCATCAGGATTACTAGGCAGGATAATCAAAACCACTAAAATTCTGGTGTTTAACTATGCTCTACCTAGTAAACACAACACTGTCATTTGTACTCCTAAACCAGAGATGAATAAGGAGTCTTTGAATCATTTGATTCTTGATATTTATCCAATCAAGGGAAATAAGGCAGTTCTTAGTAAACCTTGAGCACAAAGCACAGCATTTCCTAACAACCTAATTAAAAGCTTTTACTATGCTTGTTATTTCTGCCAATTTCCTTTTTCTAGGATTATTCTGGGATTCATTGTTTCACCTGTTAGCACTAATCCACAGCCTAAAGCTTTTGTCGTGCTCTCCATGGATGTACTTCTCTCATCCATCAAAGAAACACTGAAGCCATAAAAGACAAATCCGCTTTCAGGAACTTCACATGTACATTTTTAGTTGATGCAAAATCCAGACCAACAATTAAGTCTTACTGTCAATTGAGGGATCTCTTCTGGATTAGATAAACAAGTATATCCCATAAGACTTCCATGAAACAAACCCCAACCTAAAAACCAGAGGATCAAATCTTATCTTACATGCTCCTTCACTGTTTTTAAGTCTACAATGTAACTAAGACTACCTTCTTCTTATGTGTAAGAGAAGAAACTTGCTTTACATTTGTGTGCATAAGATACAACTCCCAGTTCCTGAAAAGCAGAAACACTAATTTGCTTTTCTAGAAAACGTTCAGCATAGACACAATATAGACACTTTCCATCGTAACTAGCTCTGCTGAAAGGATCTAGCCTAAGCTTTAGAAATATGACCACTTGAAGACAATGTCCTTCTCATAAATCTACTATTTCTTTAGATAGATCCAAGGCATGAATTGCCTATGTGGCATTAGCACCTTCTACAGTAAAGCTTTACTTTCTGTGCAGATTGGTGTTTCTAAACTGTGTTAGTTTTGACATCTATAACAATCCTAGAGCAGAAGAGCTTTGGTATGGTGCCCTGAATCCTTCAGCAAATCAAATGTTGAGCATTAAATATTTCCATTTCTCAAAAAAGAGACAGAGCCATAAGAATAAGCCTCATGGAAGCATACAGTTGTGAGATCAGATGCTGGAATAGGCTGCATGCGTACGTTGCCTCTCTAATGAGAGGTACTAGTTATCTCAAGTCAATTTTGTTGGTTCACAGTTTGTTTCTGTTCATCTTAGAACAGATATCTGCTTATAATGTGGAAAGTCTAATCAATTGGGCCAACAGTAAAGAAAAACAACAAAAAACCCCAACAACCCACAACATTTATTTTCTCACAGCAAAACAGGACGTCTTCTGTAGGATACACCACTATCTTCAGTGCAGGACTTATTGGTCCAAAATAAGTGAAACTCATCAATAGGTTACACCTGAGAGGCATATTCTTGCACTTACAGGTTCTCAAAGACTACATGCGATAACTTAATTGTGTATTCAAAAGCTTTTCCCTCCTCTCAGTCAAAATTAAGTATTTGTCTTCTAAGACATGATCCCACTAAAAACCAGAGCATTGCTCAGACAGTTTCATGACTCCTTCAAGGGAAAAAGGTATGTAAACCTCATTACACTGCATTAAAAGTTACAGGATTTGCATGTATAAATATATACATACTACAACTTACATGTATTTTATACATTTATATTATACCATATTATTTATATACATACACTTTTTTTTTTTTTTTAATGCCAGGAGCAATCGACTACTTTGGAAGAACCAGATCCTGTATAAAGTACCAAAAGAAAAAAGATTTTCGTCTTTGAATGGTGGTAGTTATGTGCTGACTTGCTTCAATCTCAGAAACTAATGTCAAAAAGGATCAGAAGAAATGCATAGCTCTATTCTTTGGAATCTACATCAACATATAATTAGAAGACCATCTGTTCTCAAAATTTAACAGCCCAGAGTAGCTGGCACCTGATCACCTGACAAAAAGGATCAAAAATCCATAAATTTAGTGTCAAGCATACTCTCCTATGTAAAAGGTCTGCGACTGTGAAATGCTTAGATGGCAAAAGTGTATTTAGTGAAGTATCTACTCCTTGACAATGCTGCTCATAAGAACACGATGATGATGATGCAGTAGGTATTGGCTAGGAAGAAAAATACAATCATACTTAGCTTTGACACAGATACCATTTATTACTTTCTTGTTTTTCCAAACCTAGGCTGTCTCACTGTTTCTCTCCTGAGGTCATTAGGGCAGGGATGTGATGGGGGAGGAGAAGGGAAGAAGCAGAGAAGTGTACCCCTGTAGCAAAGCAACACATTACAGAACCTGATAATAATGTAGATATCATAGAGCAACTGGTGTTAACAAAGCACCTTTTGAAATTGTAGAATTTATTCTCCAACCCTCTGCTCTATTTACAGAGCACTGAGAAAGACCTTATCACTGGACAGCTGATCTCCATTCCTTTCTCCCTCCCTCAATATGAAGTCTATTTTCACTGTGTTAAAAATGAGATGAGAAAAGCCATCACCCCTGTAATCTGGTCTTACTTTGTGTGCTTCCAATGATCTGCCCAAGATCCGTAGGAAACTATACACTGCCTTTAAATTGTTTTTGATATTGGGGAGACAAGTTCTAGAATAAACTAACTGCCTCCAAAAAACCGCTCACTCATGTTAAACTACAGTATTTTTTTCCTAAATAGTGACAACAAGCATTATATTTTAAAAGCAAGCCATACAGGAATTGCAGGTACAATAGAGAACTAAATTTCTCCCTGTTTCAAGGGGATCCTGGACCAGCAGCCTCTGCACACAGAAAAGCAAAAGCAGCCCAATGCACACACAGCTGACTCATTTAAATGACAATATGAAAAAGCAGTAGCATATAAGTTAAAAAAAAAATTTAAAAGCGTGTATATAGAGGAATAAACATAATACAACAGCTACCAAAATCTTAGGTTTACCAATGATAGCACATTACTTGGCATTTCGTTTTACAACTAAGTTGCTAAAATTAAACTGAAGAAGCCAGTCACATGTTATTTATTCTTGTAACTGTTATACAGAAGTTTAACTCCTCTGATTTCTAATGCGACAATAGCTAGAAGCACTCGCAATGGTATTCTGTGCCAGTATTTTGGCATCTGATCACACTCCTTTAAATGAGTATACACGCAATAAAACAACTATTTTATGCCTCTGGTGTTTTGGGGTTTGTGTTGTTTGTTTAGGGTTTTTTTTGGTAATGGTGGGTGTGCTGTATTGGTTTTGTTTCTTTTTTTTTTTTTTTTTTTTTTAAAGAATCCAATCTCTCCCTAGGGTGAATCCATAAGACGACTTTCTCAATGCAGGGCAACTGACAAATTAAAAAACAATTTATCAAGAGATCTCTTCAAACACTGACCTTGATGTTGATAATTAATCTTTCTATGAATTCTTTCTTTTCTTTATGGCTTAAATGTAAACATTGACTCCATAATTTCAAAACATGATGTACACTGGTATGTTTCAATTTCTCCCAATCAGTACTAAAGTTTTTGGTGGTTAGTCCAAGATTATAAAAAAATTAATAGAACATTTTCCTCAGGAAAAATAAAGGAAAACAGACTTTAATATTCTCTGGAAGTAAAAGTGACCATACAAAAAAAAACAATTTAACAATAGGGCCCAAATGAGTTAACATATTTCAACAGTAAAAAGCACAAACTTTAAATCAATAGGGGGTTTTTTTGTGATTTACTATGATCTCTAACGAACAGAGCTTTAAAAAAACTTATCATTGCTACCTGCTTCTCAAGGCTGCTAATATAATTTAAAAAACCACAACACTTCTGCTTCACAGTCCAAGGTACTATCATTGCAGTCACTAAGTGAATCACTTATATATTACAACTGATAACAACATAGAAGGAAACTAACTATACTTCATCCTTGTATTTTTTCCCCCAACAAAAGGCAACTCCTGTCTTTCTCAGAGGAACCAATATAAGCCTCCAAATACTATGTAAATATATACTTACACAGACCTTGTGAATGATGTAAATAAGGTTTGCTGAGCAACCTTTCTTTTCAAGGTCTAGTAATTGTTACCTTCAGAGAAAAAAAGTGGAGACACAGTTATGATATGAAGTTTCTTCTCTTTTTGCCCTCCTTCCAGCTGAGGCTAAAGTGGCATTTCACGATTCAATCTTCAATTACTAATTCAGACAGCTGCCATGATTGCTCTCAATAAGTTATCGAATACAATACACTTTCAGAGTACAAAAACACCTCCTCTAAACTCTTTTGGTCTCTAGCTCTTATCTCAGAATATATATACATATTTTTTATGCTAAATATAAATAAGTTTTGTCTTACTAATGTCGTAATGACTGTTAACAGGATATTCCAATCAACAGTTTAGTCATGACAGCCTACTCTGATGTATCATCTTCACATCTACGAGGCTTTCTAGTATTACCAAATAGAAAAGTTTTTAAAAGCTCTAATTCAGTTTTTAGCCTTGGAGGCATACAAAAAGCCTGGTGTACATATTATTAGCAAAACTTCAATCCTTTTCCCACAGACTGGCAGTTCCATCAAAAGTGCTCCTCTCCTTTCTACTTAAATCAATACCATACAGAGTAAAAGAGACACGTGAGAACACTAGATTTGCTATTAGAAAGCTATAATATCAGTACAAGTACTTCTGCTAAAATGAACTCTAATGTAGGAGTAACTCTATGTTCTTGCTGTCATCTATCATTGTTCAGCTGTTCACAAATGAAGTTTGATCTGTTCCAAACCAGAGCCATAAAGCTTCAAGCTACCTAGTTCATAATTTGGAAAGTAAGAGCACTAAAGGGAAAAAGTAACTCAACTACCAGAATTTTGATACAATAAACAATAGCTTCTAGAGAAATACAGTAACACAGACAAGATTTCTCAGGAATATACATACCAAACAGTGGAACAACACTGCAATCCTAGTTAGGAGTAGAACGTCTGAACAGTCTCAAAACATAGCAGACCAAGAATTATAGCAGAAAGAGGCTGCAACAAGGGGAACCAGAATATAAAGTAATCCCTTCCTTAGTCTAATAGCAAAAAGCACAGTTCATTATTAAGTTCAACAGTACCACTGATGTCACCTACTTCATCACAAGCTGCTTTTAAATTGCTTGTATGTTTAATGGATCAAAAAGGGACCAGCTGTTCAGCCTACACTACAGTTCAAAGCAACTTAAGGTATTAAATTCCACCTCAACAGGAAAGACAGGAGAAAAGGAACACTGGGGATCCTAGATAAGCATAAAAATTTCTGATTTTATTTCCTTATAGAACTGGAAGAAGACAGAACACAGAAGGCCTGTCTTTTAGGTGATCATATGACAACTTCTGAAGTCACTACAAAGTGCTACTAATTTCTTAAATGTCTTAGACATTGAGTACTCTTGAGGAGACAGTTCTGAGTTATTCTAAAAGAGAATTAAGCTATAATTTCATGCTCCAGCAGGGAAAAGAGAGAACCTTAAAGCTGGCAGCATTCTAGGAACCTGACAGACATTGGCTAGTGAAAGAATTATTTAAGTGTAATGCTGTGGGATAGAGATAATGCCTTTAAGGAATGACTGTGGAGCCACATATTGTGGAATTAAACATCCATAATGGGAGAAAGTCTAGCTTTCCATCAACTAATAACCAACTCAGGAACAGTACTAGCATTACAATTATACAATACTATGACATTCAAATCAAAATGGTGGGTTTTCTATAATAAAAAAAAAAAATCAATGAAGAATTCAGAATTAATCTGATTTTCAGAAAAAGGTACTCACTAGAAGCTCAGAGAGTCTCACAACAGCAGCACCCAATGCATTTAAGAGGCTAACACATGGACCACTATATTTTGAAAAGCGAGATGCTCATTTCACACTACTAAGAAATGGAGACTAATTCTCACTGTGAAGATACAATCACAGAAGTCTGAAGAACACTGATGAAATGTTGGAGTACACCCATTACACTTCTCCATCACAGTAAAGTAGAATGTTCTTCAAGTGTTTACCCTAAGCAAGGTGAAATTCCTTTCAGAAATATTTTCTTGGTTAAACTCTCACTCAGACATCCAACACCTCTACACACAAAAAGACCACAAAACTACATCAAAGTAAAAAAAGATGTTTTCAGTCATACCGCATTATTTCAGCTGAAACATAAATCAGATCTTAAATGCAGATCAGTCAAATGTGGGAAATTTCAATGCAGAGTGTTAGATATTAGATTTGCATTGCACCACTTCGATGATAACCCATTATAAGCAAGTTTCAACTGAGAGGAGTTCTTTAGTTCTTGAGTTCCACACAATTCACCATGATCCACTTTTTAGGGAAATTATTTCTACTGAATTGTACTGAAAACTACTGTACCTTTCCAAGAACCTACCTTAACTGCAGGAATACATTCCATGTTAGTTTTGATCTCTTCAAAATAAGATGACAATGATTTTTCTCATTCTTCAAGATCAGTAATAAAGGATGAAAAAGTTCAGCATATGCTACACTCCACAACTGTGGTATTTGTTCAGAGTAGCTGAACAAATACCACAACTGGTGAAAATACCACAACTGAGCAAGACTAAAACACTGTCAACCCAAGTGAGAGCTACATAGGTGCATGCACACAACACTCTCGGTATTATATCAAAGATATCTCTGCTACCTATTACCCAAGGCAGCCAAACAGAGAGAGATGCGACTGCCTCAAGACAGGTAACATGCTCTTTAATCTCCCTACTTATTCTCTGATCTTTATTGAACTCATAAAATTTCTTGGAAATCTTTAAAGGATACATCAATAATTGTGATTTATATGCACATGTTCCCAGGAAACGGGAAAGGAAACCCAAAGACACCAGTGCATTTTTCACAGGAGGCTGAAGCAGCAGCCAACCAGAGCTCACATTTTCACATATTTTTAACTACTTCCAAAATCAAGAGGTAATACAATCACTCAAAGTTGAGGCGACAGGAACACCAGAAAAAAAAAACAAACCAATCAGGGACAATCAAGTGTGGTGGAGGACTAAAGAGCCAACATCACAGCAAAGAGATTGAGATAATGGCATGAGTCAGCCAGCATCTTGGCTCCAGGGGTTGAGTCAACTTTTGACAACGCATTTGGCCTTAAGCTAAAATTAGTATAAAGCACAAGTTCTGCCCATGCAAAGGGTCTTTACAAAGTGATGTGCTGAAATACCCAGCTGAAATACGGAGGTCTACAACACCGCTTCTTGCAATTATACTGGAACTAAGTTTATAGGGAGGCTGAGGGGTAATGAAGAGATTTTTCTGGTCCCCCAACAGATCAGAGGAATCCCTTGTTCATTGTCTAAACACAAAAGTCTGTTTAATTACAGTAAATCCTATTAAACTGATCTTCCTTATAAAGGGCTGAAGTGACCAACTCCAAACGGGTATAGAAGACATAACGAATTCAGAGTTTAATTAGGACACAGTTAGCTAACTATGATCTATTAATTAGCATTCGTATTTTTTACATTTCATTGCAATAATACCCTTTTACTTTTAAATTGCACCCTTCTTTCTTTGGACCAAAGTTATACAATTCTACCAGTGTAGTAGTAATTATAGTGATTGCTTAGAGAACAGTGGCTTGGAAATATCCGTAAATGTTTAATTAGGGGATAAAGGAAAAACAAGGAAAATAAAACAACCTCAGAGAGAGGAATCACTGTTTTTCCAATCTGTACATATTTATCAAATGCTTAATCCATTCTAAACCACACATTCATGGCATTTTTCTCACGCTATTTCCACAGCACCCTGAAACGTCAAAAATTATTTCAGAAAAAAAATGTTTTTATACTTCAAGACATCCTCTTCAGTATGAAAACAGAGCTAGAAAAGAAAAGAATTCAAGAATTAAAATACTCACCTGCAGCTGAAAAATAAAGAGCATCACAAAATTGAGTGAATGGTATTCCACATACATTGGTACTGCATCACTAGAACTAAAATTTTCACTGGATTACTCCTTCTAAGGAAATCCTACTTTTGTAATAAAGATTATTTAACTTCAGGTTTTCTTCGCTCCAAGAAGACACATGAAATTTAATACAAAATGTTGCGCACATTAACAAATCCTGTGCTGCGATATTTACCATCTGGCAAGAGCACAGGTATAAAACTACATTAAAAGTTCATTAAAGTATTGCATACTAACTCAGGAAAAGCAACTTACTTCCTTCAACCTTGTTCTTTAAAAAGCAAAAAGAAAATCTCAGATAGCTTAAGTGTAGCAGATTATCACTAACCACTAGGAGTCAAAAGATTGGTCACATGAAAGTAGAGTATAACATGTCAAGTACTACCAGCACTATTCTTTCCTCCAGCAGTTTTTCCCTCTCCCCTCCACCTTCTAAAGCAAATCTTTTAAAAAGTGCTGCCTAAAATAGCAAGAGCTTCAAGGCCATGATCACACTTGAATTTTATGGAAACTTTAATTAAACTTTCTTGCATATTTAAAAAAATTCAGGCAAACTAATTTTGTCATGGTGAAAGCTGATCTGATGTTTCAGGAAACTTCTAGAGTTGGAGACTGGGCCTCTTTTCTATAAAAGTGGTGAGGCTTCTTGCTGGAGAGTCCAGAGAGATGCCTAACTCACATTTGGTCAGAAACAACTAAAGAGGAGGATACAAACTCAACAACAAGCAGTTACTAAAGGATTAAGCTAGCAAAAAGACCTAGGTGGGAAAATATAAAAAAAAGTTTTTAATAAGTAAAGCTGACTACAAAAAGACCACAATTTTAATCAACGTCTCAGTGTTATTCCAACTCAGGGATGCTTTTAAGAGGGACAAGATGAAAGAACTAGACGCCCAATATTCTCTGTTCTTCTGCCTATTCTCTAATTAGCCGGACCACTTAAAAAAACATGCAGGGTGCTTTACGATAGTTGCCTAACAAGATATGCACAGCTTATGACAGAAGAGTAGATGAGCAAGTACTAAACAGTGTTACTTAAATGTAGGCAAGAACAAAATTTGTATCTGTTTGTGAAAACTGCAGGTCTGGAGATTTTAACTGGAGCTCTCAAATAAGGCCAGCTTAATGTGAACTTTGTTCTACTGGCAACCTGTCAGCATTCAGCAATGGTTCAGCTGTATTTGGGGTCAGCAGTTCATACCTTCTGCATCTCAGAGAATGCTTCAAGAGGTAAGCACTAGAGGAATATTAATTATGAACAGGTTAAAATACTTCTGAAAGAAAACAAGAGTGGTTAGCACCAGTCCTAGGAAAAAAACTCAGACGACACAAGAAGAAAAATGACCACTCAAGAGGTTGCTTACAAGTCTGACAAGAAATATTTAAAAAGAGGCTTGCAAGTTGAACTTCTTTTTCACATCAATTACCTAGGAAAAGCACCAATATAATTTATCTGCTTAAATATGACATGCAACTTTATTAAACTCATTTAATCATGCTACTGCACTAACACAACAGTGAATTTAGATGACAAACCTGGTTTTCTTCTTGCAAAACTCGGTACTGTTCCTTCCAAATGGTGATTTTTGAAGCTTCATCTTTCCTCAACGCTCTCTCCTTTTTTAGCTCAGGGCTCCAGAAGGTCTTGATACTATTCATAGAAGAACTCAGCTTGCTTTCTTTCACCTCCACATCCTTCCGAAGCAGATCGTTTTCCCTTAATACTTCTTTGAGTTGCGTCTGCAGATCCATTATTGTGTTATCCCTGGCCTGGCGCAGCGAGTGAGGCACAGTGGATGCCATACTCACTGGGGGGAGATGGTGCTCTCCAAATGCGATAGTATCACTGGCAACTCCACTACTGGCAATGTTAGGGCTGCTACCCATTGCAGTCATCCTAACACCGTAAGGCAGGCGCCCCCCAGATCGGCCCAAAGTCATGGTGCTTTTTGGGGTGTCCGCACCCACGTTCTCATGGTCACTAAGATACATAGGGCCAGACGTAGCATAGGCAGCATTTAAGGACTGAATATTTTCCATAGAAAGGGTTTTCCCACTGCCACCCCCAGTACTACTCCCAGAACTGCCTCCTGTGCTGTTGGTCCGACGATGGCCCAAGCGCGGTGACCGTGGCAGCCTTGGTGAACGCCCTGGACTCTGGTTGCTCGGCTCAACTTTACCGACTGACCGAGCACTCCCGTACATGGTTAAGCTGGTGGTGTGAGGCAATTAGATAGGCATAAATCAGGAACAAGAAAAATCCTGTTAAGTTCTTCAATGGTTGCAAGGCAGCTTAAGGCCAATCACAAGTTATAACAGACCCAGTTGTCCATCTTTGAAGTCATGTGCTCACGATGTTCAGGACCATATCTGCATCAATAAAAATAATATATTAAAAACTGTATCAATAAAAATAATATTAAAAATCTAATTTATCACAAAATATTTTATCCTAATTAGAATTAAGCGTATACTACTACCTTTACACTTCTCCAGCGTCTTTTCAATTCCTTTTCACAAATAAGCAATCTTTTATTTAAACGCAAATAAAGAACTTCTCTTCTTGCTTTTCTGTTGTTATATTTTCACAGTAAATAGAGTGAGGGGAAAAAAAAAGGCCATCAATTTTCAAGCCATAATTTTGATAGTCATGACCTGAACTCTACAGTAGTCTAACTTTCTTCCTATTACTAACTGGCCCTAATTCTTCAGTTGTTACCTTTCTGAGTAAGGGAGGCAATCAATATTTAAAGCCCATTCAGTAGTGTTTTTTCCTTCAAGCACCACTAGCTCCCTAGGATACAGGTTCTAAAGCCTGTTGCTGAGAAAATAATCCTATAAATGGGAACACAGGATGTACTGAAATGATTCTAATCATGATCTTGACTAGCAGATCCCCTCAGCATTGCTGACAGCCCTCTATCAAACTCAGAAGTCAAAACCAAAAGTTTGGAGAATCATTAAATCATTACTGACTACAAAGCTTAAGGAACTACAGATACAACTCCAAAAGAACAGCAACCACACAGCAATGGAACCAAAGAGTTTAAGAGGAAAAAGAGAATCACATCTGCAATGAAAACTGGTTCCAGTCTCCTGACTTGTGAACTGGGACTCAGTCCTAAACAGGACTTAAATCTTTGTTCAGGTTAAGCAGAGATTTCAATCAAAATATACTCCTCATCAACCAGCTCAGATAAATTCCATTAAATAATATCATTCCAACAGCAGGGATCTTCTAAGATACAGAACAGTATGGCATCATCATGTTGCAGTTCCTTCTCCCCTCTAATTTTTCTTTAGACATGGAACTTGGCAGCACATGCAGTAAAATCCCTTATTTTTGCACTGTAACACCATGCTGTCTTACCAGTGCTAGGAGGTAACTGCTCAGTACAGGGGCACTGGGCTGAAACCACTGTTAGCAGTAAAGCTCTTATAGAAGAGCAAGAAGCAGGGATGAAAATCCATTCTTGTGACTGAGCCACCAAACAGTAGATCTATTCCCACTACACAGTTCTCACTTGTTTCCCTAGTTTTTCCAGTGTAAATTATTTCAAGTCACTGTTGGGCTCAAACGAAATTAAAACTAGACCACTGAAACATTCCTGGTCCGATCTCTCCATGTTAGATGAAAAAATACCAGGTAGTGTCTGAAAGCAGCAGCATCTTCTATGTCCCAGCATCACACTAGCTTTCACCTTGCTTCACCTTCTGCTTGTTTTGCCAAACATTAGCAATCATTTTTCCCAAACTCTATGGTATACTTGTGAGATAACATTTGGACAAGCACATGAAAGATTAGGCTTGAGAAGAATACTGTATAAATAGAAAAAGTAGGTGGAAGTGAAGAGATAAAAAATAATGTTGAAAAATACTGGAAAATGGTAGAAAGAAAAACAGTAAAAGCCCGATGAAAAAGACATGTCATTTTTCCTTTCAGAAACAAGTTAGTATACAAATAGCTACGACAAGAAATAGTTTTAAAATGTTTAGTTCAACCCTAAGCTTTAAATGGAAAACGAAGATCAAAGTAAGCCAGCATTTTTCAGTTTCATAGGAGATACAACAGCATGAGTAATTTCACAAAGCTTACGGAAGCTGATACTATTTCGTGAGCAATCCTCAATAAGTTCAAGTGCTCCCTCTTCTTCTCTCAGTTTCTCTTTTCCTTAAATGACAACCACTGTTAGCAAAAATATTGCTACAGAATATTTTAAAAATATATGTAAAGGAAAATAGGCCAAGGAAAGATAGCCAGCAGCATTAATAACTGAAGTTAGCTACCAAAATACCACCTACAGATTTGGGTTTGTTTTTTTTTAAACAAGTTACAGACAAGACATTTTTTCTACTTGAGCTCCATGTAACAGTCTACAGTGTTTGAGTGGAGCTGCTTCAATAAGCAAGACACTGTGCCCCAGATATAGAATAAAAACACTGCTTCCAAATAGAAAAGCTATTTCAGACTAATCTCACTGAGATATCAAAATTCTAAAATTGCTGCTGTGACACTACTTGAGCACTCAAAACAAGTCAGACTTGATTTCTTAGACACTATATAAAGTACATTCAACTGAGAGCTTGTATTCACGAGGATTCTCATGGAAATTAATCCAAATCACAGCAATTAATTCATCTGTTAGAAATTCACCAAATCAGTGCAAACACTCATTCACTTAACAGCTTCAAATGAGTTCAACTTGAACCAAAAGATTAGATATGTTTTATTCTGCGTGTTTTAACTAAAACACTTTTGCCCCAAAACATCGAGTTGAAGTGTTGGTAGGAGTATATCACTGCAGAAATATCACCTACCAAAGTGCCTCACAACACACAAGAAGTGCATGAAAGAATTTAGATAATTTCTAACGAGATAACCATCCCCAAAATGGAAAAGTGCTATTTAAATTCACATAATTGCTTTCTTCTTCCACATTTTGTGGAACTATTAATAGCTTACTGAAGAATAAAAGTGACTGATGTCCTTGACAGAAAAGTAGCTTCCCAGGCAGCTGAAAGGAGCTGGTACCACAGCAGGTGCAGTGCCTTCCAACACACGGCAGGCAGGTTAGCTCTCATTCCCCATAAGCGGAAACATCAATCCTATGCTAAATCAGCTCTAAGCTTTGTTTCACAGGTAGGTACCATCCCCTCTATTACTCCGGAAAAAACAAATATTCAAAAAAATCAAATAATTCAAGCTATGAAAGCCAACTGCTAGAATTAGATGTTTAACAGGCTCACAGAATGGACTTCCATCACAGGTACATGTGAAAGCTGGGGAGAACTCCGACATCACTGCCATACCCACCACAAGTTACACTGCACTAACTTCTCAAAAGCAAAACCAAACAAAAGCAGTAGATTAAAAAAAGTTCTTTGGAAAAAAGTAAATGCAACCTTCTGGTATTTCACTTGAAGTGAGAACTTCCATTACATACCATTAGACTTTAAAGTTGTGAATATTCCAATTATTAACTAAACACACTCTTCCAACCATGCAGCCAGTTTCAGTATGCTCACTGATACAGAGATTCGTCATGGTTCAAAAGACCATATATATATAAATCAATCTTAACTCTTCTCCCCGTTGTTTTTCTAGTAGAGTTTATCACTAGCCATTTCACTTTGTTGCTATTAGGAATCCATAAGTGAAAGCAGATACTAAGACAATTCACACTAGGAAAAACATTGTTCACCCAAGAAACAGCAAAGTAAAGGAAGGGGCAGAAACACTTTTTCTCACTTGCTATACCAATTAATTGGGAAGAAGAAAGAGTTCGAATTTCCTTCCAAGAGTTCCATGTAATTTCATTTGGACATTTCTCTCAGATAGCAACATAACCAGAAAACTTAAACATTTTCAATATTCTGACCCACACTAGCACTTTACTAGGAACCTCAGAAATACAATCTCTTACAGAATAATTTAGATTGGAAAATGCATTTAAGATAATCAAGCCCAACCTTTAATCTAACACTGCCAAGCCACTACTGAACTGTGTCCCTAAGCACCACATCTACACATTTTTTGCACACCTCCAGGGATGGCAACTCCACCACTCCCCCTAGGCAGCCTGTTCCAGTTCTTCACCACTCTTCCAGTGAAGAAATTTTGCCTAATATCCAATCTAAACTTCCCCTTGTGCTATTTGAGGCCATTTCGTCTCATCCTATCACCTATCACTTGGGAGAAGCCACCAGCACCCACCTCACTACAACCTCCTTTCAGGTTGTTGTAGAGAGTGATAAGGTCTCCCATCAGTCTCCTCTTTTCCAAGCTATTCAACACTCGTGCTCCAGGGCCTTCGCCAGCTTCATCACCCTTCTCCAGACATGCTCCAGCACCTCAATGTCTTTCTTGTACTGAGGGGCCCAAAACTGCACACAGTGTTCAAGGTACAGCCTCAGCAGCACCAAGTACAGGGGTACAGTCACTTCCCTAATCCTACTAGCCACATGGTTTTTCATACAAGCCAGGATGCCATTGCTCTTCTTGGCTACATGGACACACTGCTGGCTCGTATTAAACCAGCTGCTGACCAACAACCCCAGTTTCTTTTGTGCCATTCATCCCCAACCCCATAGCATGGCATGGAGTTGTTGTGAACCAAGCGCAGGACCCAGCATTTGGCCTTGTTGAACTGCATATAGTTGATCTCGAGCAGCCAGGCAGCCTGCCCAGGTCACTCCGCAGAGCCCTCCTGCTGTCAAACAGACCAACACTCCTGCCTAACTTGGTATCGTCTGCAAACTTACTGAGGGAGCACTCAATCCTCTCATCCACATCGTTCATACAGACATTGAACAGGACTGGCCCCAGCATCGAGCCCTGGAGAACACCACTTGTGACTGACCACCACCTGGATTTAACTCCATTGACCACAAACTCTGTGCCCCTTCATTCAGCCACGTTTTTTTTAACTAGCAAAGAATACGCCAGTCCAAGCCCCAAGCAGACAGTTTTCCCAGGAGAATGCTGTGGGAAATGGTGTGAAAGGCTTTACTAAAGCCTAGGTAGACAACTTCCACAGATTTTCCTTCATCCACTCAGTGGGTAACCTCGTCAAAGAAGTAGATCAGGTCAGTCAAGTAGGACTTGCCTTTTGTGAACCCATGATGACTGGGCCTGATTACCTAGTTGCCCTGTACATGCCACATGACAGAACTCAAGATTATCTGCTCCATAACCTTCCCTGGCACTGAGGTCAGGCTGAGAGGCCTGCAGTTCCCCAGATCCTCCTTCTGAGGAATCCATCCTACCTACCACGACCTTAAAATGCAGCACTGTTTCTTTTTTACTCCTCTACTCTGACCCTAAATTTAGTCATGAATACATAACCACTTAATCTTACAGGCTGCATGATAACAACAATGAATACTGTTCAACTGTGACAGAACTATATTGACCACTTTTCCTTTGCAAACTGTCCTGCAGGTTTCAAAAACTTTTGGTCCTTTCTGTCACTACAGGAACCCTCACCTAAGATTACAAAGAAAGAGACTATACACTGCAAGAGTTTAAAACCACAAAACTACTGAAGCCATTGCTAAACCATTTGTCCCTCAAAGTAGCCTGTGTATCTTCACATTTGCAAAATAAAATTCTCTTGTTCACTCTTCACTAAAAGAATAAAAATTTCCAAAGAGCATCCCATCTGCAAGCCAAATAAAGAGACCCCAGAGATTAACCTCAACCAAAGTAAAAACTTCATATAGATATCTGAGATTGGCACAGCAGCTTTGCAAGTAGAGACATACAATTGACCTGCTTCAATGCTATCTAGTGATTATGGAAAAGCTTGAAAGGACTGTCAGAAGCAGAAAAGAAGAATAGATGAGAGCTACTTACTATTGTATTTTGAAAAAATTTGAAATAAAGGACAATTATGAACATATTTTCTGTTGGAAAAGGAAGAAAGAGAAAAGCACATCCTGCCTAAAGAGCCAGCAATGAAAAAGGTCTTCTAAGATAACAGGTAACTGTCCAAGAACACTCAGAAACCATGAACTGTGAAAAAAGTTTATAATCTGTCAATAAACATTTAAATGCACTACAGTGCAACTTGCGGCAACTAAACTGATTGTTTCTTTACAACAGCCTAGTCATAGCCAGTGAAAAGAAATGGAGAATCAAGCCTTCTTCAAAACAGTAAGGTAGCTATCTTCTCCAAGCAGTATAGCGATATACAGAACCACACATCAGTGAAACGGTAATTCAAAGCAACATGAAAACTGGTAATTCCTGTAGCAGAACGGAGCATGCTGAAAAAACAGAAAAATGCAACTTGCACAACTTCACGCAGACTTATTTGTAAGGCAATTAAGAAGTGAGAGAGGACAGGAATAAGGTCTGGAAGTTTTCAATAGAAAAGTTGTATTCAGGCATGGTAGAAATGTAAGAAACTCTGGAGGGATCAGATTAACATCAACTTCAGGATAAAGAATCCAATAAAATGAGATGTGTTTACCAATGTTGTCACATTCAGCCCCTCTATCTAGTATTTTATATGAGCAAATGGCTCAGAAAGCAGACATTCCTGGCTACAGCTGACAGAAACCAGAAGATTAATGAACATAAAGTTTTGCTAACCTCTGGGGATCTCTCTGTCATAAAACTATATGATGCCTTCAATATGCCCCTCTACTCCAGGACAAATACTAATATCACAGTAACTACTTCTAAGTAAGCAAACCAAATACAGAAAAACATATTATAGAAATACAGGAAAATCCTTGCTTACATTTAGAATCATAGAATAGGTAGGGTTGGAAGGGACCTTAAAGATCATCTGGCTCCAACCCCCCTGCCACAGACAGGGACATCCCACCAGAGCAGGTTACGCAAAATCCCATCCAAACTGGCCTTAAACACCTCCAGGGATGGGGCAGCAAAAACTTCCCCGGACAACCTGTGCCCGTGCCTCACCACTCTCATCAAGAAGAAATTCTTCCTTATGTCTAGTCTTAATCTGCCTTTCTCCAGTTCATACCTGTTCCCCCTCATCCTATCACTACAAGCCTTTATGAATAGCCCCTCTCCAGCTTTCTTGTAGGCTCCTTTCAGGTACTGGAAGGTCACCATAAGGTCTCCTTGGAGCCTTCTATCTCCAGGTTGAACAAGCCCAACTCCCTCAGCCTGTCCTCATACGGGAGCTGCTCCTGCCCTCTGGTCATCTTTGCAGCCCTCCTGTGGACCTATTTCAACAGCTCAGTTTCCTTCTTATGGTAAGACTGGACACAATACTCCAGATGAGGTCTCACAAGAGAAGAACAGAGGGGCAGAATCACCTCCCTTGACCTGCTGGCCACACAGGTCTTCTTTTGATGCAGCCCAGGATACAGTTGGCCTTCTGGGCTGCAAGTGAACGCTGCTGGCTCATGTCAAGCTTCTCATCAACCAGCACCTCCAAGTCCTTCTCTGCAGGGCTGCTCTCAATCACATCATCCCCCATCCTGTACTGAAAATGGGGACTGACCCGACCCAGGAGCAAGATTTTGCACTCAGCCTTGTTGAACCTCATAAGGTTCTCACAGGCCCACTTCTCCAGCCTGTCCAGGTCCTTCTGGATGACAGCCCATCCTCCCGATGTGGCAACTGCACCACTCAGCTTGGTGTCATTTGCAAACTTGATGAGGGTGCACTCAATCTCTCTGTCAATATCATTGATGAAGATATTAAATGACCCCTGAGGGACACCACTTGTCATGGATCCCCATCTGGGCTTTGAACCATTGACCACTACTCTCTGAATATGACCCTCCAATCAGTTTCTTATCCACTGTACCATCCACCCATCAAATCCATATATATCCCTCCAATTTAGAAAGGAGGATCTTGTGGGGGACTGTGTCAAAGGTTTACAGAAGTCCAGATAGATCACATCCATCAGTTTACCCATGTCCACTGCTGTGACCATCCCGTCACAGAAAGCCACTAAGTTTTTCATACAGGATTTGCCCCTGGTGAAGCTGTGCTGGCTGCCATTAATCACCTCCATGTCCTTTAGCATAGCTTCTAGGAGGATCTATTCTATGATCTCCCCAGGCACAGGGCTGAGGCTGACAGGTCAGTAGTTCTCAGGGTTGCCTTTTCCACCTTTCTTAAAAATGGGCACAACGTTACCCTTCTTCCAGTAATCACTAAAACAAAAATAAATTAGGAGTAACTTCTGCAGCCTTCAGCAAGTTAACATTTTCTTTGTGGCTCCTTCTGAGGTTTCTGTTTAGGACTGACACCAGCTGACAGGCAACAACGTTCACAGAGTCAACGCCACAGCACCACCACAACCTGTTGGTCAGGAACGCGGGAGGCATCTAATCACGAACTATACTAGCAAGCACATCTTACAGCGCAGTGACCCCGCTAGTGTCTCCCATCAGCGTAATGGGAGCCATATACTCAGCTCCCAGAAGACTGAACTTTCTTGTAGCACTAATCCCTGCGTGCACAAGGAAAGCTTTGAATGATAGTGCTATAACAGCAACAGAAAACTTCAGCCTTTAGAAGAGCTGTCTTAAATCTGATGGAGCAGCGTAGCAGACACATTAGACTTCATAAATGGAGATAGGAATTGTTCACATTTTCAGAATTCATACCTTATTAGTTAATCAAAAAAATAATTATTTGATTACACAATGGGACCCCAGTACAGAGCAAGGGGAAAAAAGGACAAAAAAAAAAAAAAATTAAATTCCAAAACAGGAGACATTTATATTCCAGTGAAACTCTGACAAATATCTTTACCCTGGAATTCAAACAGTGGGTGTGATGACAGAAAAGACAGGATTCACAACTTACAGGTGTGTCAACCAAGCCTAAGACAGAAAAACTAAATTTCTGGTGCACACCACTATTGCAAAAGCTACAGCGGCTAAGCTACTTTACATAAAAAATGTCAAGCAACTGTCTTAGGACTATAATGTAGCTTTTAGGTTTGACTAGTTCTGGAAGGTAAGAAAGCTCACTACTTTTCATGTTAAATTAATGACCACTACACCAGAAAATGACAGAAGAAAGTTTACTTTGGAAATTGTTTACAAGCCAGCCAATGCTGAACATGAGGCACTGAACCCATGGAATTCAGGGTTGTTTATCCATATCAAAATGTTCTTATCCTCGTGGCCTTGACAGCAAGAAAGCAAACGGGATGATCGAAATTAAGAGGGAAAGAAGACAAACATGGAACAGTTCATATTACAACTTATTCCTAAATAGCATGTGAACAGATGCCCAAGCACTGTTTACGTCCAATCCTTTTTAAAGATAGGTTGTTTTTTCCTAAAGTAAGTTCAACAACTTGCACATCTGCCAAGTTCACTGAAAGAAATGGTGCCCTTGTTCTGTCTCACTGAACATGGGAAGACAGGAATCAATAAATTTCCCCTCCAAGCATACATAGAAATCTTCCCAGAAAAATATCTCAAAAATCCCAGATAATCTTTAGGTAACTGACATTGAAAACTAGGTTTTGTAAAAGGCAAGACATCAACCCTGGCGCTAACATTTTGAGGAAAAACCCAGCAGTCATTTGTCAAAAAAATGTTTTGCTTCTAGACATTAAATGACACTCCTGTTACACACTTTTTAAATTTGAAAGGTTAACGTAAATGCCACACATACACCTCAGGTCATGGAAACTTCTTGATTATCTGTCCTTTTTAGACACTGTTGTTTCCTATTCTTCTCTCTCATTCCTACAAGATATCCCATCCGGAATACCTACACAACCCACAAGCCTCTACACAAGAGCCAGAAATCTGCATCTGCTTCCCTGTTAATTTGTCTCCCACAAGTATACATTTCCTTTCATGATATCTCTTATTCCACAAGGAAGACAGGAATAAGATGATATAACACGCTCTACTCTTTAAGAGCCTCTTTGCAAAAGCAGTTTTAACTGACATCACGTTTTGTTTCTTATAATTCTCTGGCTATCAGCATAAAGTATACACTTCTACCACCACAGCTTCCTTTGTTTACATCTTCTTTCCTAAAAAAAATGAGTCCAGAAAATCAAAAAGGCTTACTATTCTTATAAAAATGCATGTTATTTTAGCCATCTCTTTATTTACTCATATTTATATATTCTTTGTAATACACTACTTTTTAATTTTTTTCCTAAAGCTCTGGAGACCATCCTCAACTCCAGGCAGAACATAAGGTGCTACTGATATTTCTAAAGGCCTTACCTCACCTCATTTGTCAGATTAAAATGGTCCTACTCACAGGGTACTAAGAGTTAACTTGATCACTAAATTCAGGTGCATGAGCAACTTCTTGCCCTTTGGCAGGTTGCTGCGTACCAGTAGAAATTGTTCTGTCTTGCTCCAGAGACCAGGGTACATATTTCTTAATGCTGTCTAGACATCACGTTTAAAGGCTTCCGAGATGTGACAGAAGTCTTGGACACTATTCCAGTGATTACTCTCTCCAACAGCTTTAAGATCGGCACCGCTGAATTTGTTACAGGATGATTAGCACATGGTGCAGATATAGTGTTTATTATTCTCCATTCCTGATTCTTGTCTGGTTTTACCAGAGGTTGGACCCAGTGACCCATACGGTCCTACATTTTTAACCCTAACACATGTAGGCAGGCTTGGAAGGTGCATCAGGATTTGTTTTGTGCAACGAATGGGAGCCGCTTATAAGTCTTCCAGTTTAAAGCAGAGAGGATGCTCAGCAAGAATTACCAAGCATCTTTTCCTGTTTTTAAGGAGTCCAAAACACAAAAAGCAGCAGGAGTTGGTGCATGCACATAAACTTCCTAACAATTAACTGATTAAAATAACTCTCATTCTTCTAATCACTTAGGAGATTGAAGACTTGTGGACCTTAATTTTCTGTCATTGTATGGCTAGAGCATTTTTATCCTGATTTTTAGAATATACAGTAAGTAAATACTACTTTTCTATGCATGGTTGTTTCTCCCTTCCCCTCAGGCAGCAGGTAACCAACAACCAACTTCCCAATGGTGCTAAATCAATGCTAAAAGTTATAAAGATATTGCAAAAGCCCAGAGGTACCTAGAAGCATCAGTGAATCCCTGTAGACAGCTAGCCTAAAGTCAGCAGAGTTGACATCACTGCGCAAAGAGAAGCATGCTCCAACTACAGAATTTCCATTATAATCTAACCCTGTCAACAAAGTTCTGTTCCATATACTAGAAGACATCACTTTTCCTATGCAAGCATTGGATTTTCTAGGATCTCATGCTGTATGACTGCCATACAGTTAAACTCTTGGCAGAAACAGGCAGTAATTGACAGAATCCTCATCACTCAGATTGCTCTTACAGCAGGGTAGCCAGCAAGGTTCAAGAATGTGTATTACTGTCCTAGAAATCAGCCCGGTTATTTAAAAGCTGCATCCATCCATCCATCCATCCATCCATCCCTAAGCATACCATACCAAGATAAATCAAGCCAGACTTTTTAAAAAAGTACTATAGTTTTCAATGGCTTACGCAGGTAAGTGCAACAAACCTCTCACAGAAGAGAGGATTTTCAAGGAATAGGCTTGAAAATAGGGAGCGGTCAGGGGAGGAGGGATAACAATGGAAGAGTATCCTGCCTCATAAAATAAGGAATAATAGCAAAGAACTTGTGCACTGCTTACAATGTCAGGGCAAGCTATTTCTATTCATACAGCAACATAGATAACTGCTTCCAGGAACCAAGAAAGTGGCAGATTCAGGAAAAAAAAAAAAGAAAAAAAATCCCTAGGTTCCTTTCACGACCAAGATTTGCAATTCAATAAAAAAGTACAGGCAGTGTAAATACCAAACCTGCTTTTTTTTGCCAGCCAGGCCATTAGCCAGATGTTAGAGATGAAAAGTTATGTGGACAGAATCTCATAAAACCTCATGATAGGATCAAAGAAACAATGCTAAGACTTAGGAAAGACACGATGCTTCAACACAGCCCATATAACAGAAACCCAAACTGAAGAAAACCTGCTAACGTGCTTACAGTGATGTGATTACAGCTAAATTGGTTTCCTGGAAAACGTGGAGAAAGTTCAAATTATAACAAATATTATGATAAGTTCATGTTTTATGCAGCAGATCCCATCTTCTTCTAGTTACAGCCCATCTTGCAGCTTGGTAGACAACTCCACATTTCTGGATGATATAGTAAAGTCACATACTGGACTATTCATGGAACTGCTGCTCTGTGATAAAGTTCTGAACTACGCTTCCAAAACTGAACTACACTCAGTACATCTGCCTCAGTCATTTAATAACCAGTGGGTTAGTGTGAATAATTCAGTACTGGAAATACATTGTCCTACCAACTTTGCTCAAACCATCACGGGCAAAGTAGTGATTTTTCTCTTTTAACCTTCCTTGATACAGGTGCTGACTCATAACTGACCCTGAATTGGGGCACACAGCTGAGCTGCTGCAGTTTTCAACACAAAATACAGCAACATGCCAGGCTGTAGATCACAGCAGCTCAGGAAGAGACATATGTTCAGCCACCTACTGCTATGGACGCAGTAACCTTCAGGAGAAAAGGAGGGCAGGCAGCTGGTGGAGGTTACTGCTGTAGATCCTGTAGCCTAATTGGCCACTGTTTAAGAATCACATGCCAGCAGTCAAACCAGACAACTTTTTTTTTTCGTTCAAACCTGTTGGATTTGGGGTAGCACATTACCCAGCTACAGCCAGCTCGCATACATCCACGTGCCCCTAGAACGAGGTCGGATAAGATGGTAAACATACAGTGTTCTTCTGACTGATTCTGTCCACTTGCTTTCATTCTTTTGGCTTCTGTACCGCTTTCCTTGGCCACCACCTACACAGGTGTTCCTTTACATCTCTTCTTCCTATCTCCGAATCCCTCGTTCCCACTAGGGTTTCACTTTAAAGCCAATTACACTACACTGTCACAAACCATAACGTGAAACCCTAGCGTGCGTGCAACGTTTCATGTAAAATAAAATTGTAGGCTTCGTAAGTAAGATTTCGAGTTCAGGTTACAAACGAGACAGATGTGGGAAGAGGCAGCGGTTCCTGACACATGCTTTGGGATGGCAGCGGATTCAGAAACAAAGCACCGTGTCAGCTGACGCTCACTTTGTAGCAGATGTAATAAAATAAATGAAACGCGACCGCTCGGCCTCCCGAGGGGAGAAAAAAATTAAAAAGAGACCAAAACCATTATAAATCCAATAAGACCGCAAGGTGTGGGCAGGGGGACAGCGGTGACCATTACCTCAGAGGATGCCGGTGAGACAATAAAGCCAAGGACGGGCTGAATAAGCGGGGACGGAGAAGACACGCGCGACGCCCCGGGAGGAGCGCGAAGGAGGCGAACCCGAACCGCGCCCGGGCGCCGCAGCCCGCCCCGCCGCTCCAGGGCGGGGACCGGGAGGCGCTGCCCGGCGGCTCCCGGGGACGCTTCGCCGCCACCGGAGGGGAGACACCCGGCACCCATCCCGCCTCCCACCACCACCCGTCCCCTTTCCCGGGGCGGCGGACCCGCACCCACCTGCACGGCCAGCTCGGCGGCGGAGAGGCCCCCGCGCCGTGACCCGCAGCCGCCGGCGACCGCAAGCCCCGCCCCGCCCCAGGCTCCCCCCAGCGGCCGGTAGCGAGCCTTAACCTCCAGCCCGCTCCCTCCCCTTCCTCCCCGAGCGAGGCCCCTCACCTGGGGGGGCTGCGCGGCGGCGGCTCCGGTTATCGCTGAGCTCCGGCGGCTTCGCTCGCTCTTCTCCTCCCTCTCGCTCGCTCTCTTTCCGCGCGCGCGCGCGCCCGAGCGCCGCCGCTCCCTCCCGCGCCCCCGGCGCGAGGCGCGCGCGAGCCCCGCCCCTGCCGCCACGGGTGGAGGCCACGCCCCCACACTAGGCCACGCCCCCCACCCCGCGTTCGCTCACGAGACCGGGGTTCCCTCCCCGCCTCCTTTGGGGAGGGGGCGTGGCCTGCGGCGGTCCCCGGCGCTTGCGTCACCGCCCGCCCGCGGCCGGAGGAAGTTTGGCTCCTCTCCCGCGCCGTAGCGGCCGCGCTGCGTCTTCCCCCACCCCCCCCAACTCCCTCCTGCCTGCTGCCTCCGCCCCGGCGGGAACCGCGAATTACCCTCTGGAAAACGGTAGGAGGCCCGCTCGGTGCAAGGCCGGCTGAGGTGAAGAAGAACGCGCAGAGGCTGCTTCCCACCCCGCGCGCTCCCTCGGGCCCATCTGAGTCTTAGAATGGGTTGAGTTGGAAGGGACCTTAAAGATGATCTCGTTCCAACCTCCCTGCCGTGGAGGGGTGTCCCATTAGATCAGGCTGCCCAAGGCACTATCCAGCCTGGCCTTGAACACCTCCAGGGATGGAGCAGCCCCGCGTTCCCTAGGCAACCTCCATAGGGACCTAGGCAAGCTGAAGGAGTTGGCCCAGTGGAACCTCATGAGGTTCAACGAGGCTGAGTGCAAGGTCCTGCACCTGGGTTGGGGCAATCCGCGGTTTCAGTACAGGATGGGGGATGATGTGATTGAGAGCAGCCCTGCAGAGAAGGACTTGCGAGTGGTGGTCAATGAGAAGCTCGACATGAGCCAGAAGTGTGCGCTCACAGCCCAGAAGGCCAACTGTAACCTGGGCTGCATCAAAAGAAGTGTGGCCAGCAGGGTGAGGGAGGTGATCCTGCCCCTCTATTCCTCTTTTGTGAGACCTCATCTGGAGTATTATGTCCAGTTCTGGAATCCTCACCATAAGAAGGAGATGGAGGTGTTGAAATGGGTCCAGAGGAGGGCTGCAAAGATGATCAGAGGGCTGGAGCACCTTCCATACAAAGACAGGCTGAGGGAGTTGGGCTTATCCAGCCTGGAGCAGAGAAGGCTCTGAGGAGATCTTGTAGCAATGTTCCAATATCTGAAGGGGGCCTACAAGAAAGCTGGGGAGGGACTATTTATAAAGGCTTGTAATGATAGGATGAGGGGGAACGGGTATAAACTGGAGAAGGGCAGATTTAGACTAGACATAGGAAGAATTTCTTCATGATGAGAGTGAGGCACGGGCACAGGCTGCCCAGGAGGTTGTGGATGTCCCATCCCTGGAGGTGTTCAAGGCCGGGTTGGATGGGGCCTTGGGCAGCTTGATCTAGTGGGAGGTGTCCCTTCCCATGGCAGGGGGATTGGAACTGGATGGTCTTTAAGGTCTCTTCCAACCCAAACTATTCTATCATTCTATGAACCTGTTCCAGTGCCTCACCACTCTCATGGGGAAGAATTTCCTCCTAATGTCTAATTGAAATCTTCCCTCTTTCAGCATTAAACCGTTACCCCTCATCCCATTCCTGCAGTCCCTGATGAAGACCCCCCCCCATGCTGTCTAAGGAAGCAGAAGGCTGAAAACAGAATCATAGAATGGTTTGGGTTGGAAGGGACCTTAAAGATCGTGCAGTTCCAACCCTCCTGCCATGGGTAGGGACATCTCCCGCTAGACCAGGTTAATCAAAAGCCTCATCCAGCCTGGCTTTGGACACCTCCAGAGATGGGGCATCCACCACTTCCCTGGGCAACCTGTGCCAGTGCCTCACCACCCTCACAGGAAAAAATTTCCTCCTAATGTCTAATCTAAATCTCCTCTCCTTCAGCTTAAAGCCATTACCCCTTGCCCTATCCCTGCACTGAGATGTAGGCTTGCCCATGCCTGAAGTATTTTGTCAATTTCAAATGAAAATTATTTTCCATTTAAAAATAAACAGTGTCAACCTGGACAAAAACAGAGAGCTCAGAGCTTTAGATTTTTTGTGGTAGATTTTTTAGTGTTTCAGCTTAACTTGGTCCGCCTGCCAGACGTGTCATTGGTGCCTGCAATCCCAGTGTTTTTTATGATCTGCTGTTTGACAGATCTCCCTCAGCTTTCACAGAGTTCAGAGGTTTTAGGTTCCAGCCTGGACTGAGTTCTTATCTAGTAATTACATTTAGCAAAACTACTGGCTTTCTACAGTTATAATTGGATATGCTGCTTTTCCCTTTAAGTCCCAAACCATTACTCTTGAGTTAAAAAGCCTGCTCTCTTTTCCTTGCAATGGCTGAAGTGGCTTATACATAAATTATGTCGTTATAAATCAATCTGACATGCTTTTAGAAAGAAGTACCTGCATAAATAATTTACAATATTTGAGTAATATTTCTGCCAGGGCTGGTCTCCAGAACAAGATCTTTTCTTTTATTCTGTCTTTATAAATGTGAAACTGGTTGTTCAGGAATGGATTGTGCACTTCTTGGTTTTGTAACTGTGAGGTATTACTGTTGCACACCTGGAAAAGATCTTGTATGCCAAACAAATCTTTATGATTTCCTTCGGTTCTACCCTTGGAGCAATAAAACAGAGCATTTCTTACTGCAAACCTAGCCCATTGCTCTGTATTACAGGGATTTTTTTTTTTAATAACATCATTGAAAGATTATTTGTGAAGAAATATGGGTTAATGAAACATTTTCTATATGGAAGTGAGGATTAATGCAAAGAAATTAAATAATGTGAGAAATGAAGTAGAATTTATATCCTTAGAAAGCAAATGTGTTTCAAATTTACATGTGTTTGGAATGATCTGTTTTATAAGGTACTGTTGATGCATTTTTAACTAATGAAACTCTGTGGACCCTTTGCAAGACAAAAGTGGTAATGGCTGCTGAAGGGTGAACAAAATTGTGTATGACAGAAGAAATCTGCACATAACATTCCTATTAAGGAACACGTTTGGAGCACTACATACACTAAATTATCCTATTGGAACTGGAATTGGATTTGTTATTGCTGGGGAAGTAAGATCTTATTCAGCAGATACAGTGATGTCTGATGAATTCATGACAAGCATATAAAAGCTGTTATGACAGAAAAGTCAGCATAATGAGTAAGGAGATGAGTTTCTCATCCTGTGTTCAAAAAATGCAGGAACTGACCAGATAGGTTTTATCTCAGATGTTGAATATATTCAAACATTCTGAATAGAAATGCTGTCCCACAAACACGCTATGTTATTCTGCTGAGCTTGTATAAAGATAAGGAACATAAGAGTTTTGCACTGCGTTCATTAAAACATTACCCAGTAAGAAGAGTAACCAGAGGTAATGTTGTCTGGTTTGTGCAAGAAGGGTATCATCATCATAGACATACTGAAAGTAAACACAGTACTGGCTGGCAAATCTAAGGGTTAAATTTTGCCTTTGAAGGCACATAGATTCCACTGAAATAAGTGGGACTGTTTGAAGTGAGGCCACACCTCGAGTATTGTGTTCCATTTCGGGCCCCTCAGCGTAAGAAGGATGTTGAGGTGATGGAGCGTGTCCAAAGCAGGGCAACAAAGCTGGTGAAGGGTCTTATGAGGAGCAGCTGAGGGAACTGGGATTGTTTAGTCTGGAGAAAAGGAGGCTGAGGGCAGGCCTTATCGCTCTCTACAACTACCTGAAAGGAGTTTGTAACAAGGTGGGTGCTGGCCTCTTCTTCCAAATAACAAGTGATAGGACAAGAGGAAATGCCCTCAAGTTGCACCAGGGGAGGTTTAGATTGGATGTTAGGATAAATTTCTTTACTGAAAGAATAATCAAGCACTGGAAGAGGCTGCCCAAGAAAGTGGTGGAGTCTCCATCCCTGGAGGTGTTCAAAAAGCTTGCAGATGTGACACTGTGACATGGCTTAAAAGACACAGTAGTGTTGGGCTGACAGTTGAACTTGATCTTAAAGGTCCTTTCCAACCTCAGTGTTTCTATGATTCTAAGAAAGTATATCAAATCTCAAGTGTGCCTTAACCAAGAGCAAATCTCTATAGTGATATTTGTATGCCTTGAAAACAAATACATTTAAACTACTGCAGATAGTAACTTTCCACACTGTACCCTTTTATTCTCTTGCTGGGGTGGTTTTACTACAGAATGTGGTCTGAATCGATACCAGTGAGGTGCATCAATGTGGCATTGGCATTAGAGACCACTTTTAAACTACAGCAGACATCCAATCTCATGACGTGCCTGTGCATTTCACTGTTTGATATGTAAAACACTGAATATCTTCTGCTGTTGAAGTTAACAGAACATTACCTCACTTTTCTCCAGTCGTCAAGCCTGTTTGCCTAGAGATACTATCAAAAGTCAAAACTGGAGAGTTATATTGCATGCAGTTTTCCCACAGAAATTTCGCAATCTGTTTTCTACTCACTTTAAACTGTGGTATTGCACAGGCCTGTCTTCATTAGGAACATCTTATGTTTAAAAGATGTAAGCCTGGTGTTGGATAAGGCAACTTTTGCACAACAGGTTAATCAACTTAGAGTCTGGAATTCCCAGAGGAGAGAATACTCCACAGAAATATACAGTTTTTTAACTTCATGTATTTTTTGTGTTCAGGCAATATGAACCTTAGGTTAAATGTGTGGTATTATCTTTAGTGTTCACTGAATTGCTTGTTGCTTCATGCATAGCTGTTTGCTCTTGGTGGGTGCAGTAGAATTGCATTTGTTGAAAGAACGTTAAAGATTTTCTCTCAGCAAACTAAAGTGCTGCTGTGAAGGAAACACCGCGTGAAGAAGGATGAGGTTGAATAAAAAGCACTCTGAAAGAGCACGTTATGTTGAGGTCATATCTTATAGATTGTGTGATGCTGCAATTATTTTCTTCTAACAGCTGTGTTCTAGGTGAGGGTTTCCCAAGTTGTGGTACCTACACAATTCATGGTACGCAAACTATTTCAAAGTGATGCAAAACTGCTTCTACCTTACATGTGAAGAGAACTGGGAACTGACACTTCTAGAACACGATTAAGGTGCACTGCAGGGTTCAAAAACCTTGTTTATCAAGACAGAGGGGAACTGGCAGGAGAATAGGTGGCTTAAGACCAAAATCTCTTTTTGGAGTAATGGATAGGTGTCTGAGGATGTGTTGATAGAGAAAATTACAATTTATGTGCATACTATTATGGATGTTGAAGATGTTGCTGCCATAACCTACAGCAGTAGTTGTACTTGGAATAGATGAAATTCAGGATTATCTGTTCTAGTAGACTGGTTTATTCCCTGATTGGGAATTTGTGTACACACAGATTTTTCTCAGCAGCTGCTCAGGTAACTACCACCATACAAATAAGTACCGTCTTCTAGAGTCTCATAGAAAATTAGTATTTCATGTCCAGTTTCCCAAACCAGCCCAAACATTTTTCCGCTTGTGTACCTAATTCCTTCAAATTTTTAACTTTTGTATTGTTGACCTTGTTTAAAACACAAGATCGAAATATGACAGTAGTAAAAGCTGTTAAGTTCTTTGCCTGTTCTAGTCTGTCAAGGTAATGTTCTGGAGCTCAGTGCAACACCCGTAGTCATTTGTGTGTTTTTTCTCAGTGATAAGAAAACTTTGAGAACAAGACCAGCTAAACTGAAAATAACTCCCTTTAAATAATGTGTAATGATCACAGAGAAAATAAATTATAATTCCTAGGTGTCTCAAAACTGCTTTTATCATCCTGCATGCAAAACAAGTACATTTGGATTTTCAGTGTTTAAAGATGGTTTGAAAGTACAGCTTTTTAACACTGGTTTATGAGTCAGGCAGTTTCCTAGCACTGTTCTGGCCCTGGGGTGGTTGAGGATCTTTTGTGCTTTAGTCAATAGCTTATTATCTACTTTAGTATTAATGTTTCATGCGAGTTAAAATGTTGTGGGAGCTAGGGGGGAGGAAACAATATTCTACTGAGGAATGGAAGTGCCTTGCCATCCGTAGCTCCTGGCTCTGATGTTGAGGTAGATTTATAACTCCATTTGTAGAATTAGCTTTTCTTTCTTCTGAACTCCTACTCCAATTCTGAAACTGAAGTGATATCACTCTGACAGAACAGTTGCTCTGACAATTGCTTTGAGACACGGGGCTTTACTGTGCTGCACTTCATCAAGTTGGAAAAACCCACCACATTGTTCTAATATAATGTTTGGTTTAAACCAGGCTCAGGGGCCGAAGCAAACTGTTCCTACAGGCAAAGCTTGACACTGAACTGGAGTCAAATGTCTCCTTCACCCAAGCCGTAGGGGAATACATAATTTGAATACAAAATACTGACGTTTTCAAACTTTATCACAAAGAAGTCTATTGCTAATGTTTGCTATCGGCATCTGATCTATTGGATTAAAACCATAAGATGTGAATATAAGATGTTCCGGCAGATTTCTGTCCTTCCTTGTTCTCATTCAAAATCAATTCCCACATCTTATTTAGAGCTTCATTAAGGGTATATCTTTTTAGAGAATTTAGACTGGCAAGGATGCACACTGTATAAAAACTTAAAGGACTTGATACTGGTTTCAGTTAAAGCAATTTTGCTTCAAAATGCCACCCACCTGTTGTGCATAAAGATTTGTGGGAACAGGGAACAGGGCTGTGCACCCAAATGCACACACATTGCTGCATTGTTTTTTCCCCAGGGGCTTTATAATGATTAAGATCTGACTTAGGCTGCTTAGAGAAGGGGAAAAATATTGTAGTATTGTTCAAACTTTGGTTCCCTCTGACACTCACCACAGATACTGTTTTTTTCTCTCTAATTGTCTCCCTTATGAATCAATGGGCTCTTTGCTTAACAGGGGAAGTAACTTGCTTATGTCACAAGCGTATCTCCTGGTAATATTTATTTATGTATGTTCTCTCTCAAAACCAAATGTATTTACCACTTTTGATTGGAACATGTTCAAATATATAAACACTGTACAATTGTGCAATTTTTGGACTGGAGGTAAATCATTATAGCCACCCATAATTGGCTATATCCACCTGGTATAATTACTAATTTGATGACAAAATAACTGACATCCTCTTTCTGGGAAGTTATTTGCCAGAGGTCAGTAAATTTTGGCTTCCCTGTTTAGAGACTAGAAAAACAATTATTTATAAAATATGCTGAACCTGAAGTAGAATAGAACAGCAATACTAGCCAGGTTCTGACTGACGATCTACTGAGGAGCTTAGACTTTCTCAATCTGTTTTGACATCTCCAGCTGTTTTGTATGTATGTTTTCTTGTATTTGTATTGCACACAGAAGTCTTAGAGACAGACTGCTAGTTGTACTCAGCATTTGTGCAAATAAAATGAACGATTGCCTCTCTGGGCTTATGTAGAAGTGCTGCTGCAGCTCATTTGCACTACCCTTGTAGAAGCTCTCAGGGTGGAGTGGTAACACAATACTGCACCGGTGTTGGATACTGGCTTAGAATAGGGTGCCATCTACTGAATTATCAGTACCACTTCTTAACATTCTTGCAGGTTCTGTCTGTTCTTAAACTCTGTTTATATGATACCGTTGTAACACAAGACAATGTGATTACACTCAGAGCAATGATTTCAGATGAAGACTTGACAAGTCAGGGTGTAGAGAAGTAAAATTTTAGAAACTTGTCTCAGAGTTTAAGTATTAATGGATATTGAAAGTGATCTGGGAAGACAGTGCTGAAGAATCTGAGAGAGGAATTATTTTGCTTTTCCTTACCTAGAATGGTACAATGCATTCACATTTACCTGAAAGAAAAAAAATCTCATTTGTTATCAATGTGATATTTAGAATAAGGACTTGAGATATTTATTCTACTGTCTGATCTTATGAAGGATCCAGATACTGTTGAATTTATACTTTTTATTTTTACTAGGAATAATAATTTATTTCTTCTTTAAATAAAATAATTGTTTCACTGTTGTCATGTAATTCAGTTACGGATGGAAAACTAGAACAGTGCCTCTGCTTTTAGCATGAAACTTGCCATTTTTGCATATGTGGTATAATATATTTAAGAAGACAAGTTTTGACTGTTCTGAAACAACATCAGAAACCAAATTTCCAGCAGGGGCTGCAGCAATTTCATGGAGCGTGGAGTATAATATTACAGTATTTTCCATGCATCTATTACAGAATATTACTGGGCAGTGGAGTTGAACAGCTTTTTGACATGTCTTGATAAGGACTGTTAGTTCCATTATCTTCAGTTGTTTATATTTCCTCTTATCTTTAGGGATGCCTGAAAGTCAAGGGAGAGACAGCGAAAGCCACATCAGTGGCAGCAGTTCCAGCACTAGTAATTCGGCTGCTTGCTTCGGACAGGTCAGTTCCTTTTGCCTGAGAGAGAACTAGAATGTTTGTGCTTGTGCTTCTGGAAATCTGCTCTGCATATTTGCTCATTTTAAAGTTGGATACACTAAGGCTGGGGTCACATCCATTGCCCTCGCTATGCTATACCTAATTATACATTACATTTTTTCTCCACGATAGCCTTGGCACGCCTCAAGATGTAATAAACTACTCTGGATTCTTCACAAAGATTTTTAATTTTGTTGCTTAGAAATGGGGCTCATTTTATTCTTTCATTTCCAGATGACCTGGATCACGCTTACCCACATTCTCAGTACTGGTCAACTACTTTCAGCTGTTAAAAAATAATTTGAAAAAAAAGTAAAATAATTTGGGAAAAAGAAAACCATATCTGGAGTGAATAGACCAGGCATTTATACATAGTTCCTGCGCGTTCTCCTTTTTAATTCATGCCTTATAGCTACAGGCTTGTATTTTAGTATCAGAAAGAGACAATGTTATTCCTTTAAGTTTAAATAGAACTAAATACAAATCAGAGAGGTTTTGCAGGCATTGGTACTTACATGGCGCACACTCTGTCAAATTAGTTGCACAAGGGGAAGTTTAGATTGGATATTGGGAAAAGTTTTTCTTCACTGAAATAGTTATCAGGCACTGGAAGAGGCTGCCCAGGGATGTGGTTGAGTCAGATCAATAATTAATGCTTGTATACATGTACTTCAAGAGTGAGAGAAAAAAAAAACCAGTACAATGCAGCAATGTAACACACCCCCCCTCCTCCCCGAGAGCTTTCCATGTCTATTACATCCTGATTCTATGAATGAATCGTACAACTCTGGGAAGGACTGTTCTTAGGAAAATGAGGCAAAGAGGTGATATTAGAGGAAGAGGGGGAGCTAAAATAGGAAGAGTGAGAAGATTTTTCATGTCTTGTTTTTATCAAGTATCAATACACAGCAAGTGAGTATCAAGCTATCCAGCATGCGCTTCGTCAGAGATTGGGTCCAGAATATATCAGCAGTCGGCAAGCTGGAGGAGGACAAAAGGTATGAACAAATATGCATGAATTTTTCAACTCACTGTTTTTTCTAGGAAAACTAGGATTAAAAAAAGTTACAATAATCCTGATTTGTTTGAAGTTACTTTCCCATTAGTAGTTTAATGTGCAGGTATGAAAATAAAGTCTGCATAGCATAAATTCTGACTTTCACTGAGCCACAGATTCCTTTTACATTTTAAAAAAAGGCTTAACTTCTCAGTGCTTCATCCAGGACAAGGAAATATTTATCTGTGGTACATTGAGGCATTTTTCTTATTTTCCCCAGAAATGGAATATAAAAGGCATTATTTAACATTGGCTGCATTTTACACTCTTTAGTGCCCACTAGCTGTGCCCTCCCTTCATTAAATCATATTTATTGTCATATCAAACCCCATCACAGTCGCTGGAAGAGGAACCTAAACCTGCACCATCATCCTTTTATTCACATTATCTGAACCTTGAACTTGGCTGAGTTTCCTCAGCATAAGATGGCGTGTTGTAATCCCTCTCTGAAATAAAGCATGGCTATATGTATGCATACACCTTTTTGTATTTATCTGTATGTACATGTGCTTCCCTTTTCAGGTCTGTTACATTGAGGGTCACAAGGTAATCAGTCTGGCCAATGAGATGTTTGGCTTCAATGGCTGGGCTCATTCAGTCACTCAGCAGAATGTTGGTAAGTGTCTCTTGAGGATAAAAAAATGTCCTTCCGCTTGTTTCACTGTGAGGCCCTGAAGGAAATGTCTCTCAGATAAGGACCAGGGTATCCATTCTAGAACTTGATCGCTTCAAAGAACCTGGGGAGAAGCACATGGAATTAGCAGGTGTCTTAGCAGTCAGTAAGAGAGAAATTAAATAATAATAGATCTCCCATCTTTATTTTAGATCTTGCACTGGAATATGTCATAGTCATTATTCTAAGTGTGTTTATGATTATTCTTCAGCTATTCTAATCAAGATTTCTGATCTCTGTGGGAACGCTTGGTGACTAAAGTCAAGAGTAATTACAATTAAACTACTTAACACCCAGCATTCCTGAACCAACTGTCATACTCACCTGAGATTTTTATATTCTAACAAGTTAATACTCTCAGTTAATGTTCTCCTAGTCTTCAGGGGCCCATCGTTTTCTACAGATTCTTCTGCTAGCCAGTACCCAGTTCTGAGATTTTTTGCTTTGGGAAAATTCGTCTTCTAGACAATGGTATTCAGGTGATCTTAAAGCTTACGATTCTTTCATCTTAATAGCTGAAGTAGTATTTCCCAGAGGAGTATTGTCCTTGTTTGCAGACTGCTAAGCTTAAACTGAAGACTGGCTGCTAGAGTAGCTCAATGAAGCTGTATAAATGTACCTCCTTCCTTCCTCCCTGCCTTCAGAAACTCTTCCTTACCTCAAGGTGGTAGATTCTAGACATAAAACAAGTTACTGCATTGATTTCCATCTATTCTGTAGCACTTCCCCCGAACTCTCCATTCAGCCAAGAAAGGACTGACATCCTTCAAACTTCTAAATTTTTCAAATAATGTCATAACAAGTCCTTCCTTAGCAATTCAGAGACGGAGGATTCTGTTATGTTTGGTTTTACATTCCTGGGTAGAAAAAAGGGCTTGCCCCTCAGCAGGTTTACAAAACAGTTAAACAAGTAGGCCAGATGTGAACAGAAGAACCCAGAGCAGAGTTACTTGAACTTCATAGCATTTCATTTCAGACGTGTCATGTTACTATCAGACTTGCAAGACTGCTAACTAGGGTGCCCTATGTATATTATGTAGCATTGCCTTTGGTGTAAAATAAAGTAGCTTAGAGCTTGTGGATTGAGAGTTGTGTTACAACCTGTTAAGGTTCTTCAGGCAGCCTGTCCTGGATAAGAACATGTGCAAAATTTCACAAACTGGAGACTTCTAGTATACAACAGGAAAGAAATTACTTTTACAGTCAACAGTTTCTTTTCCCTTTCTATTTTTATAAGTTGATAGTTTAAGTCTTTGCTTCCAGCTGAAAAAAGTGGTGTGCTTTGAACATTTAGGATATGTAGCTGAATGAGAAGTAACGTTTATAACTTTTCCTTTTTTCATATGTTTAAGTTTATACATGTAGTAGCAGGGTGTGAGTGTTCTAACCACTAATAACCAGAAAGTATCATGTAACATGCCCAGAGCATGTGTGCAAGTCAGCATTCTCAGGTATGTTGTAAGTCACGTTCTGTGTCTTAGAAGGTGGTACAGTGTCTTGGGAATATTCAGCAAGCATTAGGACATTCATAAACCTGTACCGAAGGACAAAGTAAGAGCTACAATAAATGTCTTCTGTGTTATTTAGGATGTTGCTTTTCCCTCCTCCAGACTTTGTTGACCTCAACAACGGCAGGTTCTACGTAGGGGTCTGTGCCTTTGTGAAAGTTCAGCTTAAGGTAAGTGGGCTTTTTTGTTGCTCTGACTAAAGCTGTGACAGAAAGTTCATGCACGGGTCAGCCTGTGGTTCTCGAGTACTGTATCACTAGAGAACCTAGTGGTGTCCAAAACATTGACCCTGCTATAGAACAACCACCTAAGAGAAAATAAAGGCTTAGGAAAGCACAGCATTTAACAAGAAGTGCAGGCATTTCCTTATACTTAACTGTTTTTTAAATTTTACTGCAGGATGGGTCATTCCATGAAGATGTGGGGTATGGAGTCAGTGAAGGCCTAAAGTCTAAGGCCTTGTCCCTAGAAAAGGCAAGAAAGGAGGCAGTAACGGATGGACTGAAGAGGGCACTCAAGTAAGTGAAGATCAGTACTTGTACATTTTCAGAAACTGAGGATTGTTTATTTTCAGTCACAGTGAGCTCTCTTATTTCTTAGGTGCTTTGGGAATGCTCTTGGGAACTGCATCCTCGACAAAGACTATCTACGAGCCGTGAATAAGCTTCCACGTCAGGTGCAGTACATGGGCTGTTAGAGCAGGGACTGCTAGATGTCTGCTGCTCCTGGTCCTTCGTATTAAAAAGGTTAAAAATAATGATTTCAACACATCTCATCTGTGAACATTTCCAGCTACAATACCAATAGCCTTTGCCTGCTCATTTGTGTCAACTGTTTATTAGAGAGTTCATCCTTGACGTTTTACCACAGCTACTCTAAATTTTTACTATTTGCAGTAGACAGGGTTCCTCCGGTGGAGAAACAGTACGCTGCTCAAGCTCTTACGTGACATTTGTGGCTGTGTTGCCCAAGCCTCTATTCGGTAATTCTTGCCAGTAATGCATACATCTGTGTTCATAGCAGATTAAATGTTACCATGGAAGACACTGAACTGTTTAAACCAGTTTGGTCTAGTGCCGTTTTGTCCATGTGCTGCAGTCCTTAACACTGTTTAAGCTTTGTCAGTTGTAGCAACTCGGTTTGTTGCTCTCATCTAACCACTTCTGCTTTAAATATGTATCAGCAATGATAGCAGTGTTATTATATATTCATCACGTAGGTGAAATGGAAGTCCTGGGGAGAATGGAGTCCCTCAAGGCAGCGTGTGTGTTCTCTCCTCTGTATTTTTGCCTCGTGTAAGGCACAAGCCAGTACAGATCTCTGTTTGTTGTCGTTGTCAGTAGTAGCACGATCTTGTTTACAAATACGAATTTTATAAATCAAACTTACTTGGCATATTCTTCTCATTACTAGGCCTTTTCGGGAATAAATTAAAAAAAGGGCAAGAGAGAACTGCATACAGTGACACAACATACTGCATACAGTTCTGCAACAGGTCATAAGGCCCAAGGCTGCAGGCAGGGCAGAAGAGTAGCCAGACAGTGCATCCATCGCTTGTGAACGTACCCTAAAACAAGTGTAGCTCCTTTGTGCATTCCTGCAAAATCAGGACTGCTTCATTTAGTCCTGAAGCCTCTCAAGCTACAGCCTTTATGTGGGGAGCAGGGAAAAAGGAGCGTTCTTTAGACTTTAGGGAGCTTTGGCAGAAATTGGGAAGTTTTTCCATAAGAAAGACTTCCTTCTTTGAATGAAGTTTTTAATATGCATAGCCCAGGATATCATAGGAAACAATACCAAGTGGGTAACATACCTAAGCTGCTTGTTGTAACTGGAACTTTCAATTAATTTTAAGCAAAATCCATACCATAGCGATGTCAATCCATGCATTGCTAGTTATGTTGTCCTTCTGCTAACCGGTATTCAAACCCTGCCAGGCCCTAGTGTGCATCACAGCTGAATAGAAGGTAAACTCAGCATGGTCCTTGTAACAAAATTGACAGTGAGCCTGTATTTCACCCCTCAGTGTTCATTGTTCTTGTTAGAATAGTTAGCAAGTAGTTATTCTTTAACAGTGTTTTTGTGCTGAGGTCTCAAGCAAAGGTAATTTCTGAAGATGGTTTCAACATCCAGTTAACCAAATCGGATCCTTCCCAAAAGAACACTGCAAAATGCTGGGTGCATCTATGATACAAAGAGTGAACCAATCCATTTAGACTGGACCCACAACCTTTTAGCTGTTGCCAGTCACTTTGTAGCTGTGCTACAGAACAGCAAAACCAGTAGCACCGTTCTGTCCTGCTGCATGAGGATTGTACAAATGCCCTTGCTTGACTTCAAAAACATGTTGGTACCTGAATTTTGCAACTGAATTATGAGAGCAGGATGCACTGCACTTGGCTGCTGGAGGACAAGTAATAACATCTGGAAGTTCTACTATTCCTTTTAAATACCTGATACTATACTAACTCGAAAACTGTGGCTCTTGTATATATGAAGAATTAGCATGTACAACACAACTTACTCTCCTTACTGTAATATGTTTTTTATCCTTACTGAGCAGTAAGAAGCAACATTACATCTGGCATTGCTTTCCAGACTCCTCACCTCCTGAGGTTTCGGTTTGCAAGCAAAGAGCTGCTGTTACTTTTACTCTGTGAAGCACTAGGTCAAACAGTGAACCTTCCGAGATAACAAGTGCAGTGGAGAAGAGCCTCTTGTGGAGGTCTTTGGCTCAGAGAGAGAGAGACAAGAATCATGCATGACAGCCCTACTTTAGCCCTGTTCTTTTACAGCTATCACAATTCATAAGTATGCAGTGATGTAACGCAGCTGTCTTCCTGGTATAAAAGTTGCCTGGCTGTTCCTGAGGCTTCACCTCAGCAATCCCATTGATCTTGTTAGCTCCTGATGTGCACCAGCTGGGGGCAGTAGGCTTCCAGCCAGTAACTTACCTTGCTCATTGAGGAAAAAGTGACCCTTTTACAACTGCTGATCTGTGGAGTTTCATGGCAAAGTTGCCTTCATCACACTAGGATTTGGCAAACCCTGGTAAGTCAGCCGACAACCACAAGGCAGTTCTGTCTAGCTAACTTAGCCCCTAGGAGCAGATCCAAAGTGACACAGATCTCTGCTTTGCCAGGGTTGTTGTCTGTTGGTGGCATTGCCACAGTTTGTAAAACCATGCAGCCAAACCATTCGTTCTTTAATAAAACAGGAACGTTGTGCCTTCCTCAGTGATTGCAGAGCTGATGAAAGGTCTGCTGTGCTCTTTCATGACAGTGTGAAAAGGGAACTGGCAGAACTAACAGACTCAGCAATGGACTCGTAAGACCCTCTGAGAGGCTGTAGAATGCTGCAGTTACCTTTTTGATCTTCTGCAACTGTTCTTGCTTGCAGAAAGCAGGATATCGGGAGACATGGGCTGCCTGGCCTGAAGCACTGAATGATTAAACTAACCCAAAGTCACAGGAATCCAGTAATTTTCTAACTGAATTACTTTGTGTTGAAAATGCACTTCAGTTTTCCAACTTACTATTCCACTTAAACAAACCGGATATTTCAGCAGTATTGGATAGAAAAAGCCTGTGCATATTTTATTAACTCAATGAAGGAAATTTCTGATTAGGTTTTCCTTTATTCTCCTTTGCTAGACACCCCCCGAGTTTGATTTGGTCAAAGCTAAGAGAGAGGACTATGAGCCAGAAATAGAGAAAGCAAGATACAACAGCTGTTTGGAAAGGCAGAGTGCTGGAGGAAGACAGCATTGTGAGATCGCATCTGCTTGCAAGCCCGGTCAGACAGAAGCTGCTGTAGTGATGGTAGATCAGAAAGAGCCAAACAGTTCCAGGTGAGATTGCTGTTATAAGTTTGTTTTTTAAGCTATATTAGAAGCTACTGTACCTTTTAAAACACATGGACAGCCCAATTGGGAAGATACCTTAAAATACTAGCTTAGTGGATTTTCCTTCCTAAACTAGTAAATGCAGTTCTTTATGCATTTTTTTCTTCATAAAACATGATTGCTGAAATCCTGTTTAACTCTATGCTTACCTGGGGGCGTGGAGTAGAAATACAGACTCCTCGGCTATTGAGTGCGATGCCACTTACCAGAGGAAACTGCGACAGAAGCAGCTACAGCAACAGTTCCGGGAACAGATGGAGAAAAAGCATCAGGTTCCAGCAGTCACTCCTAACGGCAAACAGGGTAAGAGCTGGCATGACAAACTGACAGGTTTAAGCACAGCCACTGGCCAGCACGTTACCCTCAGTACAGGAGCCTGACCAGTTTCATTTGCTTTTGTACTGTACTATCAACACACCTGTGAGACCAGAGGCAGGAGGGTTGTCGTTCTTGTACCCCTTGCTGTTCTTAAGATGGCAGGAATACCAGCTCTAGAACTGCTTCTTGAGAACTGCAGCTTCCCAATCACCCTAAAGCTTCGTGCGGCGCAGTGGCTGTTGTCAGGGCTGTGAACACACTGCACCCGAGCCAAGACTGCAGCACTTCACTGAGGTGGCTGCCAGCAAACAGATATTGCAGTAGCTACTACTATGTTGCTCTTTTTTCATGGGGAAGTCTGGACAGCTGTGGGGTAAGCAGGAACTTGGGGATGGTGTAAACAGGCTAAAAAACCGTTTAAAGTACTGCAGTTGCTCTTCTCAGCCATCAACAAGGTACAGAACCTCACCATTCTGCATCCAGCTACCAAATCATAACCAGCTCTAGGGAAAAGAGGATACCTGGTGGCCGCTGCTGCTTCTCACATCAGACTCGTACTCTGTTAAGAATCAGCAAAACGGTTCTTCTGTATTTCTAATACTCATCTCTTCTTCTGTTACCTCCATCCAGCAACATCCGATCCTCCTGTAAAGCACAGCACTCCAGCAGCAGCACAACAGGACCTGGCAATAGAAGAGGAGTTCTTTGCAGGTCAGACAAAATGTGATGAGTAATAGTGCGATAAAACATTAGCTTTTAAATGGGCTCCTCAGTGTACAGCATAAAGGTAACATTTCTGAAGAGGCTGGAATAATAAAAGCATGAGTGTAAGTCTGATTTTTGCAAGAGGGATCTTGCTTGAGTGGCAGGGAAGGGATGTCCATCTCTATGAGGGGCTGCACACTGTGCTTTTCAGCAGGGAGTTGTCTTATGTGCTCAGTAAAGCCCTTTGCTCTAGTGATATTGCACAGAAACACAACGTTTGTGGGGCTAAGGGGGTGTCTTAACATAACCGTGGCTGTTTGGGTCTTGGAGTTACTGTTATTCCTGTGGTACAATCCTGTCATTTTCAGTTTTATCGCTTTTTCATTCCTTCTAGATGATCCTGAACTTTGGGACGTTTCCTTCGAGACCATCGATCTTAAGATAATGGGTCACAAAATGGCAGATGCGTCAGCTGGACGCCAGGCGTCTGAAACGCCCCGCAGGCATCATCAAATGGTGACTCATAACAGGACGCCTCACAGAACGAATCACCACAAAGCTTCTGCTAGATTTGTGAGCAACACGACCGTGAGCAACAGCAGCTGCGCCAACCAGCCCGCCTCAGGTACGTGCTACCAAAAAATAACTGGGTTCTATTTTCACAGGGGCTCTTAGTTTTGAAAGCGGGGCTGTTAGACTCGTAAACTGGAGTGGGAGAAACATCCGTCTTTTCTTGGACCTGGCTGCAGATGCTGCGATAGTGGGCTAGGAGAACCCTCTGGGTTTTTTTTCAGTCCAACTGTCCTATCAAGGAAGAGCTAGAAAAAGAGTCGAGGAACACTCTAGAAGCAGAAAAAAAGCTTTAAGAAACTTCCATTTCTCACTGTCTCCCTGTTTGGCAGAGTGCAGCCCTCACAGAAGAAGTCAAAGCTTGAAGAAAAGGAGATTAGAACCTACGTAGGCCTCCTGGTGGTATCAGTACCTCCCTACCAGATTGCACCAGAAGTCTGCAGTTGGCTGCTCACATCATCTGAGGAAGTCTGATATATTAATGGATTTTCCTGCATGTTATGGTGAAGCAACACAGAAAAGTTTAAAACAGCTGGCAAGAACTTACACATCATAACCTCTAAGTATATATCTGCTGCCTTTTAACTATAAAGAAGCAACCATTTGTGCTTCTGCAGCACTTGTGGCTGTATCACAAGCATCATTTGCCTGGAACAGTAATAGAATCTTTAAAATGAGGTGCAATTGCAGAGCTTTTTCTCCTTTAGTGCTACATTTCAGCCCACAGAGATTCTCGTTAAAACGGGGCGAGGGTGGGGGGCTATGGTCAACGACAAAGCCTGCGAGCTGTGGTCACCAGCTTGTGAAGCTGCTGCAGCACCTACTGCTCAGGTGCAGCCCAGCTGTTTGCCCTGGGGCTGCACAAACAGGGACGGAGCCCGCTGCTCCTCGGCTCTGTCGGATTCCCATGGAGCAGCAGCAGCAGAGCGAGCTGCGCCCGAGCATGAGGGCAGGAGCACACAGGGCTCACTGCCGAGGTGTTGCACACAGCAGCATGGACGGCCTTTCCTTGGACCCTTTGTAAAAAAAGGAAGCTGCACTTCTGTTTTTAAAATAAGCTTTGAGCCCCTTTTTTAATAGAAAAATAAACATGAATTTTGAACGACAAACCACATTTGTGGTCATTTGTCACACCCTTCAAATCATTACAACTCATTTCAGCTTGTTAAATGGGAAATGAGGGAATGGGTTCTGATTGGTTACGTGTAGGAAGCTGGAGAGATTTAGCACCATGTCCATACAGCCTCACGTTGCTTTCAGGTGGGAAACACAACTTGAAGTGGGTTTTCACCTTCGGAGCAAGATCCAAGAAAGCATTTTTAAGCAGTATTTCACACAGGATACACTGGTATTTCTCCGCAGGGCTGTGCTGGAGCTGAGGCAGATGATCCCAGAGTGTGGGAAGTTGAGCTGGACCGGGAAAAGTTACACAAGCTGGGTCCAACCCTGAAATCAATGCCAGCCTCGAAACGGGAGCTTGTTCCTGTGCTTTGCTGTTACTGCTGCATCTAGTCCAGTCTCTTAAATACAAATACGTTGAATGTGAATGTGCAGGTGTAAATGCAAACGAAGCAGTCAGCATTTATTCTTGCTCTTACTACTTAACCTCTTAGATCCACCACTATCCACTTACCTCCTCCATAGGACAAAGAACAAGGATTGGCTTCAGTAAGAAAAGAGGACAAATTATAAGTAACTGCAATTAGATTAAATCTAGAAAAAACATTTCACATTTCCCCAGTTTCTCTCCCATTCAGTGCTGCCTCCAGCCCCGCTCAGGGCAGAAATAAATACCACGTTTGAGTCATGCACTCGCTGCTGAAATCGGATACCTGGTAGGAAGGGAACATCCAGCCACTGGGAACTTTTACAAGTACCAGAACACATTTTGAGTCTCATCCAGACAGCACCATGTCAGCTTTCCTGGCTGCACAGAAACTGCGCAGGCAGAGCCGCGCCCCTCTCCAGACTGGTCCCGTTGACAAGGGCAGTAAAACTTAAGCCTAGAGCTTACTTTTTTCCCTTTAAGGCGCTGCACAGAGTGAGAGCAACTGTTCTTTAAATGGAAAGAAATGCAGCAGCAGTGTTTAGAAATGCCAAGTAATTCCTGCGAGTCTATAGTTGTTTGGGAATGACCGTGGAAAGCAGCTCCGCTTTTCCACTACAGCTGCAAATTTGGGGATGGAATTCCTGTTCTAGAGCTACATCAGGAAGTTTCGTTTCTTCTCCCCAGCATTGTGGGTGCACATCCCTGTGATGAGAGGAGGGAAACGGATCCTAGAGAAAAACAGCAGGACACTTCAGGATAAGGCTAGGGGTTGCGGAGCCGGGCTTGGGCGTTAGGGTTGCAACTGAGGGTTAGGGGCTTCCCCAGCCCTGGCAGGAGACCCCGCTCTGGCATCTCTGCTAAAAGGAAGATCAGAACCACGGCTGCATCTCCTCTCCAGCTTCAAACAGGGAGAGCTGCCAAGTTGCTGACATCATCACTGAGCATCTTTCTCAGCTTTTTGCTGTCTTCTTGGCCAGCAGTCCTGCTGCTTATTCCTTGTCCTCCACCCCTTTTTCCTCCCTTTCCCCTTTGCCCCCTCCTCTCAAAGAGGATCCAGTCTATGAGTTATTCTTCACAGAGCCTTGTTGCAGGACTGTCTTAAAAAGCTAAGGCTCACTCATCGCTGCTTTTGAGAAGTTCAGGGTCTCATTAAAATGAGTTTCTTGTTGTTTCCTGCGATAAACTGGGGAACAGTCACATCGTTTCAGGAAGATGACAGAGAGGCTGGAACCTGCTGTTCAACAAGAAAACCCACGGCTCAACAAAAGCAGATTCAGTTTATTTGAACATCTCTGTTAAATATTCTAGAAAGGTAACAAATTGCAGCATGAAGCGCAGTTGTGCAGGAAGCGCAGTGCACGAGTTTAGTGCAAAACACACAACTGAACCACAGCTGGGGAAGCCCAGAGTTTCAATTAATTTTATTTTTTTTTTAATTCTTTTTTTTTTTTACAGTGTACATTGTTAAATAATGTAAAGAAAACGCTTTGTAATTCAGAAACAGATTTTATGTGGAAAAAGATACTCAAAGTGTAATATTAAACAAAATAATTTAACAGTTCAGTAGCATTAGTTTATTCCTCTAGACTTCAGTTATTCATCCACAGGAGGGGGACAGGAGGGGAGAGGAAATCAATGGCAAATAACACCAGTTCTTGCATAACATTACGTGAAAAAAACCGACCTAAAACTTCTTAGATCAAAAATTCAATAACCACGTGCTGCACCCGGCTGATTTGTTCCCCTGCCAGGAATATTCCCCTTGTTTCATTACTGCCTCAAGTCTGTCGCTGCTCCCACTCACCAGATCCCCCCCTCTCCCCTCGCGCTGCGTGTGTTCAGTGAACATCTCCGCGTCCATCCCAACAGAGAAGCAGAGCCGCTCCATTTCACTTCAGCCGCAGGGAGCCCTGCTTTCTCCCCCGCCCCACACCACCAGCCTCCTCCTCTTGTTCCGCAGCTCTAGTCTGCGCTTCAGTTACAAAGAACAAACCCCCAAAACCTAAGGAACTGGGAGCCCAGCCACCTCGCCACTGGCTTTCGCTTCCCGCGCACCTGCCCTCGCTGCCAAAACTGCCGTAACGAAAAACAAAGTGACAGGAAAGGAACAGACCTGGCGCGTTTCTTTGTAGAAGTAAAAAGAGAACATCCGCAGACAGAAAAAAACAACTTCCAATTACGGCTCCACAGGGGAAATGGTGCTCCCAGGAAAAACAATTCAGGCATGTAACCTCTCCGCGGTGCGCCGGCTTCCAGGATCCCGGCGAGCTGCTCCCAAGAAGCAGGAAGCAGAACTCCCATCCTTCCCAGCTTTCTGCAGCACCACACAAATACTGGCTGCTATTATTTTTACTTTGAAGAGGAAACCAGTATTTTTTAAACACAGAAAAGGAAAACGAGCAAAGCGGAAGGAACGGGGCGGTTACCGGGAGGTGACAGAGACAGTTACAGTCCTGGTACCAGCTTGGAATTTGTTAGAGTGAATGAAACTGTAAAGCCTCCAAAAGCAAAGACAGAGGAAACTTCTTGATGCCGGCTGTTTCAAGTACATCCATTGCCGGCAATGGACGTTGCGCCAGGACGGTTTGTCCCTGGCTTAAACGGACTTTACGCAAAAGAAAAAGAAAGGTACGAAAAGCAATCCCAGCAGACAAGCCCACGCCAACGAGCAACGGCTCCTCTCCCTCAAGCCATATCCTGACCAAACATCTTTCCCGCTTTGCAGGTGGAGTCAAACTGCATCTTCAGTTGGGCCTTTCCCAAAGATACACGTTCTCCCCATCCTCTCTTTGTTTCCGATCCAGACTCCCCGGCTTCCTTAGACAATACTGGTCAGTCTCATTTTAGCTTCCCCCACATCGCTCCGTCCCGCCCCCACCTGGCTCCTGTCACACCAGCAACTTCAGATGTGCCCGCCTGGACAAGTTCCCTCCCTGCACGGCCCAGCCCGCCGTTCCCACCTGCCGCCTCCGTGACTTCCCGCTCCCTACGCCGAGCAGTGATGGTACCACTGCGGGAACTCCGCTGTCCCAGTCCCTAAGGTACAAACAATCCGGCTCTCTCCGAACTTGCCCTCTGTCTGCCTGGGGGTCTGCTGGGAAGACGATGCTAAACTGCAGAAGCAAGAGAAGTCCAAGGCACTAAAATATCCAGCAAGCATACTGGGAGAACAGACAAGTATTCAAGTACATTAATTTATACAATTTTACATTCACATTTATTTCTCTAATACAATGAAAATACAAAGGAAAAAGTTAAAGTGTCTCCAATAAGTATAAGGATATAGCTAGCTTTTTTTCCCATTTTTTTTTCTTTTTTTTTAACTCTTTAACCCTCTATATTTCACTCGGTTTTAAACTACTGTTGTCCAACAACATTTATATATCACAGTGTTTCCACATCAAAACTGATGGTAAGTACATGTCCGCAGGGAACTTTTAAAAATCTTTTAAACATTTTAAATTGCTCTAATGCTGCAGTTGAAGCTGTTAATTATCTTACTTAAAGCAGTAATGACCTATCAAGCACGGGCTGCACTGCAAGTGCATTCGTGTGCCCCCATCATTTTGGAGCCAGACACAATTGACTGGGGAGAGGGAGAGGAGGAGGGGGATTTGGACAGCTTTTCTCCTGGTCTTGGTTCTTCAGGAAGAAGTAAGAAGCAATGCTAAAGCCTCATGCTAGGATTCAGCTCTCCCACCTCAACGCGTGTGGATTCAAGCCTCAAACCAGAGGAAAAATTTACAGCAAGACTGCGTTAACTGACCCCGTGACTTCTCTTCACAGCTCTTGTTCCAAACAAGAGCAGAACCTCTCGGTCATAAGCACTGTCCCATCGTAAGGATGCGGATCATCCTCCTCCCCCTTCCAAGCGTGTGGAGAAAACTCCCTTTACAGAGAGTTGACAGCAATGGTTGGAAAAGAGAAAACCATTCCCAGTCTGGCAAGGCTACCAGTTCATTGCAGCACTAGTAGTTGATACAGGGCCCCGTCTCCCTCCCCATGTCCTGTCCCGAGGTCAAGCCAGCACGGTCTCTGAGCGCAGCTAAGTCGTCCGCAGGTTGGAGCCCGGAGGGTTGCTGATCGATTTTTGCAAATTGTTGATGTTGAAGCTTTGCAAAGACGCGGCACCTACAGGCTGGAACTGGCCAAGTGGTGGTTGTGCTGGCCCACCTGTCCCACTCCACGGAGCGGCAAAGGACGCTGCTGGATAACCGTACTGCTGCGGAGGACACATCGCCTTTGTGAAGGGACCTAAAGAGGTAGCTGATGATGCAGAGATGGGTGTAGCACCCAGGGAAGATGTCATAGAGACACAGAGCTGACCTGGTGCCGAGAACTTCCTTGCCATTCCAGGGCCCTGAAAGAAAACCCGACGCCCGAGAAGAGTTACACAACCATGCTTAAAACCCACAGGTTCACCCTGTGGTCTGCAAGCTGTTCCCAATGGATGTTTACAAGAACACAGCACGACCCTCCTCTTTTCCCTTCCACAGCAGGTGATACAATCCTGCACACAAAAGATGTAGCCAACATCTTTCTGGAGCAGTTGTCCAAGCTACATGGCAACTGTACTCAGGTTGAATCCGACACCCTGCTGAGATAGCAACAACAGGGACTGTTCCTCACCCATAAATGCTTGTGGATCACATCTTACCTCATAGCTGCTATGCCCTTTGCCAACTTTCTTGCCAGACAGGTTCATGGCATCTCGGGCCCAGTTGTCCACCAGCTTGTGCAGGTCATCTGTGAAAGTCCCTTTCCGGCTTGAGGCAATAGCAGGAGGCTGAGACTGGGGTGCCTGGCTGCTCACTGTAGCCCCGACTGTGTTGGTGCTGCTGGTCCCTACAAATACCAAAAACTGGAATTAAAATCTAAGTTAAAGATCATTTATCTCATAAATTTAATAATCGGTACATCAACAGAGAGCCAGTTAAAATGCCATGCAGATTAATTCTAAGTTTCAATTCCAGGACACGCTCAAGTGTGGGAACTACAAGGACTCCTACAGGTATTTTCTCGGCTTAAGGCTATTCCGTAGATATGTTTACTTTTCAAGAAGTGCCACAAGCAGTCATCTTAAAAGGAGAATGGCAGCAGCCTACAGGTCTTTGTAGAAGAAAAAGGAGATTAGGTTTCAGCACTGAATGACAGCACAAGCAGGTCATTCTCTCATCCTATGCCTATCAGCCCAGCAACCACTATTGGCACAGGTCAATTCCACCTTGGAGGACAATGCTGGATGCTGAACACAGAGCAGTACGATCAGCATCGCCAGCTGCTCTGTAGCAAATTATCTCCACTTTGTAAAATTAAAAATTCACCCAGATTACACAAAAAAAAAGCGCCACAGTTAGAAACAGCAACTGTTGTTTCCAATAGCTGCCATACTTATGTTCTTGAGGATAACCAGATGGCACTCTCTTCATCCACCAAACAGCCAGGACCAGCAGGGAAGTCTGCACTGCATTAAATTTGCTTTTTGCCTGTGAAAGCATTTTTTTGCCATTACGTTCAGATTTTCCTATGTCAGAAGAACAAGCATTTCAGATGCAAACAACTTGTACAGCTTAAAGAAGACAGAAACAAGAGTAGCTCCTCAGACAGCCTTTCACAAGATTTCTGGGGCTGACTGCAAGAACATTAAATCCCCTTCACAAAAATACCAAGCTTCGTTTCTGCTAGAAAGGTCTCTGAACATTATCCTATAGAAAAAATACCCCTACCTAGTACCTAAAGCCTCACTGTTCCCCTCACACTTAAAACATGCAACTGCCCTCAACTTTAAGCTTTTCAAAGGCAGACTTCGTAACAGGAATCAAAGAAATCGTGTATTATTAAGTCTGCTTCCTAAATCACCAACAGAATTGCCAAGTACCCTCATTTACAGATGCAGAAATGATGGTTAACCACTAGGGCAACTGAGCTCTTCTGAAGGACATGGCAAAGGTGGAATGAATCCAGATTCTACAAATCCATTTATTACAAACCCAGTGAAATACCACAAAATAAGTATCTGGCTGCTGTGGTGCTAAACTCATCACTCCTTGCAAGCACCCATCCTCACCTACTTGGTTCTCAAAATTTCTCAAACATTTCTACTTGCTCACTCTGAAGACTGCAAGTGGTAAATCCAAGAAAATCTGAGTTTACAGCAGATATTTCTGAAGAAAACTGATTAAAAGCAGAGCATCAAAATGCCAGCAATGAAAATCATCTCTGTATTGTAAAGTCCAAATAACAGAGTTGCTGTCTCTTGCCTGAAAGCTACTTCATCCGTTCCACTTTCTCTGGCTATCAGCCACATTCCTTGCAACCACTGTATCAAAGAAAAGAACTGGCTCCAAACCCCTGCAGGAATGTTTTGTATTGAGGAGTGAATTAGGAAGGTGATGTACTTACTATGCAGGACAAATAAGCAAAGTGTTACTGCCTCTAGTAGTGCTGAGGAGGGAAGGATACGTATCTCTCCCACCAGTTCCAGCTCAAGCATGGAAGTGGCTCTCAGTCTGGGCACCCAAAGGGGGGGCAGGAGTTGTTACAGGCAGGCAGACGCATGCAACAGCGCACCCGGAAAGGAAAGAATAAGGTTCCCGCACTGGGGTGTGCAGCTGCCGCTCAGATGAAGAGTGATAGGAACACACTGTAAGGTGGCAAGGAAAATCTACAGTGAAATAACAAGAACCTTAATCATGCATCATGTGGAGAGGGCTAAGAACACAATTATTTGATAAGAGCAATGATGCTAAAGGTGAAATTAAAGACAAATGAGGCAAAAGCAAGAAAAAGGTACTCAGAGGGAGCTGCTCGGCTGTAATCACATTTCACTGTGAGGGTTCATGCAGGGATTGACACACTTGCTCTCATCCTCTTCACGATGGTCAGTATCTGCTTTTTGATATTTCACATTTTGGTTTAATCAGGAAGCGCATCGGATCCTGCACCTATGCTGGCAAGCTGCCTCAGGCCATAGAAGGGAGAGAATTAATCAAGGTGCATATATACTACAGCGGATTCGGCGGAAGATGTGAATGATCATTTAGGAAAGTTTTAAGTGTTTTGAAAGGGCCTGGTTTGGTTCAGAGTGGGAAAGGCAGGAGGTTGTGAGAGCTTCGCTTCCGTAAGTGATTTTTGTTAGGAAGCCCCTACATCTCAGGTCACAGACCAGCCCACACCATTACAGGTGAGCTACACAGTTTACTAAAGCTCCCAGATATAATGTTAATTTGAACAACAACTTCTCAGGAATTTCACGTCTTGGCTCTGACAAAGTCACTGCCTGCAGAAACTGCCATCCAGAAGAGTCTGAAAAGGAAGTGCTTCAACTTGTAGCATTCAGTGGAAACAACCCCCCACATTCCTGCTCGGTCACAGCAGCCATCCTCAGTTCTGCTCTGACATGAAGGATCTGAAGTGAGACAGGCTTCTCTCTCAGCCTGCTACCTACAACAACTCCATTCTGCTCTTTAATTTCCCACCCCCATAAACCAGCAGTCAAAAGATACCTTTAAAACAGTCTTAAATTATATCAGCACAGGTTTTTCTAAACATCCCGCTTTGGGAGACATCCATGAGATCTCTAATGGCTTAACTCTTATTTGTTTAAAACACTGAAGGAGCGTTTGCAATTGGATCCATCACTGAGGTGGCAAGCCCCATCAGATCTGTAACCGAACCAGCTGCTCGACGGTACAATTCTAGCACATTACAACGAGCAACTGACCCTGATGCCTAATTCGCTCTCATTAGCGATTAGCAGAGAGTTCCACAGTGAAGGTGAGGTTCTGCCTGCCTCCACTTGTCTGCAAGAGCAATAGCCAGACTATTCAATAGCCAGTGACAGGGTACACGTTCGAGGGTATAACATAGACAGACAGATGCTGTGCTGGAGACAGAGTCAGGGAGGTAAGGCTTCAGTGACCAGAAAAAGCTGATGAAAAGCTTTACAATCAGAAATCGGAGATAACAGAAATCAGATAATTACTACAGAGCTGGTTGCAAGGACAGACTTTTTTCACCATCTTCCCTGAAGCACAAAGAGAGAGTAATTTGTTAAAAATAAGAGAAACAGTGAGAAATGTTTAGTATCAGCAAACAGTACAGAAAGCTTGGTGAGAAACAGAGGACACAGCACAGCAGGTCTCAAGTAGCAAGGACACTTTAGGAAAAACCCAGCCTGGTCTGCCGATTGAATTGATTGCTCTTCCAGAAAGAGAAAAGGCCCAGCCTCCTACACTTATTCTTCAGAATTCCCAAACGGCAGTGCAGAATGTCAGGAGACATTGCTGTTACAACCAGCTGTTATCACAAACGGAAAAGCAAGTCCATCTTTCATTTTTTGTCAGGAGGGAGGAAGTGTTTTACAACTATCAAAGTCTGACTGATTTACAACACCAGAAAAAATTATTTGATAGGTCAAGTGCTTTTAGTCTGTCACTCTCTTTTCTCAGATCTGTGGAAAATTTCAGACATTCCCTGCCAAGCTGTGCCACTCTGTTTCTCCAGCTGCACAGTTAAAAGCATCAATTGCTGCACTGTTTCCTCAGCACCGCTGATTCTAATTCAGCACCTTCTCCAGTTGGCACTCCCCACAACTGTCTGAAACAGCATTCCAAGGACAGGACTCCAGGAAGCGAGCAACCTGCAATAAGCCAAGTGCCAGGCCAAGCTGCACCATGCCAAGTACTACCTGCTTTTACAGGACAGCTACAACACTCTTTTCAAAAGGAATCCACTTCGCTTAGCACCAGTCCCATAAACAAGGGTTATACAACGGGCTGAAGTACTCCTATAGCCAGATGATGGTCAATTTGCAGCAAGCCAAGGCCTGGCAGGTAAACGATACTCTCATATAGTCACTTCATTGTCTATTCTAGAGACAGAGTGGCTGTTCTTTATTTTCCTTACCCCAGAGGGAGGACGGGACAGGCTACAGAAGATTTTAAAGAGTTTGCTTTGGAAAAATTTAACTTGTTCAAAAAAAGCGAGTGATAAATCTGGAAATTGCAGATGTCAGTCAGTGTACATCTGCATATTCAGATACCTTGCAAATACATTTAAAGGTGCTCTGTTTGAAAAAATAAATACCATTAGTATTATGTCCCCATGTATCCAACAGCCTTGGGGCCTCGAGCAGCCTGGTCTGGTGGGAGGTGTCCCTGCTCATGGCAGGGGGTTTGGAACTGGATGATCTTTAAGGTCCCCTCCAACCCAAACCATTCTATGATTCTGTGACTAGAGGTATCATTGCAAAAGTGAACAGCCAGAAAAAAATGTCCCCTCCTTCTGACTTGTTCCCTTCTCAGAGAATGGAGCTGGTTGCATTGCAGCTGTCTCTGCACAAGGCCAGGCCTAGCTCCCACACATAACTCTCTGGCTCTGCCACGCTACAAGATGCACGGTACCGCCATGCGGTGCAGCGACTGAAGGTCTCTGTAAAGCTTTCTCACATCAAGTCATTCCAGAGGATGGGAAACAAATGTCAAACACTTAAAGGGTGCAGCCTGCAGAAGCAATGCAGCATCAAAAAGCATCACAGAAGCAGCCTCAGCACAAGCGTATCGTTAATTCAGTCACATCAGAAGTTTGTGGCTCTCTTGTAAATCTGGCTTAATGTAAGAACCAATGAACAAACTTTGAGAAGGGCTGCGAAGTAACTTGTGAGGGTTGGCAGGGTGTCTGAGCAGCCTGGTCTGGTGGAAGGTGTCCCTGCCCATGGCAGGGGGGTTGGAACTGGATGATCTTTAAGGTCCTTTCCAACCCAAACCATCCTATGAGACTATGATTCAGCGTATCTCAAATTTACAGTAAGAACTTCTAAAACTGGGCCTATTCGTAGGCATCTTTGGTGTCTCCCTGAAAACATTCTCTGCTTTTAAAACCCTTGATGCTTCCATCTTTAGCAATCTATCTGCTGGCAAACATGAGTTGTCAATGTTACTGCCTACAGGTGGCATCAATGCTCTGCAATTGGCACTAGTGCTGAGAATATGCAAAACCACATTCAACTTCCACAGTAATCCTACTGCTGGATGGAGGAAGTCAACACATTCCCCCACCAGTTATAATGGTGGCCAAAGGAAAAATGGGAAAACACATCTTCCTCACTGTTCCACTAGGAAAGACTAGCTCCCCTCCCAGTCTCATGTCAGCTAACATATGCTGAGTCAAAATTAATTACTAAGACAGGCCAAAAGAAAATGTCTCAGCGCTCACAACTGCCACCTCTCCCCAGTTTGTCATTTCCCTGACCTGTCCTGAATGTTTCCACCAAGAGCTTACAGAAAATGAGCACTTGTTATAAGTTTAACAACAGAGAACACCTAACACGAGAACCCAAACTTCTAAAGGTGTGCTAAGAGCAGCTCAGCTGAGCCATGGGATGGGAGGGAATGCAGAGTGGCAGATGAGAATGGGCTGCATGAAACAGATCCAAGCAGCAGAAAGGAAAAAAAAAAAAATGACAAACGAAAAGAGAAAACTAAAAACAGACAAGGAAGGAGTAAAGGTGTTACACACAAAGAGCCAAGCAGGGCGTACTCAGAAATCGGGTCCTCCTGCCACCAGGCTTGAAGGTCACTCTTTCAGACGCACAGTTAAACTTCGCACAGCCTGTGAGAAAACAAAAACGGGAGGAACAGAGAAAGGAGAGGAGAAGAGACAGAACACCACTACAAGATGTTAGCAACTTGAGGTTGGAAGGGTGAAATGCATTAACGTGACACACAAAAATAAGCCTCAAAGTGTGGACCAAAGAGTGTGCAGACAAAATACGGAGTGAAGAGACTCCCTCCAACACCTCCAGACATGAGGCCAGGTTTCCAGGGTTACTCTCCTCTCCAGTTCATAACCCAACAAGAAGGTTGCAATCTATAGGCAAGCCAAATCCTGGCAAAAGATTAATAGAAGGATCTGCATAACTCTAGATATAGGGAGATTATTCAAGTAACTCCAAAATACTTGGAACAGTTCATTAAGAAACCTCTATAGAAAATTCTTCCAAAAAGGCTGTTCCCATTTTTGTCTATACTTCTCAAATTTCAAGAAAAACACACATTAGAATCAATGTATTCATTCAGTCTATGGCAAAGTTTTTCAAAAATTCATTCAAGGGGAAAAAAAAAAATCACAACAGCCAAGTTTGGAGAAGTTAACGAACCAAGCTATCATCCCCTTAATGACTGACAAGCACAAAGTCATCCGTAACAAATAAATCAGAGCTGTTTCTGAGAAATTATTTGATAACATACAAGCCAATAACAAGCAATTCACAACTCGAGTAACTTGAGTAAATGAACAATTTATTATTCCTACCATTCCACTCTCCTACACTGACTCTTCCTTCCAGGATAACAGTTTAACTCGCAATTGCAGAACATGAGCCTATTTTTATTCTATGAGCCTTTTCTACCTTTTACTGTTAGAAATTCCACTGACAGAAATAGCCAAAGGAGTTTGGAAGTCTAAAATGACTCTGAGTCTTCAGAAATTTCCCACCATTTCAGCTTCCTGTACACAACCAAAGCTGCTGTACCCCCTCCCTCAGTCTCACTTTTTGCTTCTGAACACCCCATTCTCATCTGTCTCTTCCTCCTTTCAGCCAATACATTTCCCCTGGGTCAGTGGAACACTGCTTGCTACCCACCATACTGCACTCTTTTACATTCTCCTTGGTGCCTTCATTACAGCAGACAGGGCCACGTGCTATGTATTAATTACTTAAACAACCTCACACTTCACCTATGTGAGAAGGTAGAAAACTAGCTGCAAAAACCTCCCTCATTACTCTCCATGCATAGGTTGGAGACCAACAATCTACTTTACACTCTGTATTAAAAATAAATTGTCATCAAGTTGTTCATTCATTCACTGGTATCAAAGGTGCAAGACTCGACAATAAATCCATTTCAAGTCTTACCTTGGCCTGGTGCCGAAAGGCTTGGTACCGAAAGGGCACCATCACTGGTAAAGGCAGAGTAGAGATTTTCGCTAGAAGGTGAAGGTTTGAGGGGCTGTAACAAATGGTTCTGCCCAGTCTCCGGCAAACCACCAGGAGGATGAAGCGTCTGCTGGGGGGGCAACACGGATGGTGCACTTTGAGCTGACAGATTGCCTAGAGGAAGCAGAAAGGTAAAAAAAAAAGATGTTTAACGTTTCAGTTTCCTCACATCGTTTTCCAAGCTTCAGTCATTTTTTCCCAAGGGGTAGGAGAGGAAAAAAAAAAAACAAAAACAGAGGAAAGAGACTGGAACATTTAACAGGGTGTGAAGTCATTACCAAGTAACTCAAATGATCAGTTAGGCTATTACACTGTTGATACAGGAAAAAGTGCTGCAGTGGGGGAAAAAAGGACACCATCCTCTGGTCAATCATGAAAATGCAGGCAAGAGAGAGGGATGCAGGGAGAGAGAACTACTCTAGTTTCCAAGAAAGCAGTAAGACTAGAGGAAAAAAAAAAAAATCTTATTTACTTAAGTTTTAAGGCAACTCCATGCTAGCTCACTGTCACATGCTCACAAGTAGCTCCCCTATCATATAGCAAAACAGAAGTGAGCAGCCAGGGTGACTGGATACAGGAATTGCAGCATGACGTGAAATTACCAAAGCAAACGAATGTGCAGTATGCAGTAGCAAATATTTCTGCTCACAGTACTGGCCCTCCAATATTGTTTACTCAATGCTACAGGATTTGAGAGACATCTACAATTACTCAGCAAGCACCTGACATTCACATCATTTAAACAGCAAACAGAACTGTTTTTCTGAGTTCTGTTTATTATAAAAATGCTTTCAGCTTATACTGAATGGTTTCATGAAAAAGGTTTCAGAAGGAAGCCTTGACAATTGAAGCTGTTCCTCAGTCTGCAAGTACAAAAAGAATTGCAGCTCCATTAAAAAAATCACTCCAACTGTGACAAAGTTTCTGAAGTGGAAAGACACTAGTAAGACTATTCTTAAGTGGTGCTAAAGTAAAAAAAAAAAAAATCTCTGAAGAGACCAACCCTACTCTGCAAAACCAGTTTCAGCAGGCAACGAGAAGAATCTGTCTTAAAAAAAACAACCACATTTCCCCCACAGTGTAAATTTACATTTTTCACTCCAGAAAGGCCAATATCCAATCCTCCAAGTCAGAGTCCTATGATTACTCTCCAAAAAATACAAATCACAACTTTAAAACTGCTCTTACAGAACAATGTTAACAGTATCTTTCAGTACATTGCAAAGGTCACCACTGAGACTAGTAAATGGCAAAAGCAAATTCACAAATGATCTAGTCATGCAGGCAGCAGGGGAACTGGAACACACACACTCTCTCTCCAGAAGGCAAGACTGAAAGGGATAGAGACAGACATAGCTCTAAGAATAAGAGACAGCGCCTTGTTGGTTTTACCTACCCCCCCCAAAAAAGTGAGGAGAGTCCTACCTGATAGCTGAGGGCTTTTATTTCCCTGGGAGCTGCTACGACTGGACTTGCTGCTTTTTCCTTTAGTAGGTCGTCTCCTCCTTCCTGAAAGGGGGGCAGCCGGGGGAATAATTACTGCAGGTGGGGCCTTTCCCAATTTCACATACAGTGACTCAATCTCCTGCTTCTGGCGACTCTGCAGCTCCTGGATCTCTTTAAGGTGCCTAACAAGTTACAAAAGGTATGACTTAGAAAAATCATTCCTATACAAATTCATGCATACAATCCCACCCCTGCAGCTTCTTTGGTCAAACTCCCATTAACATTTAAGAAAGGAGGAAATAAATCTTTTCCAGAAACAACCACTGAACACACATGGCAGAACACTTGCCATCTTCCATTGTGCTTTAACCCTGGCTTGAATTCCAAAACAAAGTTCTGAATATTGTAATCATAAAACCAGGATAAAAAGAAGTACAAACAAGAACACACAACTACTGTCAAATACCAAATCAGTCAGCATTGAAAAGCTACAGGGATAGGTAGAACAGTCATTTTCTGAGACTTGTGGCCTTGCATTTGTATTTCCTCAGTTGTATTTTTTTTTCAGAGCAGTTGCATTGACAAGATTTAAAATCCCAACTGCCCTAAAAAAGTTTCGACTTTCAATATAAATAAACAACAGGTCACATTGCTTGACTTCTAAAAGATTTTTTTCTAAGCCAACAAAGATTCTTCAGGAAAAGCACCACCATGAGAAATAGATAAGAAATGCAGAGAGCTGTCTGTCATCTTCAAATGAGACACTACAATTCTAACTACTAAACTTCAGTGATACGCAATAGCTTCTCTGCATCTGCAGTCTTATCCACAGTGCAGCAATCAATCTACATACAAACACATACAAGAGTACGGTTTAGAAAATTAAACAAACATGTATATACCTTTCTTGTTTTAATTACGTACTACTTTCCCACTAAAGAATCTTATTTCCCACATAAACACTGACAGTGTGCCCTGACACTTAGCAAAGGTTGAGTCTTTTAAAGAAGTTTGCTTTTGTTCCTCATGAAGAGTACAGTACAGATTAAATTCATGCTAATTCCATTACAGGTATTGCATACACAACCACACAAGGGAAAAAGCCTTACTTCTCACGTAACCGACGGAGTTCTGATTTCAAGTCTTCATCTTCAATATCCGACTCATTGTCGCTGCTCATGTAGGAAGAGTTGAATGAGTTGCTAAGGCTCTGAACAGGGAGGCTGATCTTCGACCCCAGGGGCTGGAGGGAGTCTGGGCTCCCTGAGCCATCATCCAAATCCTTAGCCATTCCGCTTAAGAAGGCCGCCTCTGGTTCAGAGGATGGACCGTTCATATGCGGGGACTGCCTTGACTCCAACTCTTTCTTCGGAGCTGCACCTGAAGAAGCAACTTGTTCCAAGTCCACAGAGAGAGGAAGAGTCATTGCCTCTTTCTCTGCACAGCTGACCTCATCCTGAGTCTTTGATACCGAAAAGCGTCCCACTTGATCCGTTGTTGTTGTCACCTGAAAGCGCCCAACCTTCGTAGGCTGAACAACATCTACTGGTAATTGCAGCACAGGAACTGTCCGAGGAATGCCATCTACCACATCCAAGGAAGAGTCAGCGACAGCCTCGCTCTTCCGACCGCCAGCCTGCTTTACCAGTGTACTCTCTGGGCTACTGCCAGAAAGAGATGAAGAATCAGTCGAGGTGGTGTCAAATTGCACCGGCTTAGTTTCAGGTTTGTCACCCTCTTTTAGCACATCATCCAGTGCCACAGATACCTAGAATAGAAATGCAATCATGCAGACTTTCTTAGTTATTCCTTAACACAATGCTTTTATTTACCTTAATAGTAAGATGCATCTAAGAGGGGGAAAATAACTCATTTCCTTGGTATGCCACAAAGCAAACTACTGCTTCCCTCCAAACCACACATTGCCACACAAAACCGGTCTTCAAAGCAACCTGGAGGATTAACTCCAAGAAACACAGCAGATTCAGAGGGCACTTCCTGCACAAACAGGACATAAGGCAGTGGACATCTGAGCACTGTTAGCCAAAAAGCAGCTAACATTAAAGACCAAGACCAACAGTTACATAAGCTAAGGCCCGGCAAGATGAAGCTCTGTATTTACAATTCCAGACCTGCACAATCTCATACAATCTCTGCCATGAATGAAAACAGCATCTGCACAAAAAACTACCTTTGCAAGCTCAACAGGGACCTTTTCTCCCAACAGAAAAGCCCACCACGAGGCACATGGCACCAGAACTATACAGGAGGCGCCTCAAAGACCCTGTATCAACAACCAAATCAGTTTAACATCTCCTACCTGAAACCGCCCCATCTTAAGAACACCAGCTCCTGCTGTGGTAGCCACAGAGCCGCTCTCTGCGCCACACAATGCTGAAGCTAAGGAAAAGGAGAACAGGATTAAGGAGGAAATCAGCAACAAATTATTTGAACTCAAATAATTTCTTTTTTAACTACTTCAAATTCAGCTATCAGTTAACTCCTAACAGGCCTTTGGATTCATGGAACTCTATTTGTTTTTTCAACTTTACCATGTAAAGCATCAAAACAATGTTCAAATGAGGTATTTTTCTATAAAGTTTCCCTGTACAGTATGAATTGCCAAAAGCGCATTTTTAGATAGCAGTAAAAAAAAAGCAAGCAAAAAAACTCACACTGCTTTCAAACAGGGATGTGAAATAGCCAAAGAATAAAAACCAGAACTGAAATTTAGGTATGAAAAACTTGTTTTAGTTCAATATCCACACTGACTACCTTAATTTCACCAACACTTTGGACTATTTATTAACTGAAAAGTGGAAAGCTGAAGAAATGCTTAAACCACATTTCTTAAAGCAGTCTACCTGAAGACTTCAAAGCTGCGTTCTTAGGTATCAGCTCCTTATTTTACAGCTGTATGCACTGGCAGCACTGAGTTACAAAGCTGAGAAATAACATTCTATTTTTAAATCAGTTCTATGGGACACCTTGCTGTGTTTTTATTAACCAGCTTCCCAGTTTGTTTACTTTTACCTTCTAAACTTTAGCAGACAAAACCCAACTCATTTTCTAGCAGACAAATGAGTTCCACGCTATAGTTCACTACTGACATACTAAAATGAGTATATTTTATTTTCCTACTGGTTTTATTAACTTGAGTGTTTGTCACTGAACTTCAATGGCATGTGCAAGTTAAGTAATGTTTACTAGAGAGTTCAGAAATAATTTTAGTACTGTATTAAGAGTTTTGTTTAAGGGGGAAGGCTTTTCTAATTAGAACAATAAGGAGAATACTGATAGGAAAGCCTCAGGCTAAACTGTTGGGTTCCTCCTTTACCCCCAGCAACCGCACTCATTTAGATTTGACAGTCATTGATCACCCAGACTTTTAATTGTTCATCCTCCAGACTTTAATTGTTCATCATCCAGTTAACCACCAGTTGCCCTATAACAGGCAGAAGGGAGTCTGGTCTTCCTACTACCTTTCTTAAGTTTTTAGTAGTTTAACCTTCATTTCTCTATTTAAATAGAAAGGAAACACTGCTAGGTTAGGAAAGGTATCCTACATATAGAACACAGCACTATGATGCAAAATGAGAAGCCTTACTGTTGCTGCCAAGAACATGACGTAAGACAGAAAACAATTCCTTTAAATCCTTAGCAGCATACTGAAGATTCTCTGCAAGTCTTAATTTAGCATTTTGGACAGCTTTAAATCCTAAATGAGTTAGTATAATATGCATATATAACTTCCCTCTTCTGGCCTAGGGAAAAATTTCAGCCTAGTTACTAAAAATTATTCCAATCCTTAAGGAATTGCCATTGTATGACTTACAAAAAAAAGGCTGTAGCCTCATAAATTGCTAGCCTGTTCTGTTTCAGATTATACTTCCCATGCTGAGACACCATCTAAAATAATCAAGGCTGTCTTACCATCCTTCAGAGACTGTGTTGCTGTGGACACCAGCCCGGTAACCGTTGTAGACGTCACTGAGGGGACAGACTACAGGTTCAGGGGGGATAAACAACATAAAATTAGAAGAATCAGCAATCTGATTGAATGCCAACAAACCCACCATGCTGCATGTTACATCATCTTTTATTCCATTAGGGTCAAAGTATGACCCCTAACGAGATGAATACAAGAGTTGAATCTCCAAAGCCAGAAATGTCAGCTAGAGATTTTGCATGCCTTACAACCCCCAAGGCTTACAGCAGAACACCTCCTTTGGCTTTATAGAAGCAATGCATAAGTAGCCACTTGGAAACCACCATGACAATCATTATCTCAATTTGAATCCAAGTTTATTACTATAGCCTTAAAATTTCAGATTCACACCTCAAACATCCCTCCCAAATTAAGTCCGATGTTTCACATACTTGTTTACTGCTCCTTTTCCTTATTCCACAGTCGCTTCCCCTTCTAGTTTGGCAATACTAATGACATCACCAAAAAAGCTAGATTAAAACCAGTACCAAAACCAGCCTCAGGAAACATGTAACATGAATTTTTCCTATTTTGGTTGACTCAGTCCCACAAACTGGAAGACGACTCTTCATTTTTATTTTTAGAAGTCTAAAACCTGTTGTGGCGATGTAAAAAGCAATGACCTAAGAGCATGACCTTGAGAAAACAGTGAAGTTTTTCAAGACTACTGAACTGCCAACAATATAAACGTACACAGGCAGGAGCAGATGTCCCTGGAACGGTCTCTGGACTAAGGGTTCTTCTCAGCTTAGCATCCAGATCTTCCAATGGCTGCTGAGACTAAGAAAGGAAAAAGTAAATAACTGTCCCATCTTAGGAGAAATGCATCACATTTGAGAAACACCCATACTTAACACTAAAATTTAAAATTATCAGTCCTTCTGTATTTGTCATGTACCTTTCCCATATTTTTACATTTAACACATATAGCACAGTAAGACTGGAAGCAATTCAAACAACACATTTGTAAAACAGAAAAGCAGCATTAACGGGAACTTCTGTTTTTCCTGAAGTTAGCAGGAAGCTTGAATGCTCAGTTCTTAAGAGTGGAAAAAAGATGCTGCAAGCCTGCAAGTTCCACATTTCTGACTGGAGGATAACAGAGGCAATTTGTGTTATCGATTATCCAAAATCTTGAAGAAAGTCAATTAGGAAAAAAAAAGAATCTGAAAAATTCAAAAAGATGCCCACAATTTCAAAAAGCAAACACGGATAAAGCAAGACTGAGGATAACACAAGTTTAAAAAACAAACCCGAAAGCCAAACACAACACTTCTATGTTCCCTCAAAGAAGCTCTCTTGATGGATTGACTCGAAGAGAGAAGGGCACATTCTCTCTCAAGTATGCTTATTACTTAGATTTCAGCCATTTGAGTTGGCATTCAAGATGTTTTTCTAACTTGTCCAATTGAACTGGGGAGGGGAAGACAAGAAGGATAACCTAAAAATATCTTAACAACAAGAAAAGTTCAGGTTCAAAATTATTCATTAGGGTCAGACCCATAAAATACACGTGGAAGAAGAAAGCACGGGCGAATACCACTAAAATACACATGGATGAAGAAAGCATTAGCAGATAACACTTAAGTGGCAATTCTGACCCTATGGAGTAGAAATTTCCATCTAAACTTTAGCATCACTGATCTTGCAAAAAAGCTAGAACTGATTTCAGAATTGAAGCTAAGGTCACAGCAACATAAAAACATTACCATCCACTTAAAAGAAACTGAAAGTTAGAGGTACACAATAGCACAAAGACGCTTCCAACAGGTTGTCAGGATGACACTCAAACTTTGGATTTCAGAACACAATCAAAAAGCCTAATGACAATAAACCCCGTATCAACTCCATCCAAATAAAAAAAAAAAGCAGAGCACAAGAAGATGCAGACTTCTATCACTCCTTTTAGAAATCCAAACGTTTAGTAGACCAATGAGCTAATTTAATTAAATAATACAGTAAAATAAAGACGATATTTTAGCTGAAATAATGTACAATTCTCATCTCTTAGGCTTAGAAGATACTTGCTTCAAAGTAAACAGAGCTGAAATATCAGAATGATCAGGAAATGGAAGAAGGGTACCAAAATGAAGCTTGAAAAAAATTAATCTAAATTCATTTTGAAAACTGATTAAGGAATAAATAGAACAAGTATTTAAGACTAAAGGAACAAACTACCCAAAACTGGTCTTGAAACGACATGCACTTCATCTGCAAATTAGGAGTCAGGTACTAAGGAAAGGAAAAAAAAAAGTTGGGCAATGAGCTACTGACAGAAGCAGTAAGGAAGGCAAGTCTATCTACTTTAAGAAAAGCCAGTAATTTTCCAGATAGCATTATGCGATCACAGCAAATGCTCTCAACAGTCAATTAGGTTTGATCCAGTTGGTGTCCTCCAATTTTGTCTCACTTCTAGACAGGCTTTAGAGCTCAAATGAGAAGTGAAATTAGGTAAACTATTTGAAAAGGGATCTATATTTATGCTCTTTCCATACCATAAATCCTACCAGAAACACCTATGACAAACAGGAAGGAGCCTTTTGCAGTGGTACAGTGGTTTGAATCACTTAAGTGCTTTGAGTTTGGGGGAAAATATTACTAATACATCCAGTCCCAAGCAACAACACTAAAAAGGACTACGAACTTAGTGTCACTAATTTTAACTAGATGCTTCCAAAGCCATTTACTGATGGTAGGAATGCAGACAAGACTTATCATCAAATTGCTGTTGACTCCTCTTTGGCAAAATATGCTTCAGAAAGAATTGCCTGAAAGGCTTAAAAGAGCTCCTGCCACCAGAAGCAGGAGTAAAAAAGTATGGCTTGCTAACGCTACCATCTTATGGCTCTACATAAGCCATTCAGCTTCTTGCTCAGTCTGGAGGCAGTGGACACCCGTCTCCTGATTACTCAGAGGGCAGGAATATGGCCCTCATTCAACTTGCTAGAAAGAAGCTGCATAAAACCAAACACAGCAACACTCCTTTTTCCCTGACAGGTTTCGAAAGCCATACATTCACTTACATATTCTTACATAAAGAGCACAAAATAATACTTTCCATGTAGTGGACTGATTCTCATTGCTTACAAAAGATTTAAACATTCTTTAATTAAAATGAAAAGACAACCACAAAATAGTCCTGGGCACAGAGGCCATCTGTGAGGTTTCCTTGATTAATGTCACTGATTTGCATTTGCTCCATCAGATGAAGACCAAGAAGTCGGTAGAAGCAGAAATAGAGAGGATGAGATACCAATGTTCAGCACGTTGTAACTCAGGTCTGCTAGACTGTTTCCTTCTAACCTCCAGGATATACTCTATGGAAACTTAGTCTAAGGGAGATTCTTAAGAGATCACAAAATAATGACATTTACTGGGAGAATTAAGAGAAAATGCTGAATGAAGACAGAGCTTCTGCACAGAGAACACTAAAGGAAAGAAGCTGGAAAAGTTAAAAAGGGGCTATTAATGCCTTGACCAACATAAAAACTAGAGGAAAGCAGCTAACATGCCCTATCACTCAACTCTACTTACATCTTTCGGACCAGGTAACACCATTGGAATAGTACCTGCATTTTTATATTTGAAATCTAAGAACCATATCTTGGGAAATTAGTGTCCTAATCCATGTTTTACAGTTTTTTACAGTTTTTAGCTGCAGCACATGTAGAATTCACAATCTTCTAACACTATTTCTTTGTGTGACAGTCAGCTTAAATCTTTTCAGATAGGAGTTTTCTCAAACTCTTGTAAATCCTAGAAGAGGAAAACCTTGCAAAGTACTAAAATGACCTTTAAACTTTATTTTAAATTCCCTTCCACAGATGAAACTTGAATTCAAGAGCTCCACTGTGAGAGATGAGAGGAAAAATGTTATCAGAGTGTTAACGGAGAGGACTTTATTAAGGTTAGCTCAGTCTGCTTTAAAATTCTTAGTGGTCAAGAAAACAAAAAAGAAATCAAGGCATAATGCTAATAAATAATCTATAAATTTTCATACCACATCTACTATTATTTGATTTGCCTTAAAATTATAGTTAAGACCGAAGTGAATAATTCCTTTTTATAAAAGGACAAACTAATTCAAGTGTAGCTTTTGTAAAGGTACTTTAAGACTATTCACTGTGGACTTAAGTGACAGGAACACAGAAAACACTAGGTTGAAGACAGAATTGCTCTGAGCCTTAAAGAGGTACCACCAGGTACCAGCTTGAATCATATCACCTTACAGGTTTGAATATAAAAATTGGATGATAATTCTGTGCCAAGCATACTTCAATATAATTCTATAAAAAGTCACCTCTGAATTTAATCACATATTTCCTTCAAAAGCAGCACAACTTCATCTCACGGTCTCATGGGGTTTGTTGGGTTATTTTTCCACCTTTTCTTTGCATATTGAAGTCATATTCCTATGTCAAATCTCATTACACAACATTTGGAAGATCCGGAAGACAGTTTTATCTTCATCAGTTCTTTAAGTTACAAGGTTTTTTTAATTTTTAAACTGAAGTGAAGACAGATTTAATCTTTGTGATCTTGAACTGTTCACCTGTCCAGTTTATGTACAAAATAGCCAAGCTACTTCATAAAAGGGCAGAAAACAAGCAAGGAGAGCTGATGTTGCGTTTCAGCTCATGTTTTATGATCAGGAGCTTCAAGTATCTTTTGCAAATCTGAAAGCCTAGTGAAATCAGAGTATAGTAATAACCACAAAAAAACCCCAAACAAACAACCCAGAAAGTCACAAAGCCAGCAACTTTGCATTTTCATTAACACTTAATTGCAGTACATACCTCTTCCCTAAAAAGCTATAATTTTGCTACTATACTCTTTTCAAGATGAAAACAAGTTCAAGGTCTATGCACACACTCACCTGGTGTTATGTTTTAACAATATCCCCTAAAGTTCAGGTTAACACACTAAAAAACCCAAGCCTGATTAATAGTTCCTGTAATTCAGACACTGGGTGCAGCATCCCAAAGGCAAGCTACATATCCAGTGCTGAAGTGACTAACTGCTACAGCTGCACAGAAGGGGTTATTTAGTCAAAAGAAAAGAAAACAGACATTAATAACATGCAATGGAGAGTTTAATCAAAACATGCTCTTTGAAAGGAGAAGCAGACAAAATCTGCCGAGTCATGTAGCACCTGAGTTAGTGAAGGTCCTGGAAAAGGTGGCAGCGGCTCACTGGATGGAGTGCCAGCTGGAAGTTCAGAACCTACTGGTAGCACCTACGGATAACGAAGAGGAAACGCGAGTCCATCAGACAAGGAACAACAGAAGGATCTGATACCAAGCTACAGTCAGTCACGTCATACAATAGATACATCAACTTTTTTCCCTGTAGAGACTTCCTTCCTGGTGAGTTAGTATAGAACCTTTAGCAATTTTGGCAACTAAGTTGGGGGAAATTGTTTCTTTGCTTTGCTTTTCTTATTAATCCAGATTATCTTTCAGCAGCCACAATTTCCAGTTCAAACAAGCTGCTGGGTCAGGAGCAAAGCATCTTGGGGAAATTATTTTCAAATTCATGAGAAATGCTACAATAATTCTTCCAAAAAGCAATTAATCTTTCAAGAAGCTGGATTTATAAAAGGGTACAAGAATGCATTGTATCTCCTTACAACAGATCGTCGTTAGCTGCCTATTAGCAACAGCAAGCTAGATGCTTCTGGCAAATTGTTCCAAGCAACATGACTTGAGAACAGGAACTGTCATGCCTGAGAACGTTTCCACTTGTCGAGAAGCAGATGTCTTGATGCACCCCCTTTTTTTTTTTTTTTTGAATCTGAAGGATGTTGATGACCCACAGAAGATGACTAGGCCATGCAACTGGATAGGGGGAAGCTATCCAGGTTATGTGGAAGAGGTTAGAGAGACTGGAAATGTTAGAAGGAGGCATCAAAGCCTCCCCACCAAATCAGACAGCACATTCCAGTTAGTTATTTCCATTGTTAGGGAAGTGGGAAGTTCTAGGAATTAAGTGAACCATTACATAATTTGTAATTCTTATTCTCAGCTCTAAGTCTGAGGCTTGACTGTGATCTTGAAGTTTGAGAAACTCATGACAGCCTTATGAGTTATAGCATTGGTCAGCTGGCTTCCCTTGTATGACTGAGCACTGGTGGATACAGGTAACTGGCTCAAACTCTACTCTGGTCCTCAACAAGCAGAACCAGTTCTAGCCTGCAGCTATATTAGACAGCCTAACTAATAACTGACCAATGTAGATCACTCCATAGTTACCCACCCTCCCAAAAATGTTTAATCAGGAACTACACCAAGTTGCATTATGCAGCTTTTATGTGCCCTAGGTACACATGCATGGGTTACCTGTTCTGAGGCATGACGGATTTTTAAGCTGTGTTAAGTTTAGTTTATAACTAACAGGCAAAACAGTTTACATAAATAGGACAATAGGACAAGTCAAAACACATTTAACTGTCTAGTTTAACAGGCTGGCTGTACACAAAGTAAAATACACAGAGTTTAGTAAACTCCAGAAAACTAAAGCAGTGAAGTCCCTAAAGCTCAAAACCATAGGAAGTGAAACTAAAATTAACCTTTGAAAAACTCCAAATTTATAAGTGAAAACTTCAGTGAGGAGGTAGTTTTTCCACAACTGAATCAGAAGCCCCAAATATTTATTACCTTCAAACCTAAGCCTTTGTAATTACAGGTTTGTAATTTGCAGGTTTCCAAGTACTCCAGTTTCTCCTGAACCAATAACAGCTTTTATTACTTTCTAACTTCTCTTTTTTTAATTCTCAACTTCATTTTAAGATAAACGAGTACCTCTGTGCCTAAATTTCCTTCTCAAATTCCTTGGCACACATTCCTGCCCCTTTGTGGCAGAAATTCTCCACTTTGTTTGAATTCAAAGGGTACAAGGGAAAGACTTGGAAGGAATGGAGCCACTATGACCAGCAGCTCAATTCATAGAATCATAGAATTGTTTGGCTGGAGAAGACTTTTGAAATCATTGAGTCCAACCATACCTGTCCACTACTAAACCATATCCCCGAGCACCTCATCTACCTGTATGGAATCAGGAGGTGCCAATTAAATTCAGGCCAATTCAAACAGCCCAAAGGTGGCCAATAGCAAGGTGGGCTAAAGACAACTTGATGAGTGGAAAAGAACATCACAGAAACAAAAAGAATAAGGTGTTAAGGGTTTTGGTCTGTTAAATAACTGAAAGTTTCTTGAATCTATTTCCATTTAATTTTGAAAAAGAAAGGGCTATCGATAGGTTTAAAATATTGAAATGCACTGTCTCCCAACACAGGGAGCCATTTAAAAGAGATTAAGTAGTATAATTTCACATATTGATACTTCTAGTTAGTGAGCAGGTAACAACATCCACAACACATCTCAAGTTGTTACTTTAACTCATGACTATCTCTATGAAAGAAAGTTTGAAGTATCACAATTCACTAAATAAACAAAAAACTTCTATTCTCATATACCCAAGTATCTTTAAACTTCTCAAATTCTGCTTTCACCAATTTAACATTTGGAAGGAAGACAGCATCCAGACACCACGTAAGTAGCAGAGGACTTAAAAAAAAAAAAAAAAAAAAAAAGCCCCACTTCTGTTAAGTACTTTCTTGCCTTCGAGGTACAACAGAACAATGAGAAGCAAAGCTATACTATCCTGATTACTTTGGGAAACATTCAACCATTCCATCTCATTCTAGCCGATCACGTACAAAATAAAAAGCTATTTAAAAGCAAGGCTTCCAAATTCTGTTTGAAAAAAACCAACAACAAAACAGCCCACAAAAATCCAAACCCCAATTGTTTCATTCCTTCCAGTTTAGAGGTAGGAGAAGTTAACAGCAATACTAGAGAGCTCTCTCAGATGCACGCTATAGAACTGGACTTTTTTCCCCCCAGAACAGATAAAATCCCTTGTGGCACACATGAAAATAACCAAAGCAATATTATATTAAATGAAGACATCCCTGCCTGAATAAATATTCTGCTTTATTAAAAGGGATTTTGCTCAAGAAGGCTCCTGCCTACAGATTACTTGAATAGTCACACGAATGTTGCATTTCTTACCGGTACCCTGCTAAGAGGGGGCTTTGAAGGAGAGGTCCCTGGTTTCACTACTGCTGTTGCAGCGCTACTCGATGCCGAAATATAGCTGACTGGGGTGATCACTTGCCCAGGAGTGGCAACCGGTGTCAGCACTGGCAAGCCAGTTGGTCCAAGAGGCAGACTGCTGGGAGGTATACAAGTGCTAATGGACGTCAGGGGCTTCGTTGGTGCAACAGCAGTGGTTGGTATTCCAGGAATAACCGTAGTTTCCATTACCAATGATGTCTCCAGAGATACTGATGGATGCACTGTTCCTACATTGCCATGTTCACTGAAGAGAGATCGTAGTTTTTCTTCCAGGGTCTTTATATCATCAATACCAGGAGCTTTAGACTGAGCATCAGCATCAGCCTCCAGACAGTGAATATGAGGCTGGTTGGGTAATGGAGCTGGTTGAGGCTGGCTGTGTATCAAAGTTTGCTGTACTGCAGGCAAGTTAGTAACCGGTTGTGGTAAGACACCAGGTAAGGGAACCTGGGGTAACACGGGCGTTGCACCTGGAATCTGGGGTAAGACAGGTGTTGATGTAATTCCTGATGGGACAAGTAAGGGATGCATCACTGGCTGAGCAACTGAACCACATATGCTTGTTGCTACTGAAGATGATAAAGGTGCGGAGATTGGAAGAGATAAACCAGCTGTATTGCAGAGCTGTGATGTATCCACAGACTGCCCACTCTCAGGTAGTGACTGTTGAGCACTTACAACTGTTGTATCCGATAGATTGGAGACAGAGCCACTGCTACTAAGCTGAGGAAGCTGTGAAGCCACATTCTGAGACAGGGCGACTGATGTCTGTGGTGCTGCCATGCTACTTACAATCTGAGGAGCAGACTGAGATGTCACAGCTGGTGCAACGACACCAAGACCAGTGACACCAGGAACCTGGGTAGATGGCAGTGCCAGAGACGACAGCGTGCTGATACTGGAGGCAATGTCTCCAGTTACTGGTTGAGCAGGCTGGGATGCAGTAGGTAAGGAGAATGAAGCAAGGGCGTTCACACTGGAAGAGACAACAGATGACTGCTGGCCAGACTGCGAGGCTGGAGGTGGAGAAACAGAGCTTGGCACACTTGCACTTGGTACAACTCCAACAGCTGCACCTTCTGAAGGCAAAGTAACAGATCCTGGAAGAGAAACACCTGTGCTGGAGGGAACAGATATTGAAGAAGTGGCCACAGATGCAGGGGGTGCACCACTGCCTGCCAGGGTAGAAAGTGCAGGTGGAAATGGTGGTACTGTTTGATTGAAGACTGGAGGAGCTGTACTAGGTCCTTCTGTCATTTGAGCATGGTTCATCTCAGAGAAGGCTTGCTGCAAGCTCAGTGAGGATGCTGAGTGGGAGAGATTCATTCCAGGACCATGTAGTGGAGATGCAGCAACTGAAAGAACAAAAAAATGCCAATCAACCTCTATAAGTTCATTACAGCATTATTGCCTATTGCTAGGCTAAGACCATATTTATCTCTCAGCAAAATAAAAAAAAATACAAATCCAGGCTTACATTAAATAGAGAATTAAGGTTTCAGAGTCTTGCAGACAAGCCATCAACATTTTTTTCCCCCCCGAGAATCTTGCACAGTATCACTGAAATTATAATCACTTCTTACCAGCACAGTTCCTTACTTTCCAAGTACTCTAAGAGGCATTTAACTAAATTCAGTTTTGATGAACATGTCTTATCGAAACTCTTAAAATTTGACGGCTAACTTACCCACATCATCTTTTCCTCCAGGAACAGATGTAAAAAAGCCCTGTTCTTTTAATCGACTCTCAGGGACAGGGCTGACAATGAACCGTCTTCCTGCAGAATGGACAACCTGGGTAAAGGAGCTTGGAGGAACCCCTAAACAGAAAGAAGTGACACATTTAGTGATATATGGTTATATCTAAATATATAATCTGCAATATGCAATGAGCACTCCATCATACAAAATAAAAACTTGGTTGCTCCCATCCGCTGAAATAGAAAAAGGTAACTGTTGGGAAAAAAAAATCACAAAAGACTTACCTATTCTTTGTGGCATAGATGATGTAGGATCTGGCTGTTTGAACTCTAATTTCTGTAAAGTAAGATAAAATTTAAAGTTCTATTCTGAAACAGAAACCCGCCAGATAGTTCCTAAAATGCTACTTTACTGAAATATGGGCATTTAAGGTATGCAGTACCTTGGGCCCAAGCACCGTTACCAAACTAGTGGAATTCTACCTACATAAATGTTAGGTATGGTGCTTTTATTGCTTCTCAGCTTAGTGACTGTCAATATAACAAATTGATCTAAATACTTTTGTTAAATGATTTCATTCCAACTGATTTCCTTAAACATTTTGCAGACAAGCAGATGTTTCAAATTAGTTGTGAGTAGAAGTAAGGCAGAAATCCAGGAAATGTCACCCCTTCTTATTCCCACAAACTAGTTTTCAAAACCTATGTTTTCTAACCAAGCCATCCAATCTGTCAGTAGCTCGCTGGGCAGAGGGCCTGAGTCTAGGCTCTCAGTGTTTAGTGAGTAACATAGGGATGGGGTTTTAGTGTTGTGCCTCACAATAACCTCAAATCCAAGAAGCCTCAACATTTAAGATAATTTATTTAATGGACTATTACGAGATTCAGCAGCCTGGGAAGTGTTAGAACACGTCCAAAAGCAAGAGGTCTGCATTGTTTAACTTCCTAAATGAAATTTAGGCTTTCATCCTGATAGGAAGCCTTCTCTGTTTGTCTTTTCATTTAATTATTAAGCTTTGATATTTTTCATGAAAATAAGTTGCAGTCTCTAGCTAGTTCTACTCACAAAATCATACCACCCAAAATCGAAAATACAAAGAGCTAAGACAATCTGTCCTTTACATACCTGTGACCCTGGAAAGAAGCCATCATCTTTTGTCTGCATACTCTCCAAACCCTGATCACCTTCTGGCTCCACGCTGACATCCTCACTTAGCATTTCATCTGCTTTTTCAATAATCTCTCGTACCTGTTCTACAAATGAGTCTCTCTCAGTTGCTAAAATAAATTCATTCTGCACCTGTAAAGAGAAGACAGTAACAATAATTTTCCACAAATTATTTCAAAACTATATTGAACAACCATAATTTACTTGTGGTGTCACAGTTCGTCCTCCTTTCACTGTTCTTATGCATAAGATAAAGATGGTGACACCATAGAAAAAACCCAATCATTTCTAAAATTCTCTCCAACACAGAAGTATTTGCCCTGGTTTACTCTTTGCTGTGGAACAACATTCAGCCTGACTTCTTCATCAAACTGTCACCTCGATCTTTGCTTAGCACAGTGCAATTTAAAATCAGCAGCCTTACCTTACTGCAGTTCCTCACATCCACTGTAATGTACATTAACAGCTACACTCAAAAGATTAACTATAATGCTAAAAATACAGAAAATTCTGTATTGCAAGACTTGCTCTACGATTCTTTCTTTCTGTTCCATACAGAACTTCCATGCTATTCAGGCTATGTGGTACATAAACACAAATATTATGTTCCCTATGTGATGTGAGGAAATTTGTTCAGCCTATCTAGTTTCAATACTTTGTATAGCTTTATAAAAATATATTCTGCTGCTTATATTGGAGGAAATAAACAAGTAGACTTGGTATTTAGGAAGACATTCTTAATTCAGTCTGAGCTGTGAAAAACTTGTTTCCTGAAATACTGCATGCTAAATTTCTCAGGCAGTCTGCAAAACAGAAGTAAAGCTGTCAGTCACAGTGTCTCTGCTGAGAAAGACAAAAGTGTCTTAGAGGTAAAGCCTGAGACATGTTTTTTCCATCAATTTTCTGGGATGCAGGTTCAGAAAAAGGATAGACAAGCATGATGCACTTATATCAGCCTTGCAATGCAGAATAATTACTACTAAAAAAACCTTCAGTGCTTTAAGTTAAGCAATGACAGATACCCATATGGGGTATGCCTAGTAGTATTCTGATCAAAAGGAAACCAGAAACGTCTTACAAGCAAAAGCTTCCTCAATATTTAACAAGAAATCGATGAGCACAAAGTCCCAGTTTCAGTTGCCTAAATTAAGTTGCATACTTTCAATGATGCAACTGCATTTTGGATGCATAATTCACTTACGTTGCTCCTGCTCATCTTCAAGTATCTGTAGTTTCTGTTAAATAGAGGGGATTTTGTTTTGTACTTGGGAAGGGATATTTTGGTTTGGGTGTTGAGGTTTTCTTTTTTGGGGGTAGTGTTTGTAGATTTCTGGGACATTTTTGTTTTGCTTTGCTTTGTTTTTTTGGGGGATGAGGTTGGTTCTTTAAATCAACCATACTCTTATTCCTCCATGGGATCACTTCAGGTATGAGGCGAAGACATCTGTGTATTCTCTCCATATTTCTTGGCACTTAACTTCACATTATTGACTTGTTTACACTGCCAATACACATAGACAGCCAAGACACAATTTCTTCCTCTTTCTTCAAAAGCCATTAGTGACAGAGAGATGATTTTTTCCCCCATGTCACTGACATAGTTCCTTTTAGCAGGCGTGAATCCAGCACACACCACTTATTATTCTGCCACTTCTCTAAGTTAAAAGAGGAATACTGCATAGATGACAAAAAACTTGCAAAACATACTGCTTTTTGTCATCCCCCTTGCTTCAGTAACACTAAAACAATGCCAGTTTCATGCAGATTTACCATCTCAGGAATAAGAGTTTAAATTAAAAAAAAAAAAAAAAAAAAGAGGAGGCATGTTTCTATTTCATGCTACACAGTATTCTCATTTAAGCATCTCTCTACAGAGCATGTTCTTTTGGCCATTACATCCTGAATGGAGATGGTCTTTTCCTCTGAGAAAGTTGAAAGAAGCACCAGTCACTACGGACTCTTGGAAACCACAAAGTGACTCCCATTCCTTACCTTAATGACACAACATTCTAATTTCAGTTGAGAACAGCAAAAAACAAAGCATAAGCAGAAGTTTTAAAGATCTACTAATGTTTGCTGTTAAAAAAAGCAAACAGAATTTGTTTAACCTGATGCTTTCAGGAAGTTGTTTGCAGTTTTTTAAAAAAATTAAGACTACAAAAAAATCCAAAAGCAGATTTACTTGATAAAATCACAATTCTAAGGTAAGAACTGACACAAATTTTCATATGAACCAAGCACACAATATTAACTGTCAACTTGGTACAGCACTCTATGTCCAGAGTCTCTAGTTTCGTTCGTACACCAATATTGTGAGCACAGGCCATGCTACATGAAGAGCGATTCTGAAACACAAATATGAAAATAAGACTGCTTATATTACTACTGTGATCAAGACTTGCTTCAATCCTTCATCTCTAAAACATATCTTACCATAATTGAAGCTATTTCCTCAGGGTTGTCACCATCCAAATCAAATTTGAAAGTAACCATTTTCCTATTGTGTGTCTCTAGCTGGCACTCCACTACCCGATCACCTTTATTTGAAACCTAAAGCAAAGAAAACAATAGTTCAAACTAGAAGCATGAGAACGTAAGACTTGTGTTTTAAAGCTCACAGCAACAAACCAACAGTACTGCTCTAATACAAACTCTAATACTCAGATTTCCAAGCTCACCTCCTCCACGCTTTTGTCTAAGACTCCTGATGTTCCATTGTTTCCTTCCAGCTTACTGGTCAGGCCACTGGCCCAGCTTTACTAGTAAGACTAATTCAAATAGTCTAGACAAATCTATGAAACCACTCCTGACTAAGCAAGCTAATTTTCCTATATCTAATGCTCAAAACCACACAATACATTTAGAATGTTTTGAACTCTTAAAACATTTGGAACCCTGACTCCAGAAACAGAAGAAATACATGGGATTGCTTGTGTGCTAAGGGAGGCAGAGAGGGAATGGAGAACAACACAAGCCACACATTCCTCACAAGAAAAGAAAATGGTGAAGTTCAAAAAAGGGATCAACACTATCAAATAGTCACTGAAATATAAGACTACTCACATTTAGAATTCTCAGTTTCGGCCTAGCAGTCTTCTCATGGCGAGAGCGACTGCGGACAGATCTCCGCATATGACGTTTAGTAGTCCTTCCTTCATGCCTTCCGCTAGAAGCTGGAACATTCTCATTACCATCACTCAAGCCTGAAGCGACATCAGAATGTGCACTAAAAAAAACAAAAAACAACGTTACATTAATATCTACGCAACAATACAGTTTATGATACTAGACGGTATTCTCTACTGGATAGCAGTAGATGCCTGTTATTCGTGGAGCAGGGGAGAAAAGCCCTGTCAATGCTTAGGTTGCTTGAACAGCAATTCTGATAGTAATTATCTAGATGCATATATCTTGCAAATTAAGTTATATAAATATATCTTCTCAATATATTTCCAAGCTACTGGGATTCTGAAGTCCGTTGAAGTGCCGAAAGGACAAAAACCCATCTCTTATGATCCACTTGACATGACAAATAACGGATCAAGAGTTAAATAATTATACACAACCTCATTCACTCCCTCCATATCCTTCTGTAAATCAAAACTTACTCCAGCTCTCTTAAGCCTATTTTTCCTCTAGAAGCTTATTTCCTGACATCATTAAAAATATCCTCAGTGAAAAAAAATATATCCCTGGTGAAAAAAGACACCTAAAGATCATACAAGGAAGAATAATCTAACACATGAAACTGAAATTCATTTCAGTGAAATGAAAATAATGCTCACCTATCCATAGAGGAAGCCAAAGGCGTAGACTGTGCAGGCTGTGTTGCTGGAAGAGTCTCTGAAGAAGCAGTCTGTGAGGCTCCCTGAGTACCCTATAGATAGAAACCTACATCAAGAACCCCCTAAAGAATAACATTCCTTTTCAAGCTACCCACTAATCCTCAATGTTTCCTCCCAAATCAGCTGTAGAGCTAAAACTGCTACCTTCTTAGAACTTCAAATAGCTGGCATCTAGACAGCTCTAAAAAAAGATTCCAGAGCAAATTGCAGTGAAGCAAATCATGATCCAAAGAGGAGAGGGACAAGGAAATCAGCCATCCTTTCTACCCCTACGTGCCACTACAGTTTGCCATGCAGCCACAGTCCTACCAACAGAATGTGCAAAACGCAAGCCAATGCAGAACACAAAGAATTTTCCCTAGCAAGAAAAAAACAAGGAATAGTCTCTGAGAATCTGTCATTATGCCTATCAGCTGCAGTTTGTTTTTGATACAGCAAAAATGTTCTGCAGTATTAGAAAGAAGTGAAGTGTAAATAGTGTTTTTGCCTGCAGGACGCACACTCACTTCCCAACAGAACAGCCAGTGGCAACAAGGTCCCCACAATGACATGACATTCTGCTGTAAGGAAAAGGTAATTTGAAATATTGATTTCCAGCTGAAGACAAGCACAGAAGGGATTAGTTCCCCCCACACAAAATGTCACATAATTCAGACACCCTGAATGTATTGTTACATTATATTCAATATATTTACCTCCAAAACTGCCTGCTGCGCAGAGGCAGATGAGGCCGGTTGTGCTAAACTCACTGTAGGCTGGGGGACAGGAACCTGTCCACCTAGGCTGCCCATGGGAACTAAAACATTCTGCTCCACATACGGCTGCACAACAGGAGCAAGATAGCCCGGCTGAGCCATTGCATCTGCAGGTAAGGGAGGGGAAAGTACGGCAGAAGGAACGCTAACAGAAGCCACAGCAGAGGAAGGTGCAACATTTGAGTCGCCTGGGTATTGAGGTGGCAGCCGAGATGGGAAGCCCTGTAAAAGAAATGAAGGAGTTAAGTTGGTCCCTGTCAGAACTAATTAGGAAACAACAGCTAAGAAACACTACAAAACTAAAGTATCAATCTTGGGGCCGTGTTCCAATCTTCAGTACTTGTTCAAGGACTCCTAAAGACTATCATCCCAGAAAAGCAGAGCAAACTGTTTGTGTAGCCAAAGCTCAGCTTGCGAGTCACCATGCTTGAACAAGCAAATTCCCACTGAAAATTCCAAGCCTGAGGCAAAACTATCTTCACCTCCCAGCTATTCCAATTGCCATTTGGCTTAATATTTTAAGAACAGAGACTTGAAATGAGTTTGAAGAATTTTCAGGCAAAACGATGATTGTTCAGAAGTTGTTACTGCTGATTCTTGAGAGTAATAGCAGAAAACAATCATATTCTTCCTGTCCTCTCTCGATGAGCTGATCGAGGACATTCCTACACTGCTCCTGTTCTCCTTATGACCCTGCTGCAGACAGTTCTACACCTAAACCATTTTTGTTCTAGAAGAACAATCATATGCTGAGTCACTATTTTTGTTTCTATTCAGGTTGCCAGATTTACAGTGATGGCACGAAGCGGTTGAAGCAGTCTGTGCCCAACAGCCTAGCATTTCATGACTAGCATCAGGTACTTACATCACATCCAAGATCCGTATCATCTGAACTTATTTCTAGAAAATGCATAGTCCTCAACCCCCTTGCCCCCTTCCCCGTCTCTTCCTACACCTGGAATTAAATGCTGACTTTACTGAATACGCTGCAATTTCTTTCTAACACACATCTCCCATTTTTTAAATCACCATGTTTTGTATTTTTTTTTCCCCAAGTTGTCAAATCTCTTGGATGTGTAGCTATCCTCTCTCACAAAGTGGCTGACAGAAGTCCAGCACTACGATTTTGTCATTTTAGACAAATTCCATTGCCAAATACAAAAAACTCAGAACACCAGAGTATCCAAGGACTTCCCACCACCCTACTTCCCCGCCTTACAATTGTCCTTTACCACACAGCAGAATTCACCTTCATGGCTTAATGGCTCTCTTAGGAGAAGTGAATTGGCCAGGGCACACAGTTCAGATCTGGTACCTTAGAGGAATGTGTAAATACGTGGATAAAAGCTCTGCTGGCTTGCAACAATACCTGGTAAACAGCATCTCCAGCAGGAAGCGAAGCTTCAGCAGCTTGTCCAATGCTGACTGGCAATCCCACGGACTGGACAGCTGGCTGCAGGAGCTGAGGGACAACCTGACTGGGCATCTGAGCCACGGGCTGCATAAGTGTGGGAAGCTGGCTAGGGACAACAGTTGATCCTACAGGGACAGTGGTTGCTGCAGCAGATGTGGCCAGCGTGAGCAATGGCTGATTGATGCCAGCTGCTGAAATGGGCAGCGACTGGAAACCTGGCTGAGCCACTGACACATGAGGAGCTGCTACAGGCAACTGAGAGACTGAGAACTGGGGAACCATGGAAGTTGGCAACGGCTGTCCCATGGGTAGAAAGTGAGAGCCAATAGGGACTGATGGGGCAACTGAAGGCTGAGGGAGAGAAGGTGCTGCAACAGGTAATTGAGGCTCGCCTTGGATGATCGGCACTGGCTGGGAAACAGGAAGCTGGGGAGGTAAAGAAAATACAGATAGAGATTGTTTTTAAAGCAGGGTTGCAGAAAGCAGAATTTTTACGCATTAGTCAAAGAAAGAATTATTCAAGTTATAGCATTCTGTTAAAGTGGGTGGGGAGCACAGTTGGCAGAGTGGCTGGGAAGCTGGCTGGAGCTCCATAAGGTCCTCACTTCACAACACTTACCCTGAAGAGTTCAGTAGGCTCTTGAAACAGACACCCACAGAGGGTGAAAGAGAAACGTTCAAATCCCCTGAAGCACTCTGATTTGTGCATAAACACAATCTAATTACTCTCAATTCTGCCCCCAGAGCCAAGCCTGCCTTCTTACAGGGGAGAAGTGCAAATCTTTCAACAAATCTGTTAGCTTTGGGTACAGGGACTAAAGCAACAAAGAATGAAAAGCCACTGTGCCAACATTTGGAGAACAGCAGGGGATATGTCATTTAAAGCCAACGAATGATGCAGCTGGAAAGGCAGTTTAAATAAACAAGCAACAAAACAACAATTTTAAAAACCAAAATCATGGCTCACATGTTCAAGATAGAGCTGTGAGCCAAAATAAAGCAATGCTCAGTAAAAGAAGCATCTTGGCCGGGGAGTAAATGAGAAGAGCTGGATAAGACAGATAAGAGTGGAGAAGGCAGTCCTTTATGATTCACCACCTGAAGACGTGAATGTGTTTTACACACATAATGGTGCAGAACATTGACATGACTGGAAGCAGAGAAATGACATGTTCCTGAAAATCCATTCATAATATACTGTTCATCAACATGCCTCACTACTTTTGACAATTTAACAATCTTTGTGAATAGAAGTCCTATCCCTCCCTCAAATTACTCATGACTGCCACATGTGAAAGAAGGGGTTTCTAACACACCTTCCAGCAAAATCGACAGTTGCAGTACACTAAGAACACTATTATACGGATGAATGTTTTCAAACCATTACAAAAGATGACAAAAGTGAAAGTAGCAGCACATCAAATTTGCCAGCTGTGAAGACAATAAAAATCTTCTGTTAGAAAGAACAACTTTGTTTACCTGTGTCCCAGCTGCTGCCTGAGGCATTGGCATAACCTGTGAAGTTTGAGAGACAGTTTGTGTGGGAGTGGCACCAGCAGAAACTGATGGCTGCTGCAGCTGGTATTGCCCAGGTTGTTGGGAAGAGGCTGGCTGCTGTGCATTCTGTAGTAAAAAAAAAGAGGCAGAAGCTATTTTTCCCCTCACAGAAGTTTTCAAAGTATATGCTATTTAGATTCTGCTTTTTACTATTTCGTAAGTGACATCAGTGGTTCTTCTGAATACGCCAAGTCAATTAAGCTTTAGCAATTACTTATTAGAATTACTAATACAACTCTATTATCAGCATCACATCTTGAAACAAAATTATTTCACCTGTGAAAACAAGAATGAAGATTCTGTATAAGAAGAAAAGGCAGTTAATAGAAGAGGATGTTACAGAAGACACCATTTCCAGTTAGAAGAAATCATGGGAATGAAGTCTACCTGCCTAGACAGTCCAACTTACAAATCCTGACATGCCTCCTCTTGAACAGTACCTTGACTGCAAACTCGGGTGGAAGTTGGGAAAGACAAACATGAAAATAAGCATTAACCCGATTAATTAAGCTAACCTCACAGCATGTTAGATGGGGTGGGAACCGGATAATTCCTTTGCTTTTGTTCAGAGCTATGGGTTGAAGGGGGAACAGAGATAATTGCTCTTAAGAGAGTCATCAAAATCCTATGCTACAAGTACCTTAGTCCCAAGTCTAGGAATTGAGCTCTTACCTGCTGAGTGTGTTGGGTAGGCTGGGATGGCACCGATGTACTGTTTGAGGCTGACTGACCTTGGACCTGTGTCTGGAGGACGAAAAAAAAGATGGAGGATCAGCTTAAAAAAACCCTACTGTTCCTGGCAGTTAAAATCATTTCTGCCTGGAATGATCTGGTTGGAATAGGTTTCTAGCTGTCCTTTTGGGAAATCAGTCCTTTTGGCCAAATTCCACTATGAAAGCCAGAAGAGAGCTGAGTGATCTGCAAAGTACTTAACTCCATTTTTATGTCTTCCAAAACAACCAATACAGAAAGTCTCCAACCCACATGCTACATGAACATGAGACAGATCAGCCGACCACCTTCTTCCACTGATAATGCTTTAAGAGCAAGGTGCCTTGGTATGGAAATATAGGCATTAAGTTTTACCTTCACATGTGTTCTAACCTCTAGAAGGAGGCTAGAAGGAAATAAAACTATCTGTTAAAAAAAAAAAAAGTCAACGATATACAGAATTCTAGACCAATAATAAAGTACCCAGTACATATATATGACATTAATTCCCTTTGAGAAGCATGTCAAAATACAAGTTAGAAATAATTTCCAGACTTATTAACATTCAAAGACTACTAAGAACTGGATATTGAAGAATCTGGGGGTCCACGTTCTAGCTAAGACAGAATTTCTGAATGAATAAGCAACGAAAAAAATGGATGCATGGCATACAAATGAATGTGGAAGATGTAGAGGAAAATGGAATGTATTGTCATTATTTTTGTGGCTGACATTTTTTATCAGATCCCAGGATTTTCATTATTATTTTTGTGACTGTTTTATTTCTTTATCAGATCCTGGGAGACAACTAGACAAAGACTTCCAGATGAATTCCCTGAGCATGCACCACTTCGGTGAATTGCTTTCTGTGAGTAACAAAGTTGGTGTTATGTATCTTATCAGAAGTATCTACTAAAACTCCTTAATGCTATGATCATTGCGTTTGTAAAAGCTCATACTAAACAAGTTTATTAAAATTACATCCTTTTTTAATTATAGAAATTTCAGGGAACGCAGACTGCCAGTGAAAAGAACCATTTTTTTCTTTGCTGTTTTAGAAGACTGAGGCTTTTGTTGGCTAGGATCTAAACACTTCCTATATCCCACTGCTGTAACATCTGTTCACATTGACTTGGTTTGTCCTTCAAATTCTGATCTTCTAATAACTTCTGGGATTTGTTTATATTCCACAAAATAATCATGACCCCTTATTGTGTTTTCCAGATGTATTTCACATCCATCATAAGTCACCTCCTGAAGTTTAACAACGGTGGTTTACGGAGAAACAACACCCAATAATTTTTACATTTCTTGCACAGCAGCTTCACAAGCTCTCCTACAGCCCCAAAATTACTTTATCTATTAGACTAGTGATTAAAGCTGTTTCAGCTTTAACAAAACATCATTATCCCATACACAAAGCCTTACACACTTAGGTCTTGATCTTACCACAAAAAGCAAAGAGGATTCTCCTCCAGTTCCTTCACATAAATTTTGCTAATACTCCAATAACTACAATGTCAGAAAGCTCCTAACTCCAAGAACAGAAGTACTGACAGTCTACTCAAAGTAAATAGTCTTTTCACAAAAAATTATCTTATGGAAAGTTTCAGACCACAAGTGCAGACACAATGAATATACAAATACACGTCACAGTGTATAAATGCGCTACGGACTATTGCAAGTGTAAATACCATGTATCCTGGTAAAACATGTACCTCCAAACTAAGCTTTGGGCTTAAAATTTTGCTTTTTAAAAAGACACCATATTCTAGGCTTATAAAGTAGTAATACTTAGTAGCAGCAGTTGTTTGTGCTATGAATTACCTCTCAGCTTCTTTAGTTCCTTTAACAATCCTGCAAGTACATTTCCAAATCCACGTTCACATACATAACATAGCTCCTTCCCTTCCTCTCTTCCCCCAAGACCAGAAAAAGCTCTTGTATTTTCGACAGTCATCAAATTAACCTTGTTGTCATCTAATGAAACATTATTCATATGGAAGTTCAACTTCAAACAAAACATTCTCATTATATGGCTAAGGAGCATGCACAAAAATACAAAGCAAGTCTCACTGTTGCTGCTGATTCAAAGCACTGAGCAGATACATCTCATTAAACCCATTGTTTAAAAGCCAATTTGGTACTCCAGCTATTTCTTGCCAAAAGAAAAACTAGGCCCATGAGGAACACTGACAATTTGTTACCCTTAACACAAAAGCCCTACTAGTTTTTCAGCTGAAGCTGAACACAGATCGAGCGGTTGCTGGTGCCTCATTATTTCACTGCAACCTGGTTAAGTTAAAGAGAGCCTAGGATACTACTAATTTACTAGAAGGACAACCCCATGAATGCTAATACGTAAAACTACATGAGGCAAGTCTAAGAACAAGGGTCCCCTTTAAGTGCAACATATGACTTCTAAAAAGCAGAGAAATTCTGGAAGGGTTTGCTCCTGTGACCTGAGAATAGAGTGCAGGTGGTCCTGATGAAAGCGAGGTGGACAAGGCCTGCTGAGTCGAGGCTGCCTGAGGGAAGCAGATGAAGAGCTGTGACTCTTGCAACACCTTCTGAGGCAGCTGAACAATGGGCAATGAGAAGTCTGAACCAAAGCCAGAAGATGACCCCCCAGTAGGGGGAGGAGACTGGAAATCGCCAGTGTCAGAGGATGTCAGCTGTGAGGAATCACTGGAGTATTCTGGGCTTCCTTCAGGCCAACTCCGCCTGCCAGAGCCCCCTCTGGGACCTGCTAACTCAGGACTAAGATAGTTACAGTGCTCCTCTGTCACAGGCTGAAGTCGACCATGGGACCCTATGCCTTGAGTGGACTCCTCTTGACTGGTCTCCATAGAGCCCCGTCGACTTCTGTAGACCCGCTGGGATAAAGCTGCCCCTTCTGCTGAAGCAGAAGTCGGTGTATGCACATGGAAATCAAAGACACGGCTTGCTCTGCCATCACCACTGTGAGAGAGCACAGCCGGGGCAGAGTGTGGAACAAATACCTGGTGAAATGTCATCTGAGCAGGATCTGCACTCAGAGGAGCTGAAACACTGGATATTGGAGAAAGGGGACCCATTCCAGAATCCAGCCTCAGGTTCTGAACATGTCTTGCCAAGTATGTTTGCCCCAATTGGAAGTTGAACACAGAGCTTTGTGGAGAACCACCTTGCCCATGGTTTGACTCAGAGACCTGCTTCAAATGTTGTTCAGTCGCATGACAGTTAAAAGCTACTTGATCATACTGCTCCGATACCTGTGATGGATAGTGCATGCCCACCAAATACACAGCTTCTGGATGCATTCTGTAGTGAGCATCCTCTGGAGGTGTTGGTCCAGATCTATAGTCACTGTGGACAGGAGCTGGCTCAAACACAGGATTAACTTGCACATGCAGAGGCTCTCCAGTGACTCTCTGAGCTGCTGGGCCCAGCATAACGAATGCCTCTGGTGTCCAGTTGGTGGGACTACCACCAGGTGGAACTAAACTCTGGCCAGTCTTCAGCAATGGCTGGAAGTGGCAAGTTTGGGCTTCCAGAAATGAAGTGCTCTTGCGTCGCTGAGCAACTGCCACCTTCGGCGGGCAGACAGGTGGTGGTGAGAAAGACACTGGCCGTTCATGAACGGTTGGGAAAAATATCTGTGAATCTGGGAACGTTGGTGTTCCCCCACGTGGATGCTGAGGCTGTATTGACATGAACAAGACAGGTAATTCATACATTAAAAGTGAAAGCACATCAACATGCACAGTTCACTAGGCAGTTCTGTGAAGTAACTTTATAGAATGACTACTCAAATTCATGGTCAAAAACATACAATAGTTAGGAAACGTAGGTGAGTTGTAACTATCCATTAAATACATCCATGGCAGGCATAGCTATAAATGGAAACATTTGCTTGTGTTAGAGCTGCTTTTCCAGTCCAATTCCAATAATTCACAAAAACAAACCAGTTCTGCTCCTGATAATGTAATGAGATTTATTGTCATGCGCTATCAATTGTGATCAGTGCTAGAAAGCCAATCAAACCCCTGAGGTTACTGCCATATGCAGAATGTGCAAATTCAGAACTTAATAGCAGCAAGAATGCAGAGCCTCTGGCACGCACTCAGAAGATAAAAAGGCATTAAATCTTAATATTGTCCAATGCAAAACCCCACAATGCTAGTGTCTTATCAGGAGCGTGATCCATATGCAACCCTGGGAGCTAAAAAGAAACCTTTTATAAGACAAACCTGAACAATTTCAGCCCACAGATAAAATGTATGATAAAACTGTAGAGCCTTTTGATCCCTTGGATCACTTATGATCACACCTTTTCACATAAGAAATTAGCATTCACTAAACCTATCTGTTGCCTGGAGAATAAAACATTCTTGAGTATTAATAATAGCAGGCAATTCCACTCCATCGGATGAATTCCTTTCAGGTGAGACTCAACGCATTTAAGACTTATAAGAAAATTTTTACTAAAGAGAGTTCTATGTGAGAATACTGGATAACTTCATAATTCATTTTTTTTATCTCTGCCTACAGCACACTGACAGGCAATGTATCATCAGCCCCATACGGGGGGGGTGGGGGGAGAAAGCAAGTCAGTAGCAAATATGTGGTCTTTAAGACAGATGCCATCTGTGACTTTTTAAAGTTGCTCTTTCCACCTTGTTCTGTTTCTCCCTGGCTTCTTTTCTGGAAAAGCAGCAGCAAATTTCCATATTGACAAATACCAATAAGAAGCTCCTACAGGATGAAGAACTATTCCTATGTTCCGAAAACTAGTTCCATATACTTCAGTTAAGAGAATTGTTTCTCAATATTTATTTCATGTAAATCAAAGCCCAACGCTGAAACAGGCTACTTCCTGTCCTGCAGGCTATCGTGTAACTAACCTTCTGAGAAACATGAAACAATGGCTTCTTCCCATCAAGAAGCAGCTGAACTGGCATTTCTGATTAAAACATTTTTTTAAGAAAAATACTCAAAAGTATTCGTAGTATTGAGTTTCTAGTATCACTACCACAGACAGCCAAAGATTTTAGAATAGCCAACCACAGCAACCAAGCTTTGGAATTTGGTCATTGTGTGCAGGGCTTAATTAGCACTGAACGTTGTCTTAGAAGCTGGAAAATAAAAAGCCGAATTAGGGGATAAGAATTAGTCTTCCCTTTATCTTCCGTGATACAAGTGGGTGATTCACATTTATATTACCCTAAAATACAAAAAATGGTCAGCCACTGTTTGATAATGTTGAAGTGCACTGTTTCCAAAAAAGATCAATGTTCCAGCAGCACAGTGTAAGGAATAAGGAATCAGCTCTTCATTTTCTCATTTAAAAAATGCCCAAAGCCCAGGATGTATTTAATAATTTATCTTACTGTGCCAGGAGGCAAATGGTAACACATACAGGACTGACAAAGAGGGAGGGCAGGCTGGAGCGTCGATGCTTGCGTGGACAGGCAGAGTGCATGGGCAGGACACTTTCCAGGGCTTTAGAAAGCTTTTCTGCAAAGGTTTCTTCAGGGACAGTCCGAAGGTAGAAAGGAGAAAGAGGTGCAGACAGCGCTGGTGGTGGGGTGCAAGGAGCACTGAGAGGGATGCAGGACATAGAGGGAAGAGCAGGAAGGTGGGGAACACAAACTGACATGCTACGACCACGTTGAGGCTGAAGGAGGAAAACAAAAAATAAAGAGTTGAACACTTCAAAAAAAAAAAAAAAAAGAAAAACAAAACTAGGTAAAACTATAATGAGGTAGAAAAGAAATGCAGAGACACAATGAGAGGCCAAATACTGACTACTATGTGTGCAAGAAGGTATGAGAAATGCTGAATGAATGCCAACACACATCGGAAACAGGCTCTTTGTATCTCTGAGAGCCCAAGCTTGCTTTAGGCTGCTGTGCAGCGTGGGATGTTCCCTAGCACTCCTACAAGAAGCATGTGGAAGGCAGAACAGACAAGAGAGAATATTTTCCACAGGGAAAATATTCACAGCATCTAGTAGGCCAACAAAAAACAACCTAAACAAACTGATTAGCTTTCAAACATTAATTCTTAGGATGTGTGTTTACTCATGATCCCTCACAAGTCTCCTTCTGCTTGGGCACCTCCTTGCCTGAATTAAGCAGACTAACTGCATGCAGCTGGCTCTTCATTAACTAAAATACTATCATAAGTATTCAACAACTTAAGTTGTGGAAAAGGAGTTGGTTTAATGTGTGGAAAATTCATTAAAATTAGTCTTAGACAAGCATTTTCCAGACACTGGGCCAATAAAATCATAAGAATTTTGTAAACTTGCCACAATCCTGAAGGCTACAGGTCAAAATCCAACCAAACTGGGAGAAACACAATTAAGTTTTAGAGTAGTTGGGGGTTTTTTTGTTATTACTTTTCTTGGTGTAGTATGTTTTGTTCGGGATTTAAGTGAATGGAAAGATGACGTTTCAAAGAGGCAGTCTTCAACTGCAAATTTTCTTTCTCTAATGCTACATGCCTCTTATGGATGTAATCCATAGTTTCTTAACATAATCAAAATCAAATAAAAACCACCAAGGGAAAAAAACCCTCAAGATATTCAGTGGAGATCTGATTTTAAAGATTTCTGATGTGCAAAATCTTCCTAGAGTGCTCAAAAATTTGGGAGAGAGGCATAGGGGAACTTAAAGGGTTAAGTACTTTACCTGTAATCTTTATTTGTTTCAAAGCACGACCAGTTACATATGTCATTCCTGACTAATTTATCTAAACTGTTCAGAAACAACTCCAGTGACAGATTGCAATACTTAACTGTCCTTGTTGGTTGGTAAAAAAATCCCTTTCAAAACAGTAATTCTGTGCTGCAATTTAGGCTTATTATTTTTTATTCTGAGAATAATGTTGTGGTCTGATTCACTTCCTCCTATTTTACAGCAGCCTTTACAGCTTTTTCTCTCCTCAAGCTCATCTTTCATAGGCTTCTCTTAAGTATTTTGGTCTTCCCACACATGCCGTATTTTCTGTATTTCTGGTGAGAGGTTTCTGTCACTCTCCTCTGAATTCTCTTCCAAATCATCCTCAAATTCGCTCAAGCAGAGTGTCCAGAGTAGACTCATCATTGGCCAAGAGCAGAACTACTACTTCACATAACATGATGTTTGTGAAAAAGGCATGATGTTTTTGACCATGTTCAGCTTGTGGGTTCAATGTAATCCCCAACTTCTTTTATTTCAGTAGAATTGCTGCCTAGTCAGTTGTCACCCATCTTACACTTGTGTAGGTCGTAATTCCTGCTTAAACATGAACCTTGTTCTGTCCTCACTGAACTGCATTCTATTTCTTTTTAAAACCATTTCTCAAGCTGTTGGTATCATTTTGACTTGTCATCTTGCCTTCCAAAGCATTAATAGTTCCTGTAGTGTTCTAGTCAGTTCTGTCAACCTCCTGGTTCCACAGACGTCATCATGGAGCATAAGCACATTTCAACAGTGAACTAAGCATCGTGACTATACCTCTATCGTATGCCTATTCTCCTATCCCCTCAAAAAGATTATGGTCTTTCAACTTGGAAGTCAGCCATCCCAAGACAGTGAAATGGCTTCTGGTCCAATATATGCCCATGCATCAGAACACTGCTTACCCAGAAGACAAGTTTATTTAGAGGAATTAAAAACTCATTTGATCAAGGACTAGCAGTACCACACGCTTCAAGTTAAGTGCCCTTGAAAAAGATGGTGATGTTTTGCTTGTGAGTGAAACCAGCATGTTTTCTAAAAGCTAGTAACACCAACAATTCTGTAATAAAGCCTACAATCAAAAAAAGCAAGGACTCTCAGTCTTACATGTCACATCTTCTCCCTTGTAGTATTACTAAATTATACCATAATGTCTCTGCCTTAGGGTTAGATTTTTATTTGTGTAAAAAACAAGTAACAAGGGAACCACCAAAGACAGTCTAACAGTAGCAGAAGTTCTACTCCAGAGCTGGAATAGATTTCTGCGTGCTCTCATACTTAGATCTAAAAACATACCAAGGAAAAAAACATACCAAAATAAAAGGGCAACACAAATGAACAGAGTAGGAAAAGTATTTGTGCCCAGTGCACATTTTCCAGGGAAAACTAATACACATGGCAACTGATGAGCAAATCAACACAAGCTAAAAATAAAATTGGGAACGAGGGTGTAGGGTCTTTTCAGTCTGGAGTTCTCACATGCAGCATTCTATAACAGTTAAAAAAAAATCTTACCTGCAGAATCTGTAATCAAAGCCTCACAGAACACACACAGCACCTGCATACTTATACAGTAGCTCAACTTATTCTAACCCCTTCTTCAAATCAAACCCAAGAACCTGATCCCTGGTAACTTCATATACACGTACACTCGCCACCGTCCCAAGCGAGAGTAAATGCTTACTTTCATTAGATGGACTTGTTCTGAGAATGTTACTTCCATCAATACAAAATGTAACCCAGCATTCTGCTTACGTGCACTCAAGATTAAATAAAAGCTTTGAAGACGAATATACCCTTGCAACGTTTCCCCCTCCCCTAGACTCAGTCACCTTGCAAAAACAGTTCCTTAACTACACCCATGCAGGATTTGCATCACATGCAAAACAAAACAGACATGGAAAACTGCCTGGCAGACTCCCCTCTCACCCTACAGAAGAAATACAAAATCAAATAATTCCATGCGTTTGCAATACTAAGTTCTGGCTTACCGCTGCAGGTGGCTGATATCCTCCATGCTGTTGTGACTGCACTTGGCCAACTGAGGCTGCATAACCTTGGACTGCAGCTGTTGAGATGGACTGGTCATGCTGCGAACCATATGACACAGTCTGTTGACCGCTCACACCTGATTCAGTATAAACAGATGACCCCTGGCCACTGTCAACTGTCCCATCAGCTGGAGAAGTTAAAGACAAAAATCTGCATGTCAGAAATTGCAGTTTGGGTTCACAACTTCAAAGATAATCAGTCAATATTAGACTGATGTTTGTGCCGTGTCACATAGACCTTTATCAGCATTTTACCACTTGTAATCTTTAAGCGGCTTAAAAAAAGTAGGTTTTTCTTCCTCAATGAAGTAATTCTTTACCAATATGCCTTTTCTTAACCTTCGAAAAAACTCAGTAATTTCAGGAGTCCTTTGGGAAGATAACAGTAAACCATGCTTCCTATAAAAGGCCAGGCTAGAAACTGAAACTTAAATTCCACATGATTATGAATGATCTTTCAGGGGATTTAATTACTATTTTTATTTCATTTTACACAGATGTATAACAAGGTCTCTTGTGCTGGCTGGCAAACGTACCGGATGTAGGCATAGTAGAGAACTTAAAATCCCTATTAACTAAAGGGAAACCAAATTGCTATCTGCTAACTTCACTATTCTAGTAGAGAAGTTCTCATCTACGATCTTTATTTCAATACTGATCCAAATGTTGGGATGGCAGAAGAGGAAAATTTAGCACTGTTAATCCATCTTTTTACATACAGTATCTAAAACAGAAAATTAAATCCGCAATGGCAAACAGCAATATCTTAAAATACTTACTACTATAGCCACTGTAAGTTTAAGGCTGTAAGGTTGGGGGAGGACTGCGTAAGTGCAAGAGTTTCTAAGTAAACCAACTAACACACTTACAAAGAATAGATATACTGGGTTGCTGGAACTGCAGTTGTTGGTGTTGATCAGCTTCTGGTTCTTCAGGCTCCACTTGCGTAGAAACAGATGCTGAAGCAGTGGGGACAGGAGTGATACCAGTGACAGACTGGGGATGCTTCGACCCTGCATGGGAAGCACCTGATGGCTGCTGCTGTTCCAGCTGCTGCTTCTGACTACCTTCTTCCTGAAGGTTCTTCTCCTGTTCTTCTCGCACCAACTGACGCTGCTCTCGCTTCCGCTTAATCAAAGATACCCTGTCCTTGATAGCTTTCGCCATTGTCTTGTGATCCCCTTCACAGACATAGCCAGATTCCACCTGAAGGAGGATATATTCACAGAGTTCAGACTGTCATAGACAGCCAGTTGTAGTGCAACAATAGAAGCTACCACTCTCTAGCACAAACTTCTCATTTGCAAACTTCTGAAGTTGTTTTATTTCTAGACTGAAACAACAGCAAAAGCTGGGGCTGACAGACTTCATTCCACTGTCAGAGAACTGGAAGACTATCAACACTTACCATTTCCTGTGCTACATCCTCTGGAACATCTCTCTCCAAGTCAAAGGAAAATTCTATTGCTTCATTATCTTTGTATTTGCCCTTGAGTTTTTTAATGTCTTCAATTCGCAGCCAGAGTTTAATAGCAATTTTTTCTCCATCATCTTCCTCTGCTAGTTCTACCCGTACTCCAGTCTCTTCTTGGAAGAAAGCATGATTCAAAAGGTCCTTAATAGCATATCTAGCATATTCAGAAAGAACATAGAAAGCACATGCAATTAGGTTTCATACCTGATGAACCCTCAAATTTATTCTTTACATTTCATGCTTCTCCCATAAATTATCTGACAGACCTTCCTGATTTCTATCTAAAAGTATGACAGAGAAACAAAGTGCAACACTGCTACAGATGTACAAAAAAGAAATCATACATTGGTCAGCCAACAGATTTAAGCCAAGTGAACAGGATAATATATTAAGTAAAATAATAAGAAACCTTGAAGAAACAGCTTGGTTTTACTGAACAAAGTTCCAACACACAACCCTTAGTCCCAAGTCAGTACAGTAAATAAAATATGTATTTCAATATTCCAAGATGTTATCAAAAGCCTCATCTAGTAAATTCAGCACTACATAGACACCACACGATTCCTTTCTGATTTTATGTTAAAATCACTTTCACTTGCATTCTGTTTGGCACAACCAGAATATTTGTCCAGAAAGTACAAGAGAAGCCTTCCATTTAGTTTAAGTGGTGTGCAGCCACTAAAATAATTTAAAATAGGAAAAAATAGAAAATAGCTTAAAACTAAAAAAAAAACCCCAAAACCAGAAATTAAAAAAAACCACAGTAACACCATCAGATGTAAAACTTCATGGATGTTTATTCATCCCCTTCTATTAACTCTGGAGCTTACAAAACTAACTCTGAACAAATTAGTGGGAGAGTAGCGAAGGCCAAAGGCTGAAGCATTCTTAAATCAAACATTTAGTAAGCAACAACTATGTAAAAGCAGAAAACAAAACAAACCCCACAAATAAGCCAACAGAGAAGTTAAACCATTTCAGGAAATCTGTAAGTTAATCACTACAAGTCATCTTGCAGAAAATATGGATGAAAGTGAGCAGCAAAAATTAAAAAATTAAAAAGAGCCCTCAAAATAATCAGTCATAATATACCAACAAAATCAGAGGAAGAAGAAAAATAAAGGATTACATGGTAATAAACTAAATAATCCAAATACTTGGGAATCTGGAAGGCTTGTCCTCCACTATTTTGCTGACTAGATCTAAATTTTTAATAGAAGTAGCAGAATTTCTGAATAAACTGACATACGTGGTTACTGTGGCATTTGCACATTTACCAACACTGTTAATTCCCCAAAACAATGACTGAATAAAAATCTACCAAAGAAAGGAAGCTGCAGAAGTAATACTGGCTCCCCAGCTTTCATCAGAACACAGAAAATGCCAGGAAGTATCTGGCATCATCACAGAGGAAAGGCTCAGACAGCAAGTAGTACCTCTATCTGAAAAGCAAGTACTTACCTTTCACCTTTGTTTTGCCGAATGCATCCCTCAATAATCTCCTTCACTTCAGGAATTGCTACTTTATCAAAGCTGGCTGGCTTGACACCCTGGAACATACAAATAACAGAGAAACTGGAAGGCCCACTCGCTTGAAGTTTTTGTGTTTACAGCTATTTTTACTCAATGGGGTAACTGGCCTAAACTCCTCACAAGTGCAAATCATAGAGAAATCTGTCTCCAATCTTCATTTCTCAGCTACACTTTCATAACAAAAGTCTTTGGCAGTTAGGCTCTTAACTGTGATAGGAGAACTGTTTATAAAGTTTCCATGGAAGTTATGCTGGTTAAAGGCACATACACGCACACAAACTGGACTGAGAATGAAAGGAAGCATTTCCTACGTAACACTAATGCATGAACCCACATGATTAATTTAACATTTTCAAAGGATTCTGCTGCTTCCCAGAATGTTTCCGACATGCCATTAGATGAAGTAATTTTGGCACAAATTGATTTTACAGAAAAAAACTTCAGCCCAGAATGATCTGACTGGATCATTAAACAATTCTTCCAGTGTTTAAAAATAAAAAAGAAAAGCAAAAAAAAAAAAAAAAAAAAAAAGGTTTTCCTGTATCTTAGCTCTCCACAGAAGGCCACACCCAAACCATGCTCCTGCATCACTGCTGTTGTGAATTCATAAAAATGAGCTTAGCAATACAGACCTTTATAAAAGTCCTCCAACACATGACAATCCTTTCTCCCATACATGCTAAAGCCATCAGGGGAGAGCAAACTAAAATCTAAGTATAATTAGCTACTCAAATCAGTAAAGTAAATAGTGTGATATGACCATATGGGAATTCTGCAGAACACTGCAGGCAGAGAGCCAAACTTTATCATTTAATCCCATCCAGAAGCTCAGCTTTGGGGGCAATCATCCACGTTTTATTTGATTCAGTCTTTAGCTTCAAATTCCATATTTAAGACTGAGAGACGATGAAGACATCCCATTCAAATTCTGTTCTCTGAAGAGTCAAAGTTTTCAAGCCAAACAATCCTGAAATCATAAGCTTGATACATTTGAGCTTGTGTCAACTGGTAAACACTGAAAGTGAAAAACATAGAGCCCGAAGGACAGAAATAAATGAAGTACTACAAGCATCATGACTTGTGTCCTAACAAGACAGCACTTCTCCCAATATCCTATGCAGAAGTGTTACCCAAACTGAGACATCAAGACATGACCCCTCCCCTTTCCTCCGTTGCCAGTGGGAAACAAGTTTTGCAACAAAGGTTTGAGTCTCTGAACCAGAGCCTTTGTAACTATAGACCTTCATTTAACTGAACATGCGACTTACTGTGATAATCATTTCCATCTGCATCTACGTTTTTTCCCTTGGCCAGATATGGCAATATATTGACTTCATATATTCACTGCCTAAAATATCCTCTACCACATTCTTCCAAGGAAAGGACACAGGCACCATCAACTTTAACAGATGCAAACACAAGATGAAGAAGCACAAGAATCCAGCCTTTCAGTGGATAACAATTATATTTGTCACTATGTTTTACAAAGGTGTTGTATCTGGAATTTTTAAAAAGAAAAAAAACTATAGGAAGACAGGTTTTCACTTGATAAAAAATTCCTGTTACAACAGCACTCCTGTTATCTATTACTTTGCTCTAAAATTGGCTTTCATGAAAGTCTAGCATCTGAAATTCACAGAACTGAAGAGTATACTATGATTAGAATAAGCCCTGAAACACAGTCTGTCAGCAAACATGAACGTAATGCTTTTTTAAAGTTTCACTGAACTTTTGGAGATCATTACCTCAGGTGGTTAACACCAGACCAAAGTCTGGAAGTTTAGTCCTGTAACGAGATCATATCATTAATCCCCAGTCTTCTGTCCTTCTCACAGGACACTGCAGAGCCCTACACTCTATAGGGATGTATAAAATTAGTTTTAGTGTTTACTACTCCCACAAAGTACTTGTTTGCATGTGTTCCTGCTCATACAGCAGACTAGTAAGAGATATCCGCCTTTAATTATGATCAAGCTTCAAATGGTCCCAGGAGTTCAGGTTCATATGCAGAGACAGATTTTTCTATACATAATAAAATGCTCACCTATATAATGTATACATGCATATGTAATCTATGCAATAATTACTCATCTGCTTATTGTGTATATTTATATCTAGATTTGCTACTATTTTACATATCTATGTCTTCTAAATAGCTCATGTCCCAGATATAGCAACAGCCTGGACATATGTGCATTTAAACTGTTGCAGCAGAAGGAAGATGTCAGATCTGTGACAACCTAATTTCAGAACAACTAAAACCTAAGATGAGTAAGACAAATGGTACAACAAAATATTAACATAACGAAGCCAGAATGTAAGTCGTCTTGTTAAACTTATTTCACTACATGATCTGTTCTTGCACAAAGCCTTAAGAGGCAATACTAAGAACAGATTTTAAAAACATTGATTCAGTCTGCTACCCTCTGTTTCTCTACCCTGAAAGAAATTAAACACTTGTTCAAAATCTTGAGGCCGTTCCATGAGGGCCATTTTACAACACCTCATTTTGTGAATTCCAAACCAAGAGTTCAGTTAAAAAGAAAAGCCAAAAACACCCTTCACTAACCCAGCTCCTATGTTCCTAACTGCTCCTCAAAATCTGGGAGAGCCGCACACTTGGGCCTAAAACCAGAGGACTCTGTTTTCAGGCAGCTACCTATTAGTTCGTTCCTCAGTCCATGAGAAGCATTGCCTAGGGCCAGTCTATGGCACCAGTCAAGTACCCCTTACACTGAAGTTCAGGCCTCTTAAGTACAGTACCAACAGCTTCTAAAAAACACTTTTTTTCCTCCTCCAATCACTAGGGGAAGCATTAGACTATTTTACATAAAAAGTCAGAAGACACTATGAATTATAAAAATCAATAAATCAGTGAACCCTTTCCTATGCAAAGCTGCCTATATACCTTAACCTGCCATCACAGAGAAACTAAAGGGAGGCTAGGACCTGCAATCAACTTTACCTTGACATGCCCTTAGGCACACATGAGCTATGCAACCCAGCATATTTTCATTAGTTTCTGAACTCAAAGGCACTCAAGCACATACTACGTCATTCAGTATTTCCTAGTTTTCACCATATTGCAAGATGGTGACATTCTTAGATAACTCTCCCGGTCCCCAGGATCCTTAGAAGATACACAGAACAACTCAAAATCTCATCTACTAATCCTATTCCCTAGTGGCAGTTGAGTGAGAACTAAACACCCAAATTCCACCAGCATTTATTCAGAGTTTGCTAAAGAAATGGAAGGAAAAGCTCTTGCAGAGAAAAAAAAAAGAAATATAGACAGATGTAACAGGCACACATGAAAATCATCGTTTTCCAAAGCTACTATCTAAGATAGCATAAACTAGCACTGCTGCCTGTTCTGTTCACTATTTCCCACTCTCACATCCATGTCATTTACTCCCTTTCGCCACCACATACATTTCTACAACTGCATAATGAACCAGATTATGATTTTTATCAGACTTGAAACAAACACAGCCAAAAAAGCCTTCAGTGGTTTCCCATGAGATGAAGCTCCCCAGTCTGGTCATCTACACGGCTGTACTAACTTTCAGGCTTACAGAGAGAAAGCAACAGAGCAACAGCTTAGAAGGACAGAAACACTTATTTCAAAAGAAGTGCCAACTTAACACTTAAGAGTTTGAGAACATCTTTAAAGCTTGTAAAGTAGCACAAAGTACAACTGTGCAAAACTAAATGCTTCTCTTACAGTCCTCATGTTAAGCATAAGAGATTTCATATTTCATTTCTCTTAGGTGCAGTAAAGTTTGTGATTTTATCAGATTTTAATCAGGTGAAAAAATTGTGTTCCAAAATTCAACATCAACATTTATATGGCTATTTGATTCATTAAAGACAAGTTAGGTACTCTTAAAAACACTACATTTTCAAGATACTTTAAAGACCAAAGTATATGATACTCAGAACTCTTCTTCACATTTTTTTTTGGCCTAGGAACACAGTATTTTGCATTAGTTACATCACCAGATTTCCATGTCAGTGGTTTAGTAACTTGTTTTAATGCAAGAGATACTGAAAATATCACTGACTTCATAAGAGAATGTACAAATCCTGTATAACTTCTACAGCAAACCAAAATTAAGACAAAGGAAGTGTTACATAACCTCATGAATCCTATATTAAAATAGTTAAAAATAGTGGAATAACAACACAGGCAGAAACAGTAAGTGTTCCAGCCCCACTGTTCAGGATTTTAATCTATATTTAAAAAATCACAGACAAAATAAGTGCAGTCAAGTTTAAAAGCTGAGGATCCAGCCTAAGTAAACACAAAGCAGTTCTGCAGACCTATCAAGAATTCTGATTCATCCCCCAAATCCTTTCCTGTGGCTACACACTCATTCTATAGAGCTGAAATTGTTACCTACCTCTTTACTGCAATCCTTGTGAGAGCAGCAGCAGCGGGAATTAACAATTATAAATATGGGACAGATCTCTCTTTTTGCAAAATCCATTGGGAAAAGAGAGCTGCACACACCAAAGAGTTAGCTGGATGCTAGTTTCCAATAGGAATCCACTAGGCTGTGGGCTTAACGCACAGCAGAAGGAAAGCAGACATCAAAGTTAGAAGGGAGCATTGTTCTATGTTTGATGCCTCTTGTACTTTTCCAAGTCCAGTACATGAGGCTGCAGAGATTTGAGCTTAATATCTGCTTTTGCCAATCAACCACTGAATAGAAAGAATCAATATGCACAAGAGGAAAGCGTGTCCTCCTCCTCTGCCTTCCCAGCTAGCTGTCAAGAGGAGAAAGAGGTGGCAGCAGGCATCCTTTACTTCCTGCATATCCCCACCCCTCGCTTGGCTGCTCCACCTATTCTCCACCCAGCTCTTCTGCAATAGTGCAAGGCTGCCTGTAGGATCACCACCCCTTTCTCTCTGGCTGGTACACCGAGTGCTTTCAAACAGAGGGTAACAGGTCCATAAGTATGTTGTTCTGACTCAAGGTCGCTGGTACTCATTTTGTACAGGGGGGTGAAGCTGCTCCTTCTCCTCTTCTTTCCATGCAGCTACAGAAGAATACATACAGCTGACTATAATTTTAATCCTAACAAAACAAGTCAGCACCAGGTTAATACAATATAATATATTCTACCTCCTTCCTTCCTGACAATTGCATTCTGCTACCATTTGCAAAATCATCTGCTTTCTTTTTACTGGATGCTTAATGCAACGGAATAGGGAACTGAAGGTGATCGTTGGCCAAAGTTAGGAAGCTGCATTGTTGCTTGTTTTACACCAAATGTGCACAAATAATCCACAAAATTCTATTTTCTATATCCTCTTGCTAGACTCCAAACCTAAACCTTAAATCTGACATCTTTTGTTTCTCCTCTGGTTATCTTGTTTCAAACAGCCATTGTAAAACCTATTTACAAATAAAATGAATTGTCCACAGCTTCACGGCTCTGGGTTTTTGGCTTTGGGTTTTTTTATGTGGAAGGACTTCAGCAGCAATGCTATGACAGATGTGAAGAAAACAAATGAATTTTTACCAACTAGTGTTGATAAACTGTAACAAAATTCAATCTCAAATTATCAGGATCACTTTTTACCACAACACAGCATACTTAGTTCTTCAGGTGCACCACAATTATATCAATGTTGTTGTTATACCATGTGACATCAGTGTTGCAAAACCACCACTTTTTGGTCCTTTGTGGCATATTTTAGAAATCCTCTCCACCAGATACCATGAAACTTTAGAGGTCAAGGGAAAAGAGATCACTAATAATACTGCTATGTTTAGTGGCCTTCTGACTGCTTCACTAGACATTTCACACCCTACCAACCCCCAAAAATAATCAACTCATGCTGATTATCATTTCCATTTTTAAATTGCAGTTGGTATCATGAATAAAGCATGTTGGAATATTGCTTGACGTTGCTTGTAAGGTTTTTGTTTGAATGCTACTGTTACACCACAAATAAGCATTTGGCAGCCAAAGCAAATTTACTTCACTGGAATAAAAACCTAACACTCTGCACATTTAAAGCTACGATTTTGGGAGGTACACTCCATGACCTGCAAAGAGCATTAAATGTTTCAGCTTTTAACAAGTTGGTGGCTACCAGCCCCAGTCTAACCACAATTTTTGCTTGGGTCTTTTCAAAGATGCTATAACTGCAGAGCTTGAAAGGAATTCTACCGTAACTGATTAATCTCCTCAAACAAAATGTTCCAATGTTGCAGTCAGAGGCTAATAGAATCAGTAGCAAAGTCAAATCACACAAACAAAGTAATTAAAGCCTCTATATTTTCTTTTTGGTAAATTGTTACCATTCTAGTTTGAGCCAGTCCCAGGCTGCCACAAACCATTAATTCCAGGAATTTAGACAGAGCATGATTCCAGTGGAAAATAAGCCAATGATCCTACCTCCCTCCCCATAGTCTCAAGGAAGCCCCCAGGCAATGGTATATGGCATTTAAATTGGTTTTACCCCATGATCTTCTAAATTTCAGCACATACTAATAGGTACTTATCCAGCCCTCAAAACCTACACATTTAACCATTTCACCACCTTTTCCATCTCTTACCCTTCATCTTAATCCTGCTGTCTGTTCTAGAAATAATCTTTCAGATTCAGTTCTTCCCTTATTTCATGTGGGGTACATCTATAATTATTTAATAATTGTGAGCCCTGTCCAATTGATTGCCTACTGTGAAAAGGTTTACTCAGTTCAAAAGAGATCTGGGTTGCCTACAGGAGATGGATTTTATTATTCTTGTTACAAAGGTTGAGAGCAGTTGAGAATGCAGGGAAAGCAATTTAAAACAATGCAATGCATTCAACAGATGTGAAAATTTAACTTCTCCGATTTCATATTTTCATAGCAATTAATTCTGGACAATTGATAATTCTGTCAAGAATTAAATTGGTAAATCCTGCAGAATAAGCTCTGCACCAGATCAGTATCCTAACAGAGTAAATAGCATTACTGCAATACAAGCAGTAGGAGTAGATGAAAGCTTCCAATGAGCTAGTTAGCTCATGAGGCACTAGTTAGATTAGGACAGGCCTAGGCCTAGTTTTCATTTCTTCTGATCAAAACCAACAATTGTACATTTCGAACTTGACTGTCATCCAGACCAAAATCTGCATCTCAGCTATTTGAGGGCTCTGTGTCACCAAAATAGCTTAAGCAGTCTGCCTTCATCCTCCACGATATGGGTAAGTAATTCAAGTCCCATGGGTTTTAATTTTTCTTCAGCCCAGCGATCTTCAAAACTCACGACAGATAACCTCATACACTCAGATTTCACACACTGCAAAGGTAATACAGGCACTGTAGTATTTATGAGTGCCTGCTTGCTACAACCTGACTGATCACAATTTAGAAAGTCTTTTCCTCTTCAGTTTACCACTAAACCTCAAACAATTTGAGGCATTAATAAAAAATAAATCATAACAATTAACAAAATCATGATCAAAAACGTACATGATAGTACCATGATAAAAAACCATGCATGATTAAAGTGGTTATACATGCCAGGTATGTTTGTATTTTGATGGACACACCCATACTAATTGCTTCCTACTAAGGCTTGTGAGGTTGCTTAAAAAGAAGCCCCTAGTCACTGGCAGATCATCTTTGGCCAAAAGAATAAAACAGACCTCTTGTTTGCCCAGGCATCACTGCTTGCTGTCACCTCCATATCTGTATTCTACAACTGACCTGCAAGCCCAGGAGCCACAAGGACACTGATGCCACCAGCTTAATCAACTTCTTTGCCAGTGTCTCAATACTGTGTTTTTACTTATTAAAGCCAGAGAACTTATAGCTTTAAGAGCCTTACAAGACTGGTATTTTAGGCTACAGTTCTGTTGCTTTGTTTCCACATAGTTAAGTTTGAACAAGAACTAGTCATAACTTCCTAGAAATCGATGTTTGAGTTCCTTTACAGCACTCTCCTGTAAAAGGCTTTAACACAGCAAAAAGCCACTACTTGTGATAATATTGAAACGCAACTTATGCTATTCGTTACTGCTGAATATACACCATGCCATTTAAATACCCCACTGACAAGTTATCTAGCACACAAGACATTTTAATTTTTCACTTTAGACATAAAAGTCCACTGTACTTCACACTTCCAGGTAAGTAAAAATATCACTCTACTTTGAAAATCCTAAGAATCTGGAACTCTTATGACTAGCTAAGCAGATTGCTTTAGTTAAGAAGTAGATTAATTACTCACAGAACCTACTCTAACTGCAGCAATTCTAATTAAAGAAGAAATAACTCAAGCTCTAGAACAGGACATTTTGTAACTACAAGGCAGCATACAACTCCTTAGGGTATAACCGGCAAACAGGATATTGGTGCATGTAACAGTGAAAGGGCCTTGCTTAGAAACACACAGGATGAGGATAGAAATTCTGCTCTAACAACAGTAAAGTTTGATCAGGTAAGTAGTCAGGCCACTGACTTTTCAGTTTTTATTCTTGCACAAGCGCATAAAGGTATGATCAGTTTAATCTATCCCGTGCAGTTCTTTAACCTCACACTTAGAAGCAGGAATGCTGCCTTTATCATCCATTCAAGAATATGTAGTGGTGAACATCTTGAGCTGATGAATGACTCTCTGCTTTGTAGGGGCAACAGCTTGGAAATGGCTTTCAAAAAAAAAATAAATACAGACATGCCCAGACATACATGTCGGTGCTACAAATTTAGAAGTGCTGCAGTCACACAGTGCTAAAAGTGTCTTTCTTCTATTTTCAGTACGAAAACACATTTTTTAAAAAAATCTAATTATATTAGTTGCACTCTTTGCTTTAATCAGCTACCACTCTGATAGAAAAACATCATCCAGTAATCATGTTTAAACTCAAGTACAGCAACAGTACAGCAATTCAAAAGCTATAGATTAGGTCCAGTAGACTTGGAACTGAATTAAAAAGAATGATCCAACATTAATCCTTTTCCATGGCCACAAAACATATTTGGTACCAGAATTCAGAAGCTCTTAGAAGATACCTACTGCCTAGGGTAATGTCACAAACACCAAAAATCCAGGCTCAGCAATGAACAATATAAATATCTCCTTTCACTTCCAACCAAGTTTGTTTTACAACACTAATATTAACAAAACAGTTTTAGCTGTAATCTAGAGCTTTTCATGCCAAACAAATGCCTCTAAGAGCAACTCGTAAAGTGAGCTACTTTTAGCAAAGAATCAGTTGAATGATCTTTTTCCCTTCCAATTTCAGATACCACCTGCCCTAACTGTACAAACTGTATAGCATGTTATATTTGTGTTCAAGCTGATCCTCAATTTCCTTACTTAGATCATTGTCATTTCTTAAAATGGACTTCTAATCCGACATAATCTATCATAACAATATCTTCTCAAGATATTAACACTTCAAAACTTTTCATTCCCATCTTCCATTTTTAAGGCTATCTATTTCTGAATTGATGAGTCAGGGACTGAACCTCCACCCAGGATGATTCTTCACTCTTGAAGACCTGACAAAATGCTTGCAAAGGAATGCAACAGCTAAGGGAGGCAAATGGCAGAACCTTAAGTATTCTTTAGGCCATTTAGTGCGATGCAGAAAAATTCCATCTTATAAGTACTAAATGGGAAAAAATGCCTAAGTTCCTAAAGTTTCTTCTTTCAATGAACACTGTTAACATGAGTTTCCATTTTCTTACAATTAGTCAGTTTCCTGTGCTTGCTTGAAGGTTCAGGGTGTTTCAGTATCTGCTATATTAAAAGACTACTTGCTCTCTTTGCGGGTTCCCTCTCTACTTTTTTCCCCAATTCTCTTTTTACTTGAGACTTGTAGGAAGGGTGTTTCTCTATCGATAAAAAAAGTATTTTGGTGTTTCTATCTACAAAAATGCCAGGCCAAGAAACCAAGATATTCAAGATGAAAATAACTGAGCTTCAGTTATGCCTTTAAAAAAATTAAAAAAAAAAAAAAATCACATAGTGCTTACAGAAAGCAAAATAGGACTTCATCAGCTTTCACTAAGCACTACAAGTAAAACTGATCATATGTCTACAGGTTAAGTATTTATATTTGTTGCCTAGGATGCCTCAGCAAGGAAAAAAAAAAAAAAAAAAAAAAAGAAAAACAAAGAGTTGGGATGCCTTTCTACTGCATCCATATGGAAAGGAGTAAGTTGACTAGGCTAGACAATTATGATGCTTAACTTTTAGGATACTAAAGAAAAGACTAGCTTCATCTCAACTGACCAAACTGCAGTGCTTGGTAACTGCCTGGTTTGCAGCCAAGAGAACGACCTTCAATTCAACCAGTGAGCTTCAGTTCCCACCAGCTAGGGAAACTAAGGATTTTTAAACTAGTTAGACACTGCCAGCTCAAGTTACTCATTATGTACCTTGTTCCCTCAGGCTTTTTTTTAAGCTCTGTAGAACAGAGAATAAAAACTGTGCCCATTCTGGGGAACATTTTGGTATGGAACAACTTTTTTTTTTTTTTTTCAGTCAAAATGCTTTTTTTCCCCTTCTCATCTTAAGGTCAGCTCAGAAGGCAGCCATTTATTTACAGAGTAGAGGCTGGACTTCTGGTGAAAGCAAGCACAAGGACAAAACTTCACTTTGTCAATAAGCATGGAGAAAATTAAGCACAGAACACAAGTCCATCAGGAGAATTTAAAAGGTAAGTTTTTATAATGGGAAGGGGTGAAAGAAAAAGGAGTTTCTTGCTTATACTCGTGATAGCTGATCAGTATGTTTGAAACTGAATACAGTCTCATTAATTTTTTTTGCATTGAATTTGTTTGGTTTTTATTTTAGTGGTAGATATGTAAGAATGAGACAAATCTGCATAACAAATTCCATTAATTGTCTTTTTACTAGTCCTAGAATTAGTCAATCAATTAGAAAATTTGGGACAACCAAGTATTAAGGACTGAGTAATCAGTATGTCTACATACTTAGACTACAAAAAGAAATATTGAAGGAAATTGTGTAGAAATGACTGGTCTATACTACATCTGTGAGCAGTGACTGCAATGGGAGCAAGAGGAAAAAAACCCAAAACCAAACAAGCTAGCTTTTGAAGCAACTTTATGAGTTACAGCAGTCTCAGGCTGTGACAAAGCACCTGAAGCTACTCCGAGTAGTTGTGCCTTCACTGCATTGCTTCCCAAACAGCCTAATTTAAGAAATTGTACTTAAGACGCCTGTTCTATAAATATCTCTGGTTTTCATTTAAATGTAGCTCATTTCAAATATCTCTTGTGACAAATTATTTAATTGAAATATGCATGTAACAGGTCAAAGAGTCTCCAGAGAGGAATGAAGTCAGACAGGGAAACCTTACTGAATTTTACCAAAATATTACATTCCTTTCTGTTGTGCAAGTGAGTAAGTAACAGACTTCAGTATCCTGATTATATTTTGTATTGGAACTGACTACATTGCTTTGCTATGGAGCAGAATGGAAAGAAAAAAGGGGCGGGGTGGGGGGGAGAAGACAAAATATTCCCTACTCTAGAAGTGTATCACATGAACAGTTATGTCTGCACAAGAGAACAGAGGAAAAAAATAAAATCATGGCAGCAGGCAAGACTATCCAAATAGCATAGCTTATTCTCAATTAACTACAGGCTTCGATTTCTTTTCCCAAGATCAAGCAGGCAGCAATAAGTGCCCACTGGATGCATTCAGTCCCAGATGAAGACATACTGCTTAAAACTCAAGAGGATATTTCTCCCCTTTCTCCAGACCAATAAGGTCAAAATTCCAGGAGCTGCAATTTAAATATTTATTTGAAACTATTTCTAAAGAGCAGCAGAGGATGGCTTCAATGAAGACATCAGGGGGTTTTGACACAAAATTGCAATATTAGGAGTTAAAGAAAACAAAGGGAGAGACTAGGCTCCTTTAGGTTTGCTGGCAGGACATGCAGATCTCATTTTCCATTCTAAAGAAACTCCTAGTAAAAGAGCTTGGACTGAGTGTGGTAGAAGGTGCAAGTTCAAACAGAGGTCAACACTGTGTCAAGTTCCTGCAGACTTCCTAACTAGAGCCATGAAATAAAGTTCAGCATAACACCATGAGCACTACAAATTGTGGACCGTTGTTTTTTTTAAGCCAGGCATTTACCCAGATTCTTCTACTGAAAGAACTCTTCTAGTTAAAGTAAGCCAGAAAACCAATTTAATTTCACTTCTGTTTCTTGGGCCAGGGAAAGTCTGGGAACTTTAACCCAGCACTACTCTAAGGTAAAAGAGGAACTTTCCAGTGGGAAAGTGTAGACAATATCCACAAGCATCTAGCAAATAGACTCACGCAGCAGTGCTATTATCAAAGATGTGAAGCAATAACTGCCTTGGCCAAAAATCGTCTCATCTCTAGGGAGGAACTTCAGCTTTTAGATCTGATATCTAGATCTCTGCTTACCTAACTGTATTACTTAACCAGAAAATTGCTTTCAACCATGAGGAAAGACCCTGAAAAGAAGAGGTAGAACACCAAACCAAGCACTCTAAGCAATCCTGGCAAACATCCCAACCCAACGCTGCAGTATCCGAGCGCCTGCTAGAGCAATCTTTATCAGAAAAGATGCAAGGTCAAAACGCAATGCAGCTGAAGGCCACCCTAGAAGGGACCTACATACAGCCAAACTGGAAGAAAAGAATATAAGCTGGTACTACTAAGCCCAGTCCTGACAGGACACCCTAAGTATTAAGACACCTTTTACAGGCTTCTATCCTAACCAGCAGCAAAGATTTAAGCTAATGGAGTGTCTCTGCTTTTTACTAACTCTAATAATTACTGGAAAGGGGGTGAGGGAAATCAGTTTGTTTAACTACCTATCACCTGCATTGGCTGGCTGTGCCTTTTGATCTTACTGCCTTTGGAGTGTCAGTAGTTTTTAAGCTGCCACACGGCATAATCTTTCATGGCTGTTAATAGCAGACCATTATTACTGCCTTTTTTCCTGGTCTCAGTATATGCATCTAGGTAAAACACTCCTTTCATTTAATGCACAGCAGGACTACAACTGCTACCTCAAAACATTCCAAAACATGTCTAAGAAAGTAGCAAACTAAGGCACTGAAATGCAAATGTCAAACATCTTCCACAAAAAACATTCACCTCCCAACATACATTATAAAGAAATGTGTTGGTAAGTACTGTTGGAGTCACCTTCATTTTCCAACTCCTCTCTGTTATTGATGGTTCACACACTGTCCTTTTTAAGTACAGAATTTCTCAACTGGTTTATCCTTCACCCACAACCACAGACATTGTCTGGACTTCTGACGTCTCCTTTGAAATGAAAGAAAAATCTAAAAATCTTACTTTGTTTAAAGGGGAGCAAAGGACAATGGCAGAAAACTATGGGGTTTTTTCATATGGGTTCACAGAGCTTTCACAGAGTGGTAAAAAGCATACAAAGAGTATTTTATTTCACTTTCATAGCACAGTTCTGCTTTCCACATTATAGAAGAAACACTGAATTCTCCATTACCAGTTAAGGCAGGTTTGGGGCTTTATTTCCAGATTAATATTGTCTTTTCTTCATTGAAAGCCTTCCTTGAAAATCATTCATGTTTTGTTTGTGGTTATTTGGTTTGGGGGGGTTCTTTGGGCTTTTTTCAAATAAATTCCTTTGCAACTACATTGAAATAAACAAATCCAAATACACTAAAGCACAGTCTTTCATTCTCTGCCTAGAAGCAGGTAACTACATTTCATCTTATTTACCTTCCTGTCCTTTTCTCCTTCTAAAAGAAAACAAGGATTTCCTTGATCTCAAATCAAGGTACATTTTAGAGCTCTCAAGCCACAGATGAAATAGCAAAAAAACAAATTCAATGATTAAATTCAATCTGTGAACCATCAGTAGCAGAGCAGAGTAAAAGGTAGTGTTGGACAGACTGAGAAGTCAGCAGTATTTCTTATTCACTTAGAAATCCAACAACCAACCAAAAACAATAGGAAGGAAAAAAGCATCAAGCACAACAAATAACTGGTAAATTGAATCCTGGTAAGTCTCTAGATAAGTTTGTCTGCTACGAGGATTTCCAATTGCCAGGTACTTTATAGACCAGGAAAAAGACAGCTCTTTAAGACCTGGGGACTTCCAAGCCTCAGATTGTCTCAAAAAGCTGATTCTCACCACTGCAGAGTTCCTAGCACTTCTTAGGAACAGGCAGGGCAGGTACATCAGGTATCTGTTCTGAGGAAAAGCATTCAGCCAAATTATGCTTTGACTCTGGCCAAGACACATGCATGAGCACAGCAGAAGGTATGATTAAGACTGGCAAGATGCTTAATTTTCTTTCATTGATCCAAATAGCTTGCAGATCAGATTATGCTGCAACCAGAATAAGAGCTAGATTTCAGCCTTGTTTTCCCCTTCCATTTAGAAAATTACAGGTAAGTCCACCAACATGCTCAAAAAAAGACTGCATATAAACTTATTCTAACACCTGTTCAAAAAAACCAAAATGGTCATTTACCCCTTCCTTCTTCCTCCCGTGCCTCTCCAGTGTTCCCTTTCAAAAAAGGGGATAGTCTTATTTTACCAGGCCTTCCCTCAGAATTATTTACTTCTGACATGAAATCCCTTACTCCTACATCTGTAAGTCCAGAATTATATCTGCCTTTTTATAGCGTGAGGCATCAGGAATGCCTTTTATTTTCCAAAGTTAAGCAAGTAATTAATTAAATCCTCAGCTTTACTTTGATAATACACATAAAAAGATTAACAGGAATTTGTTTGTCTGCAGATTGGAGAAAAAGTAACTTTTCTTCCTTCTTTTGCACATCTGCACCAATATTCTGAGAAACGCAGTGCAATTTTTTATTTCCCTAAGTGGCCACCTCGGTATTCTTTCTGGATGCTTGGATCAGAAGGTTGAATGTGTGCATTTTTCTTTTACGGCATTGGCAGAGTCATCACAATGCTGTTTTAGAGATTACAAAGTACATCTATCCACAACCATTCTGGACATTTCTAGCACTACAGTTCCGTTTCCTGCATTCAAGGTCTGTAGTTTCCATTTAAGTCACATGGACAAACTCAAATACCTCGCTTGCCTTAACAGCTTTATTTGGCTTCACCCGCAATACTTCCACCACCACTACTACACTTATGAGCACTTTTGAGGGTAGAGTATCAAGTATTTCCACTGCATAACATTAAGAAGTGCAGCTGACAGTACCTAAGGGCCATCCGGAATTCAGTGAACTATTAACTTATAATCACTCAGGGTAACAATTTATGATTTGCCCTGGCAGGTAGCTAAGCCAAAGGGCTCTGAATTTGTAATGCAGCTTTATTTCAGAGAATAAAGTTACCAGGTAATCTTAAGACAAGTACTTCCGCTATCCCCCAAGTAGTTTAGAAAATAACCTATTGTTATTATTATTATAACACGTTATGTTGTGTTTGTTTTAAAAATCTTATGCAGTATCTTCTTATATACTGAAGGAAGGAATATGAACACATGCAAGATTTTATTTCCATTCACCTGTTTTGCAGGCTTCTGACTGTCTGGTAAGTTGAACCATCCTATACCTTTCCAACCATATCAAAAAACCTCATCAGCTTCTCTTTTCCCACACACACTTGTACAGTACCATGCTACCCAGCTGTATTCCTTTGCTGCTAGGATTAGTGGCTTCAGAATCTGTAGTGGTGAGAGACTTACACTGGTCACTCGACGGTAGATCTGCGCAGCATTTTGGCACTCGGAATAAGGATACTCAGACGTGGCCATCTCTAGCATACACATCCCAAAAGCATATACATCAACGGACTCATCATATTTCTCCTCATACATCTCGGGGGCCATGAACTCTGGGGTACCTTAAATTAAAAGAACGATTCAGACTCTAAATGGCTCAAAGCGAGCAGAGGCTGCTGGCGTTACTCACCGCAGGGGGAAGTAGATGGGCAGACCTGTGAGACAAGAGAAAGTGGAGGCAAAAAGAGGGAGGAAACCTTCAGTCACTCTGTTGCATCAACATACCTTGAGTCTTCCATTGCAAGGCCTTTGTGGAATAAGAATGGCATGAAAGGACTGATGCATTACCTGGGTTTTGTATGTTAGCTAATAGAAGTACCAAAACAGATTGAATTAGGCTAGAGTCAAATGGAGGAGAGGAGATAAGCAGAGGGGAAGAACAGTAGACTAGCCATAGGCTGCAAACCAAATACTAAGGAGAGTTAAGACACTTACCTTTTCTCCCTGTAAGAAAGGAGGCAGATTAAACTTTTAAAAATTACCCGGATGCCCTCTGCTGCAAAAGAAGTAGTATCGGCAAGAGCCCACGGCTAGTCTCTGACTTGGTGCTCTATATCAACTTTTTGAAGTAGAGTGGTTTGGGAAAGGCCTTGCAATGAAAAACTCCATTGTCATAAATGTAAATCCTCAGGAAAAAAATGATAAAAAGTAATTTTCTCCAAAGGCCACTCACCAGAGCCCTTTTCTTCACATACTTACCTTCCCACCTGCAGTATATTTATAGGCCTACTGCAGATACAGGCATTAGTGAGGGACATCCTACAGTCAAAAATACTCAGAAATACAGAGAGATTGAGTTACAGGCATAGAGCGCAAGATTCAACAAGTCCCATTTAAATAGTGTGCAGAAAATGTTTGCCCACTGAAGCATCACAGTGTTCCCTCTGTAAGCAAAGGGACTGCATGGTACGATCAGTTTTAATTTAAGCCAGAGATGCAAGTTTGCTTTTTGCAAATTTAAGCACAGAATTATTTCCTGCAGACACCACATTCAAGACAGTTTACAGATCATTCTACAGCCACATTACTCGCTTTGACGACGCTAAACCAAATGAGATGTATTTGCAGTCATTTATCCAAAGGCTAACTGTTAACAGATAGGTAGATACAAAGTGGTAATCTGCCAAGGATAAATTACAGGATAAGTCAAGTAAGCTTAAGAAAATGGGGTTTTTTTGACACTGTAAACTTTTCTTTCCTATTAATACTTTGACGTGGTTAAGAAGCAGGAAATATTTCAGTGACAGCTTGCAAGACAATTTGCAGGTATACACCATTGATCCCATCTAATCTAGCACAAGACTGTAGAGTAATACCGCATTTTAGCAAGTTCTAAATACTGAGAGCAACTTCATTCCCTGCAGTCTATCTACCCAACTATAAAAACAAAGCTGATAAAACCAATTCTTAAACGAATTCACAAGACTATACTAGTTCCATCAAACCAATTTCTGACAAGGTTAATTAGTGGATACATAAGAACAGAGCAAGTATAAGGCAATACTTCCCCAATGCATCCTCCTAACTTACATAAATCCACATTCCATAGATTTCCTGAGAAAGGCATATACCACAGGCTGACTGTGATATAAAAAAAAATGTATCTACTTTCTTTGATATACCTCATTTTCTGATTGCTTAAAGTGTAAGAGATTTAATATTAAACCCTGGTGACAAAATAAAAACTAGCTGTATAAATTAATGCTAGATTAAAAATCAAAATACTGTTTGGTCACCAAACTGCATTTGTATATTTAGTGAAGCATAACATTAAACCTGAGAGTTGTATGTAGTCAAGAGTGGTTTTATCAACAATGTTACACTAAACTGTTGGGCAGGGCAACGAATTTATACTCCAAAACACATGATGTTCAATATGTAATCTCATCATATCATCAGAACAACCTCAACAGTCAAGAAACAAAGCCGACACATTTTCAGCCTTTGACAGTGTACCTTTGGAACCACATTTTTAAGGAAAGCTCTTAAAAGACTAATGTTTCCAAAGAGGTAGACTGGCTCACCAGCCTCCAGAACAGGAGAGGCTTACCTATCACACTTTTGGCAAAAGAAGCTCGTTTCAAGGTTGCCAGGCCAAGGTCTCCAATCTTGACTGATCCAGTAGGGCCAGTAATGAAGATGTTGTCACATTTTAAGTCTCTATGAATAATGGGAGGAGTGCGTGTGTGTAGAAATTGCAAGCCTTTCAGTATCTGACGGCACCAGCTTCGCAGTACTTTAATCTTCATCACTTTAAATCTTTTCAAATACCTAATGAAAAAAAAAGTAGCAGCAGATTAAACAGGTTCTGCCAATAAATAGTAGATTGTGCTGCTTCATTTGCTGTTCTGGGAAAAGAAAGCAGTAAAAAAAATTTAAAGAGATGCATGACCAGCATGGAACCTAGCTACTACAATCTCAAAACAAAGTCACGTTCAATTATTCTGTGGTAGCGTTCTGTCTCTTCTGCATATCCACTTAATCAGGAGAGAAATCCTTGATGAAAGCCTCGTACCAATGCCAATGAAAAATGCAGTATATTAATCCCTTTTACTTAAATTTCTTCACTTTAAAAGAAGATTTGGAAAATCAAGCTGCTAGGAATAATCCTGCTGTGAAAAACAGATCTGTAAGAGGGACACAGTTCCAGAAGGAAATCAAGTCTCAAACAGAATGTAAAGACAGGCACAGGAAAAGGAAGGAGAGAAACTGAAGGAGGTTCTGGATCACATCAGCTACCACTTGAATTCTTGCTACTGACCCAATCCTCATTCATCTCTGTAGAGCCTGTTCCAAAGATCACATGTCAGGGGCACTTCAGTTCAGCATCTGGAATCCCTAATTACATTCTTGGTTTCAAATATGCTAGTCTAATGCCAGCTTCTTACTGCTAAAGGACCTGGGCCCAACCAGCACCCAGCATCCTGCAGTGTTGCTGTCATTTTTCCATAACATTGTCATGAGCAAAATCACATGCCACTTAAAGGCAGAAACCATTTTAAAATGGAAGCATATATAAATACATAAAAGTACGGACATCCCTACTATCCAATATGTTCAAAATTTCCACAGTATCACAGGATAATGCAGACTTGAAGAGACCTCAGGAGGTCCTAAGTCTAAATTTCTGCTCAAGGAAGGTCCAGCCATGAAGTTGGACATTTTTACTCTGGGCTGCATCAAGCCAAGTTTCCAATATCTTCAAGGATGGAGCCTACACAATGTCTTGTGGCAATCTGGTCTACTCCTTGACTGCCACCACTTAAATAGCTTCTCCTTTTATTAGTCTAAATCTCTTGTTTCCATTTATGCCTGTTGTCTTTAATTCTCCCAATAAGCACCACTGCAGCCAGCCTGACTCCTTCATTCACCATGGGAGGCTGTTGTTAGGTCTTCTCCAAAAGATCCTCCTCTTCAGGTTGGCCAAGGCAAGTTCCCCCAGCTTGTCCTCAAAGAGTAGGTACCCCAGCACCCAACCACCTTGGTGGCCCTCCACTGAACTTCCTCCTGCTTTATCAACGTCACACTTGTGTATTTTACACTGCAGCAGCCAACTCTTAAAAATAAAAATATTTGATCTTTGCCCAGAATACAAGCAAAGATGAGAACAAGTGGCTTAATAGCTAGATGTAATTAACAGGGACAAACTGGAAACAGTTTGGCTTTCTGTCTCAATGGACTTTTTTTTTTTTTCTTTTTTTTTTAAGCAGGAAGGCTGCTGACCTATAGCATCTCAGGTCCAGGAGCTACAGGAAACTGTACTAAGCTAGCAGAGGTAGTTATGAAGGTGTGTGTCCTACCAGATAGCTGAAACATTCATTTAAAGTGGATCAGGAACAAAGACTACAACAGCCTTAGACAAAACCAGTGGCCGAGACCTAGGTCAGATCAAAAATTGTCATTAATAGTAACCTTAAGACTTAAAATAGACAATTATTTTTTCCAATATTTTAATTTCATGATAGCATACAATACCAGAAAGCAGTTAAATTCTTCACAATGGAGTTGTAGAACTTCTCCATTGGTATGCAGAAATTCAGGGACTTTTCTTCATGAAAAATTAGAAGTTTGCCCAAGACAGCATTTGCAAAGAACCAGTCCACAATATTTTAGCATTATTTATATGTATATATGTCTAAACATATACAAATACAAAAAAAAAGAGGAAAGTTTACTTTAAGACATCTCCACACTTTTCTTCTGTTCACTTTTTTACATCAAATGATAAGAATGTCTACGTCCCAAGTCTCAAAACAAGGAAGGTATTACTTGTATTAAATAAAGGCAACGTAAACATACTGAAAACAAATACGGAAGTAATAGTAAGCCAAATACTATAAGCAAACACAAGTGTGCAGTGTAAATCTAGGAATAAGACACGTGTACATCAAATAATGATATTAAGAGTGTCACATCAGAGATTTCCCATATCCCAATTTACCTGTCAAGTTTCAAGCGAAGTGGACAAGAAAAACCAAATTGCATTTGTAACACAAACTACAATAGTGGGGAAAACACCCATCCAGAAGTCTACCGTTTAAAAAGATTATCAATTAAAAAGTCTATTAGTTCTTCCTGGATAAAAATTCCTTCATACTTCACAGTATAAAACAATCCTATAGCCAGCAAATTTGAGGTATCTCTTCCTACCACGAGCCAACTTCATAGTTGTCTATCATTACTTTATCATCTTGCTTATTCCACTACACAGCAAGCCAATTCAAATACCAAAATCTGTGAAGGGGAGAAAGGAGTGAAAAAGGGAGAAAGTTAAATCTAACACTATGTATTTTAGCATAAAGTGAGGTAACTTTAAAGGCATCTGTACAGAGCTGTAAAACCTTTAATTTATTACTGCTCTGAAAACAGCATATGAAGCAAGAGATCTATTATTTTATCTGAAATACCTTAAACAATCTCAGAAAAGTCTTCCCTGAACCTATGGCTAAAAAGAAAGTTGCAGTATCATTAGCCATCCAGTACTATTTCAAGAGACAAACATTCCATGTAATTCCAGTCCAGGCTCCCAAAGAGACATTTTTTTCCCTTCCTTAAGTATGTCCATTTGTGGCTATCAATAAGCATCATAAAAACACAAGACCGTCACAAGCTATTTTAACCAAACAGATTGCAAATTGTTTCCAGCTCCTACAGTCTGCTTACACATTTAGGATTTGAATGTTTCTCCAAGACTTAAATAGATACTAAATTAAGACGACGACCCGCAATCCCTGAATTTCAAGTGCTGGCAGTTTTGTTTCCAGTAGATTAATGGTGACTAGATGCTGCAAACAAGCTCACAGCTCTGCAAGTTTCTACACTGCAAGGCAGAGGCACGATTTCAGTGTAACTCCTCAGAGGCTCCACATACCACTAGAGGGCCCTCGCAGCAGTTTGATCTGCCGGTGTCTGCTCTTAACTCTGCCTTAAAAATAGACCTAGTTTCACTCAGGTACTTCACAGGTTGAAATTGCAGGCATCTGCATACTTCCAGATTTTTACTAGGTATTACTTCATGAAGTTTCAGCTAACCTTATAGGTAGTGGGTTTGGTGGGCTTTTTTTTTCCTTTTCATGTATTATTTGTGCTGTAGTAACACCTAACACCTCCCCAAGGAGGCGAATTAACTTGTGCTTTGAACTTCACAAGCCAGTTCGCACTAAATGGAAGGCAACTGGAGAGGAAAATGAAGGATTCTGAGAAGTTAAAATAGGCTTTGTCTTCCTGAGATCTCAAAATCTGAAAAAGTTTTCTGCATGTGCTTTCTAGGACATCACAAGGAAGAATATGACAAGTTCGCTAATTTAAAGGATGTTCCACCATACTCAGCAGTGCTGGTAAGACTCTCCTGAAACAAGAATTTCTCTAAAGAAGTTTAGCCCTCAGCAAAAGGGCTCTGCTCTTATCTATTTTGTAATACCGTCTATTCCTAGTGCTCTGATTTTGTGCAAATGATTCTTATATACTTTGATATGCCTTAATTTACTTACGTTTTCAATGTTCCAGATGTCATGAGTTCTGTCACAAGAACAATACACTTTTTCCCTTTGACTGTAGACTCCCAGGAATCATAGAACCTGACAATATTGGGATGCTGAAGCCCTTTCAGCATTCCAGCTTCCTCTTTAAATCTTTGTCGCTCTGACTTGGACAGCTTCCGATCCTAATGAAAAAGAAAAGGTACGTCAGAAAGTTTGGCTTCATTTCTTACTCAATTAAACAGCAACTTCAAATAAAAAAAAAAGTTGGGTACAGTCAGTGAAAAACTAAGAATTGGCAGTTTTAAACATAGCTTTGTTTGCAATTACCCTCAAATACTGTACATGGAGGGTATTTTATTATAGTCTTTTTTTATCATATGTTTTTCCTTCCAACCTGATTGCTCTCAGAGATAAGAGCTGAGAGTCCGTAGATTATCTCCTCTTCCCCTACTCTGAAGGCATTACTGGACTTGAGGTGCAAGGTAGATATAACGCCCTCAAATACTCCAGTGTTCAAGAGTAGGCAAAATTGGATCAAAGCATCTCAGGTTGTAAATAATCTTCAGATTTTCTGATGTCTATAATAGATTAGATTAACACTCCATATAGGGAGTAGAGTATCAAACCTCTCTAACACACAGCACAAATGTATAACTATAGAAGAATAAGGGAATTAGTTGGATTTTCTTTGATTAAAAGCATGACCTTATGACTGAGCAAGTTTCCTGTAATCTAGCATCAAGGAAAACAAAAGCATAACTCATACTAAAGACAGAAAGCAATCTTGGCCAGAAACAGATCATGAAAAAGCAATCCTGGACAATACTGTTGTATTATCTACCAACAACTGGCTATCAAGTATCATCAAGACTCTGAGCAGCTCTTACCAGAATAATCTGCACATCTCAGGAGAAAACAGTCTCCTTGCGTCATTCAATTGCATTACCAATGCATGGTCGCATTAGTCAGACTGATCAACTAACATAAATCAGACCCATATGCAGCTTGCACTAAAAAAAAGCATTTCAGGATACATGTAGTGCCCAGAATTTTATAATCATTGTTTCTAGCAGTTATTTAGGAATAACCTGTGACCTCTGTCAAATCTGAGTAATAATTTTACATCACTTAATTCTCTATTTCATTTTCAATTAAAAGGAGGTAGTAAAATCAGGCAGGTTTACTTACACTGCTCACAGCCTCCTTTTGTCCTTCAGGCAGTAATTATTCCTCAATTTATAGGTACTGTGTTTTCTCAATACCATTCAGCATGCTAATATCTAAACCATACTATATTAACTTAGAAAAAGTTAACAATCTAAGAGGTTCACAGTATCTCTGGACATGGACAAACTTCATTTCCAGATAAAACTCCAGTTTTCGGAAGTGTAAAAGTCTTCAAGGCAGGTTTGAAAGCCCCTCAGGGATCAGTAGTTTATTAGCGACTATGAATGTAAATCACACACACACTTTCACATTTACTTAGGAAGATGCCAAATACTTAAGTCCCACAAATTCAGTCTACAGACACCAAGAGCATTCAATCCTGCAACTATTTCCTTGAAAGTATTACTTGAAATGGAAGTTATACTTCCATTTGAGCTACCTTTACCCACCCCAATAGCTTTCCTCTCATTACAATAAACAGGGTAGCACAAGTTCCATTCAAAAGCAGCTAACCTTGACTGCTACAAACAGCTGTTGTACAGAAGAGCTGGGAGCTGCAACAGGTACATCAGTCAGATCATACGCACATGCTTCTAATAAACATTCAATGCTTCAAGCAATGCAAAACTACAAAAAAACCCTCTTAAAATAAAGCAATCTCCTCAGCCTCTGCATTTGATCCATATAATCCACATTTTAAGACAACCAGTGTATAGCTGTAAATACAATTGTTATAAATGGTAATTAAAACAGGGCTACAACAATTACTTCTTATAAGACTTAAAATAAGCTATGTAATAGGAACATCTGCACTTTTGTACAAAATCTTAATTTTTGACATAAATTTGGATTAAATTTCCTTTATTTTGTGCATTCTGACAAGTTATCTACCACATACACTACTAACGAGTTTTAGACTACACTTGACATTAAGTTGACATCTTAATCTCTGCAAACCTAATCTCCCTTACAGGCTTTATTCAGTTTTCCCCACCACTGTACTACCAACTCCAAATAGAAAATAACAAGTGGCGATCGCCCTTATCAATGAACAGACACTCAACCAGCACATGTATTTTGACTCATTTCTCTTTTTGGTCGCAGCAATGGTAGCATCGAGTTCCTGCAAACATATCTGTGACATTCAAAATAGACACTCAACACTTAGTGCTGGCATTAGAAAAAAACACCAAGACAGTGACAAAATATTAACTAATGCAATGCTTCTTTGAAAGTCACAGTGCCCTAAGGATTTGGGACAAGTCTGGGTGCAAACGCCAGCCAACACATTTCAGCCAGGGAAGACAGCTATGTTTTTGCAACCAAGGAAACATCACACCCTTCAGCAGCAAACTGGAGCAGCAAAAGTGAACATTAAACAGAGCTGTAAGAAAAAGACAGAGAGGCCACTTATTTCGTAACACCAGTGATGTATACTACCTTTAACCACCCCCATTTCCTTGGATACACGACCCATTCACTTATCTGTAACAGTTATATTTCTTTCCTTAAAGGAATACTAATGCTAGGTAATAGAAAAGGGTGAATATACTTAAAAAAAAAAGCACCCCTAGCGTCCAGGAAAATGCTAGATCTCACATACAATGATATCGACAAAAGGAATCTGTATACACTATGACTGGTTATACTTGAACAGACTACATTCTAACACAACCTGCAGAGAGTTAGCCTAAAGGCTAACGTTTAATTTAAAACGACAACTGCACTTTCAGAACTTGAGTATTCCATTCAGCAGAACATTAAAACATTAATTAGACAGTAAGATTTCCCAAACTGCATAGAGATGGACTAGAACAAAGCCCATCCCAAATACTACATTTTGGCATACTTTGATATGTTAGTATGGGCAAATGTGACAACTTTATGCTCTTTCTTGTATGAAGAAGCAATTTAAGCAGTTACAGCTCTGGAAATATCACAATAAGCAAGAAAATAGAGCACCATATGTAATTGGCGAGACTGAAAAAATAGTGCTACTAGCCACATCAGGTATGAATACTCAGGGAAAGGCCGGTGAATGAGAACACCTCAGTATCACAAGAAATCCACACACAAAGTTGTTGTACAACAGAGCTGTAGCAGACAAAGAAGTGATCATCACTTAATGAGAGCTTAGAAGACCAATTTTCAAGAATTTGGGAAGGAGACAGCTTTCTCAAAGCTCAGTTATAAGTATATACTCAAAGACCTCATAAAGGCCAGATGAATCTTTCCACAAGACAGCCACTTGGGTCAATATTTGTATTCACTGTGTCCTCCGAGAAGGAGTCTACAGGAATGAATTTGCTGTTTTCAAGAAAAAACAGAGGTTCTGCAACAAAGCATAAAATTGATTAAACAAATGTAATGTTTTCTTTGATTTTTATTTTATTTTTAAATCAAACAGCCAGAAACTAAACCAAAAAGAAAGGCACATAAGATTCTTTTCTGTAAGCTTGGGAAACTTGAACAATTTTATAAAGAAACCATGACTTTCAGAACAATTGATAACATACAGCTTGATATGCGATCCTTCAAAGACCAATTTGTTTCAGAATTCCTGCTAGTAACATTTAAAAAAACTGGACACCCTCCCTCCTCCTCTTCCAGTCATTTTTTTTATCATAATGAGGCAACCTTAGGCAGACAAGACAAAGTCCTAAGTCCAGAAGTTAGCAAATCACATTCTTGTACCTCAGTCAGTACATGCTGAGCAGATATAGCCCAGATATTTAAAAATATACAAAGCTGTCAAACCGTAGAAGCTCTTGCTTCCTAAAATGGATTTAACTATCCCATAAAATGGCCAGCATTGTTCTTCCTGAACTGATAGCTTCCCTAGAGGACTTAAGTGTCACACCCCAATCACTAGACTGCCTGTCGAACAAACTGAAACAGATGCATCAAGCCCACTCCGTTCATTTCATTCATGCCTTTCCACCTACATTAAATTGTTTTGACAAGCCAGGACAAACAGCAAGGCTTCTCAACACGTGACCTGTGGCTCTGCAGTGCCAGGGGCCTGAACGGAGACAGGCAGCAAGTGAAACAATTGTTCGGCTCAGAACGATTCAATAAGCTTTTCTTGGCTGTTTCCATTTATCTGTGTAATTCCCTACTGATTTCTGTTTGTCAGGGAAGAGCTATCAGAGGTGTTTACATTACACAATGTAAAACAGAGACCTTGGTCATTCATGATAAATCTTGTATAGGTGTACTCTTTCACTGTTATACTTAATTTAGAAGAGTAGGAATTATGCACAGAACTGCTACTACCCTCTTTCTGTTCCTAAACCTAGGTGCCTTATGTAAATGCAAAAAGACCCAAAACAAAACAACCCACCTACCCCCAAGACTAGCTATTTCTCCAAGCCACACAAAGCAAAGCTCATCAGCAAAATACGCCTATATTCTTTTGACGATTTTTTTTCTCCCACTCAAGGCTTAATATCTATTCAGCATCCTTAAGGAGGAAAGAAAATACACTTCTGGCATCTAAATTAAATTTCAACTTGGTTGCTCACATACCCATTCGGTCTTAGTAATTTCTTAAATGTTTTCCTTTTCTAACTTTTCACAGCCCTTCTGAGTTCTGTCCCACAAACATAGTGACAAAAACCCCAATCATATCAGTAAAGCACATCACACCACCTCAAGCAGTTGCAGAGCCTGGCTCAGACACCTGAAGCAGCAGGAGAGTTGCCTTAGCAAGGCATTATACTCTCCTCGGCCCATGCATCTGTTCTTAATTTGGATCTGGCTCACCTAAGGGTCTCATCTCCACTGTCCATTTTTACTGACACCAAGTGGCCCAAGGTAAACCACAGGATAATTTAGTTGGCATTAAATGGACACAGTTAGGCAAAAGAGACACACTGTGCTTCATTCAGATACATGCTGCAGTACATCAAGTAAGTGGATAGCAACAGAAATATTCTGCATGGAAGGAACCAAATTTGCCAACTCATGGTGCAAATGCTCAAATCTTAATGTACAGAACAAACGAAGAGTATTAATAAAGAGGAAACAGAGAAAGACTGGATGCTACCTACAACACACCAGTTTTACCAGCTTTCTGCATTTCCTACTGCTAGTTCCAGAAAGGTTATCTGGCTGCATTGCAGGGATAATGAGCAGGTTGTCAGTTTGGAATTTTTAATTACACTAGAACAACACTCTGCAGCTTTTATCCAAAGAGATACACCAGAAAGCAAACTACAAAACTTAGTAGCAATGAACTGTCTTCAAGTGATGCACTCAGAAAATGTATAGCCATGACAGACTTCAAAGCGCTGTTGAATTACAACCAAGGTAAATTATCTGCCTGTGCCGAGTTACACCAAACAGCTTTTACCAAGCTTTCCAAATGTCTGAAAATCTGAGGGGAAGACAGTGCTGCTCCCGGTCTATTATTCAGAGGAAGTAGTAGTATACAGAAGAGACAAATGTTCTTCTGTGTGCATTTCTGCAGTGTATGAGAAAGGCTTTGCAAGCCTTTTAGGCAAGGTTAATGAGGGGTCATCAGAGGAGAAGCTAGCAAGACTGCGCTCTAATATTCAGTGCTGCTAATGGAACTGAGGCTTTGTGGGCTCCAGTGTTCTCATCCTGAAAAAATCTAGCAGCTAAGAGGAAAAATGAGCACAGTGACCACTGAGCTAGGTTAACGAAATATCAACAAAGAATGCACTGAACTAAAAAAATCACCCAGCGTTACACAGTTGGTACCAAGAAATGGAAGTTTAAGTGCACAAGAATTGCATCTACTATTCTGTGTCAACATAAAGCACTTCAGACTTTCCAGCATTACAGATTGGGTAGGAAAGAGATAAAAAAAGAAAGGAGAGGGAAGAGACTGTTCGAAATGCATCCCTGTACAGCAACAGACATGAAAACTGATCTAGGATCTTTACAGATCCTTCCACCAGTATACCTTTCTAGAAACCATTGAACACAAAAAACTGATTAAATGGAGCTGAACAGCTGCTGCTCCAAAAGTATGCATGGGAGGTCTGTCTTTTCTAATTTGACAGTAGCATTTCTCAAATGCTCAGAGTATTCAAGCACCCTGCTTGAGAGTTTAATTGTATAATACTAGGTTTGTAAAGTCACCTTAACCTTTAGCTAACCAGAGAGTAAGAAATCAGGTCTGCAGATCTAATGGAATACATTCAGGCTTCAGATAGCTCCTGCTTCATGCATGCTACAGTTCTCCTACCATCCAATACCTTCCATGGGCAAGACTCTACACAAGACCGTAAGGCTTGATCCGGAAATTTGCACTTAAATAATCTGGGGGCTCTCAGCACACTGGGGAAGATAGTCAGCTGCCAAGATCACCAGCTGCTCAACAAAGAGTTCAGAAAAGTAATACATTAAAACTGTGACTACTGAGGACAGCAAGTGCCAGATTAGGCCACTCTGAAGTGATATAATATAGGAAAAGTAACTAAGAGCTGCTAGAACATAGCTGTCAATGCTTCCAGGCTGCCTTCCACACACGTATGGAGTAATCTATTAAAGCAGACTGCCCTGCTATGCACTGCTTGCTCTTTAGATAAATCAAGCATTATTTCTCTCCCCAAAAATGCATGCATTTGCCATGAGATTGGGGAGGGAGGGAAGGGGGTTGTTCTAAAAAAAAAAAAAAAAAAAAAAAAAATAGGGTGGGGGGAAAAGACCAAGCCAGAAAAGCTTACTCGCCAAAGACAAAACCAAAAGAAGAGTCAGGCTTCTGTGCCATAAAGATACAACATCCAAAATCCTCTTTAGCTTTCAGGAGGCTAGGTATGTACCAAGCCTGAAACTCCTTAACTACTCCTCCCAGGTCATACATGCCCAGAAAAAGCCCTGCAAAGACTTTGAGAAAGTTTCTAAGAAGAAAGGGTTTGCTTGCTTACTACTTCACTGTTGCTTCCTTATCCACACTTAGGGAATTCAGAAATCCAGACCAATCTCTGCAGCTGCACATAGTTTGGGCAAAGGGAAGAATATAACACGCCCTCTTCTTGGCATAAGACTGCAGGAGTCCCAGAACATGACTTAAAATGGAAGGAAAGCAGGTAATCATTTCAATACCAAAGAAACAGTAAGCAAGTCTAAGGAAATTGGTATTTCTGCATTCCAGATGCTGGTAATCTGTACTTTTCAGTCCCTTTCCTCCTCATCTTAGTTTGAAGATGGAAGACAAAAATTCCTGGGGATGGGTAGTAGACTGAAACCCAAGTTAACCCTCACTTACTGAAAGCACAATTTCACGTTGCTGCTTGGCAAGACTTCACAAGTAGTTTTATACATGCTACAGACAGCCTTTGTGAAGTGTGCTAATAAGCTTTAGACAGATAGCATTAAAGTATAATATACATGTCTAACACAATGCAAAAGAGCAGGCTTACAGTTATCTGTTATACCTTTTAAAGTTCCTGCATAAGGGGTATATTTTTTGTAGGCTTCCTCCTACACAAGGCATTCAAAATGTTTTAAGCTTCAGGAAAACACACAAGCAGTCATGGTAAACAAAAGTTTGGGGTATTATTCACATTAGTCATACAGTTTCCTGGTCAAAAGCATCTACCCCTACCTTCTCTTCTCTATTTCCATTTCTGGCATTTCAATGCACAACAATCTCCTGGGTAGCACAGCACAAAATTCATTAAAAGATGCAGGCAGTCAAAAACAAGCCAAACAATAACATTGCTTCTTCTCCTTTCTGCTACCAGTGATCCAGGTAAGTGACACAGTAATTGTAGGCAAGTTTATTGCTTCTGTTAGAAGGTCAAGAAGAAACAGATTACACATCCTGACAGAGATGATGCTTGGGTAAACTGATGGCAGGAGGAAGAAAAGGAAGAAAATTAAACTCCCAGTGATCAGAGAGAAGGGGAACAAACAGAAGCCTTTATTAGTCAGGATTTTGTCTGAAGAAGTCAATTATACATATTCGGAAAGAGTAGACAGCTGAGTAAGCTTCAGAAAATAAGAAATACAACTTTGTCTTAACACTGAAGGGGAAGTACTGGCAACTAAAGCCTATGTAGGGGACTGAAAGATATTAGCGCTGCTCCCCACTTTATCCTGTGATCGCTTGTCCGTTTTGATGAAGCAATGATTCATCACCAGAGGGGAAGGGAGAAAACATCACCAATAATTATATTCCTCTGATGTGGTCACTTTCCATTCTTACATATGCAACAGCACCTCTGCCATCAGCAGCAGCATTTAAAACACCTAGTGGCAGCAATGTCATAGACTTAACCTGTGCGTGAAGACACGTGGTCAGCAAAAGTCTCAGGAACAGAAAAGGCATCAGAATTGAAGCTTTTGCTTGCCTGCATCAAGTTCTAGCATCATTAAGCATAACTGACCTGTAATTAGTCACAATTATATAGTCCTTCCAGGACTTCATCTGTTGGCTAAATCCTCAAGTTCACAGGATCCCGTAGTGCACAAGAACATTTTAAGAACAAGTCTATTGCTAGTATTGTTAAGGCTGTACAGGAAGCAGGCAGCAAAGAGTAACTAGAACATGCAAAACCAAAGATGCTTTAAAAAAAAAAAAAACCAGTTAAGAACACTGCTTCAGAGATGAGCTCACTAACTTGGTAAGATACAAAGCCATTCTGCCTCAGCTCCTCACACTGAGCAAATAGCAGAAGTGATAGCATTAGTTTAAGGAGCATACAAACACAATGTACATCGTGAACACAGCAGCAGAAAACTACTTGTTTCAATGCAGAACAACAGCAGATGAGAATGCTTCCTCTTCACATAAGATCGCAAGAAATATTAAAGTATTACTCCCAATAACAAAGTTTATCTTTTGTTACACTAGCACTAGGGCAATTTTTATTTTCAGCAATGCTAAATAAAGGCAATACACCACTACACTCACGCACTTCAATAACACGCACAATACTAGATGAAAGGCTCATGCCAACTGCTCACCAGAGATAGGCAGATGCAAGTATGCTGTCAGAAAACTGGGCAACCGACTATACCTCAAGTCCCTCTTTAAAAGACAACAACAGAGAAGGGAATACGTGCAACGACAGAAGGGCTAGAACAGTCTGTGTGGCAGGCAGACTTGCAAAGAATTCAGTCAGTGTAGATTTTTAGGTTTCCACTTAAATTTTAAGAAGCAGGAATATGACGTACCTGGCAGTAAAGCACTTCACTTTTCCCAGGAAAATCAAACATCAGCAAAATTGCACCACCTGTGAGTCTATATTGGAATACTAGCTTTTTTTGCAGACCTGTGCTGTGTGTGAATATACACACCGCTACAAATTGATAGTACTACTCTCCTCACTCTCTCACATCAGCACATTCACAGGCAAAGCAAGTAGGCCAGACTGAAGAACTGAACCAAATACCACTTCAACAACTAACAATGATTAATCAGTACATTGCCTAATACCACAATTTCCTTTGAGAAACGTTCACTCTTCAGAATGCAGTCATGAAAACTACACAACAGCTTCAGAGTAAAGTAGGAACTGCACTCATACTTCATCAAATCAATTACGAATTTTCCTTCAATCTCCACACAACCAGTAAGAGAAAAATTTTAAACAGTAATTATGAAACCTATGGCTTAGACACGTCCTCTTCTGGAATCTCTCAGGTCCTCAGGAATCTGGGCTAAGAATGGCAAGCAACTGTTTAGGCTTCTGTCGTTTCTATTCTAGGGTTGTTCTAGGCAGTATTTGTGTTTCCTCACATAGAAGTCTGGAAAAAGAGATGGCTAAAAGTTTTATTCATTTTATTCATCCTGAGAGGCTGAACACAAGGGACAGTAATAAAAATGCTGGGTTATAAAAAAATAATCAGTATTAGAAAAGAGTAGTCATATACTAACTTGCACTTTAAAATTGCTATTTGATCTCTGGAAGATAAATGGATAAGTTTGCTATCTGATACCAGTTCACAATAAGGCTTGTTTATTACATATGGCTTATTACAGAATGAAGTGTTAGCTGAATTGAATTCTTGATGAGCTATTAACCAGTTGGGCCATCTTGTCACTCAGCTCAGATGCCTCATTAAAAGTTTTAAAGCTCCTATCAATTCTCATTTTGCACTGAGATGCTTTATCAGTGAGAGGGAAGTTATACCAAATCATTTCAGTTTAACTTTACTATGAAAATACAGTTCTCTGTCCAGGGGATGACAATACTGCAGGAAAAATGCGTCTTCCACAATCCACTCTGCTTACCTTACAAATTTATTAACTCATTGCATCAAAGAGCAACTGAAGCTCTTTGTTACACGTATTTCTGTATGACCATAAGGGGCCTTTTATGAGTAGGTACATGCCTAGAACATCAGGGTGAATCCTTAACTGATTCCAACAAAGGTGCACCAATTTAGAGGATCAAAGAGACACTACAATTCTTCACCCTACATACTTCACAAAGCTATTAGCAAAAGGGAAGAGCTAGATATATCCACCTCTCAGTATGCTGAAAAGTTCCATCTATATGCTGGCTGAAAACCATACAGAAGAGTCAAAATGACTCCCAAGATTTACTGACAGCAGTCAAAGTAGGAGCTACACAAGGGCAGCTCCTGGGCCTCCGACTAGTTCCGTTGCAAAAATCCCAGCATAAAACCTACTGGCAATACACTTAAACTGCCTACATGAGTATTTAAGCAGCAGTCCCTGCAAGACTGCTGCCCCACTCCTCCAGTTACAAAATGAACTGACATCAGTCTACAGTATACATTAGCTTCAAGTTTACATACAACATGATACATATACTGCATATGCAGCCTGATGACGCTAGAGGAGCTACTCTTCGCAGCTTTGCTTCTTTTTCGGCAAACACATCCAAAAAAGTACTTTGTTTAGTTTACAGTATTGTGGAATACTCTCAGTTATGACAGGATGACAAACAAAGTGCAGGCCAAGTACTGGCAGCCAACAGAAAATCCTTACAATAATCCCTGGAGAACTCCATGCCAGACAGCTCTCATTCAGAGATAGATCTCTCATTCAGTCATCCTTCAGGGATCCATCCTATGTCCTCTCAAATAATTGTCAGGTGTTCTGCATGGTCTTGCAAGACAGAAATCAAAAAAGGGATCTCACGTACAGAAAGACTAAAGAGTTCTTGAAACAGTGAGTCTTATGGGGTGACCAAAATTTGCATTGTAGATGAGGTCTCAGGAATACCTTGCATAAATACTACTGCTAGCATTTCACAAACATGGAAGTCCTAAAACATACTGGAGGAACACTTGTTTTGATAAGTGATGCAGTCTTGTGATCTACTAGAACACCCATCTTCACCTCAGACTTCTCATAAAGGGAAGCAATAATAATTTTTCCATGCTTACCTGACAGGTCAACATATGAAATCAGGTTCTTGCACCACTTGCATGTTTATTGTAGACTTTCACAATGATACATTAGAGACATCTGTGTTTACAACACACTGCATACATCTCCCTTGGCAAACACCATACAAGATATAGATCTAAAAAGCTACTCAGAAGTCAGAAATATTTCAAACAATATCAAATGTACCACTAACATGTAAGCTTAGAAATATGCACCTAGGCTTTCACCGAGCAGAGTTGAGTTAGGAGAAAGAAAAAACTCGCATATTTAACAGTAGGTAGGTAGAGGGGTGAACAGCTAAGAATGGCATGATTAAACATATTCTGCACCCAGAATCATAGCTGGCTTTGCAGTTCAACCCCAAATAATTTTAAAATTAGTTAAATATAAAAGAAAACATAGTGCAATTGAAATGCAGATGGAGGGATAAGTCAGCTCCTGTTACCTAATGCACCACAGGACATAATACATAAAAACAGCAAGTATTTTGCTATACAGTAAATCAAGGTAACAATACACAGACCACTGACACAAAAGAACTATCTCTGTAAAAGCTAAAAAAACCACGCTTAAGTGTTGGATTGACCTGCAAGAAAATGTTTTGACAACAAAAATTTAGTTTTGCAAGATAGCTAAATGATTATCAACAAAGCAATCTCCAAAATGATTCAAAGCAGACAGCTAGGGAAAAGTGCTAGAGAAAGTTTAAAATGAATATTCAGGTGGCTTTTTTCTTGGAATTTAGAGACTACATATGGTAGTACTGCTATTGGCAAAGTTACTCAGTATTAAACTATGAGCTTTCTTTTTTCCTGCAGAATACAACTGGGACTATCCGGCGCCGCCAGAAGACCAAACATGACCTAGAAGACCTCAGATACTCACCATAACCTAACTATGAATCAGCTATTCAAACTATTACAGCTTATTCAAAAAGTCTGTTTCTCATTACATTGTGCTTTGGTCACATACTGTCTGTCCTTGGTCTGGTGCCACTTTATTCCAATTGTTTCAACAGGAACACACTGAAGGAATTTCTTGAAGAAAAACTGTAACATCCAAGATGTCATGGTTCAAAAAGCCTAGCTTAAATAGGTCATCACAACCTGCAATAAGTTTCCTTGTTTTCAATTTACCTCCTACTTTGTCACATTGAAGAACTCTACCTGCAGTTCAAAATTAATTTTAATTGTGAACTAAAGATCATCATTTTTTAAAGTTTAAAAACTCAAATACCCTTTTCCATACAGTGAAATGTCTGGTACTGTGCATCATATACCAAAACTATTAATGGTGGATCATGTTTAACACTGAAAAAGTTTCCTGAGCCAAAAAGTCATCTGAAAATATATTTAGCATCATGGCTCCATCTCAAAGATGTTCTTACACATTCAGCAGGTCTGCGTGCACAATAAGCCACAGAAACTAGAATTTAAATAAAAGCAGGTTCTCAAAAAAGCTGCACAAGTGTTCTGGTATGGCACCCCTTTCTTCAGCAGCAGGAATTATATTTCTGTGGGGATAGGAATAAGGAAGCCGATTTGAGACATTCCATAGTTCTGTTTAAACTGAATTTCTTACGCTACCACAAAACCCCCAAATAACATCACAGTAAACCCATTTAAATTAAGCTAAAGACAGTAACATAAAGATAACACACTCAGACCTGTTTTTGGCCTCAAATCCACTAGTTATTACTTTAACAAGTACATAGGCTTATTCTTACTAAAAACTAAAAAAATCTCTCTCCTTTTTGGAGACAACTGAGGCTACACAAGACCCGTTTTTCACAGGCAGAGACAAGATCCAGCTAGAACTCCAGACAGATACCCAACAGAGCAGCCATATTCATTTTCAGAATAAGAGCCTTCTGTCCAGCAGCCAAGCAACAGAATGTGAGCAGAAGCAGAACAAAGTCCACACAGGCAGCAGTCTGGAAGCATCTGAGAATCAGTTCCTTTGCCCATCCTCCATTGCCACTCTTCCATTCTCTTCAATTAACTCAGAAATAAGCCAAGTGCCAAGATAAACTTTCCAATCAAAATTCTAATGTCTGAATGCTTGGGATCTAGAAATATTGATGAGAACCTCATCAGTTCTTTCTGAAAAAATCTGGTAGCTTTTTATTTTTGTCTCTAAGATCCTACTACTACAGCATAAAATAATTTTTCCACAGGATGGCTACTACGCAAGCAGAGACCTCAATACTTTCAATGGATATCTGTGTGAAACAGTCTCTTGGGAGTCCAGTTCTAAGACCTCTTTTGCTAGGGGACCAAAAGGTGGAAGTGTCTTTAGATAGTTATAAATTCTGAAAACATAAGAAAATTCTTAAGACGGTTATTTTGTTACCACCACAGGGTTTGTGCTTAGAACTTAGTCTCTTAGCTGGGGCCACAAAACTGAATTCTTACAAAAGAGGCAGAGAGGGGAGGTAAGTACATTATCCATTCCTTATTTTCTATTTGCTTAGCAAGCGTCATCACCTGCTGCTGCAGCATCTCTGAAATACTGGAAATAGGCTTCATTAGCCAGCAATAATATTAGAATACAGAGTAGCAAGTTTTAAAACTCAAAATTTATGATTAACTGCAACAACATCAATACTTAACAGCATGCAATTGTGAAAGAGAAACAAGACCAACAGGCTGTCCAATAAGCAGGATCTGGACAGATGAAGCACAGTCTCCAAGTTACTGTCCTATCTTCAAAGCTGTTAGCAGGCTAAAAAATTTACGAACAGGCTTCAAAATGAGTTGCGACATATCTGCCTATCAAAAACAGACATTCACCCTTGTGATTTCACTTTACAAGTAATAAAATCCAGACTGCATTACAAACAAAGAACTTCAGTTCCCCCCGTCTGGTTTCTCTTGCCCTGAGCACTTTGACTGTAGAGGCTGTTAGCTTTTTGATGCTATTTTAATCTCTCCTATGCTTCCAACAAATGTTGGATCTCACAGAAGCTTTCTTGTGATTTGCTATTTCAAAGTATGCTTTCCCAGATAGACTTGGTCCACACTTAGTCACCTTCCTTTGAAGGTTCACATAACTAACTAGTTTGGTCTTCCATCTGCAGAGCAAATTAATGCTCAATACAAATCAAACCAAGATAGCCTAAGCACTTTCAACATATTCAACTGCTGACTAAGTTTGAATGACTCCATTTTGGAATTAGTCACACATAGGAGGCTGTAAAGTAGAAACCGAAATTTGTGCCACTATGAACTCTTCTTATCTCAACTGACTTCAGTATTCTTGCGTCTAAATAAGGACTGCACAAGAGAACTACTGATAGTGATCAGCTTTGTAGAAAGAGAATGTTTTCCTCCAAAATTCACATTCTTTCCAAAGACAGGCACTGGAAGGGGACAGTATTGTAAGCATATCGTGAAACCTTAAGACAAGGAAAGAGAATATGGCTACGAGCACCCAGAATTTCATTTTTAAAAACAGAGTGAACGATTTCCAGGTATTCCAAGAGATAGCTGCCTTTTCCTATTATAAGTTCCTGCCAAACCTTCCTTCCAAAGCACTTTCAAGTTTCCACTTCCCAGGAGGGGCAAACAACATTAGACATAGCAGAGACCTGGCTCTGAGCTAATTAAAAATGAATTCTCATACAATGAGCTGAATACTGAACACCAGATCAAAACTAAATGCAGTCAAGTCCTACTCTGATTATAGTTACGCTTAGGCCATTCTGGTTTTTTGCACTTGTTTCATTTACATACATGTCTTAGGACTTCTTTCCCCTCCTCCTACACAATTATTCCTATTATCATTAAAAAAAAAAAAGAAAAAAAACCAAAAAACAATCACAAATGTTTATGCAACTCTGCAGTCTGTATATCAACAGTGTTTGCTGGTGGCCCTACTTCACTTAAACCTTGAACATTAAGAGTCCAGTTTGAGGTGAAAAATCCAGAAGGTACTTAAGAGGCCACACAAATTCTGTATTTTTACATTAGACAGAGAAGGATAAAAATAATTTGGAAATCTAGTATATACGTGTATGTAATATATAATATTCTGTCCATATAATTCTTCCAATTTTCCCTTAGGACTTCTAGGAAAGCAGATTGACAAGAAAACACTTTGAAAGATCCAAATTTACTATAAAGCCATTTGAGCCATATATTTTCACAGATGTTTGCATCAGACTAACCACAGTGTACCAGAACCAGAGCTAGTTCTCCATCATCTGAACACTGAGGTTAACAGCTGCAAAGTCTGCTGCTTCTTCAAAAATAGAAGCTGCTGTTTGTTCCCAAAGAGACTTTCTACCTAAAAACTTTGATTCCTGTTCCTCCAGAGAAAGTTATGTCCTGCTGAAGCAAGACATTTCTGAGGATATTAAATTTTACCAGTTTAAACAGCTTCAATACAAACATGGGAACTAAATTGCATCATATAGCTTTCTGCCTTGTATTCCACATCCTGAGTGTTTCACTCACACATGCCGCACAAAAGTAATTATACATCTGTAAAACAAAGGCAACATGCATTATAATTTGAACAAATACCTTCATATGGCATCATACTGGTGCTGACAAGGACCACTGGCAGGCTAGAACATGGATCAAGTCTTTAGATTTAAAAAAAGATAAAGTTTGCAAGTAAATCTGATCCAGAAAATGTCACTTCCTTTAAATCTTTATTATCTTAAAACTGTTTACTTGAAAATACCTTCTCAGTGTAAACACAAATCCACCTGTCTCAACACAACTTTTAGGTCCCTGTTTCACAGCTCTGAAGTACAAGACACCAATGGATGCAACAAAGCAAGCACTTCTCTATGAAGCAGCTGCACCACCTTGGCTAAAGCTTCTTAAATAAGAAAAAGATACTTGGCTTGAAAACTCACAGCCCAGGTGGTTAAGGTATACACCAGCTGAGCAACTGAAAGCACACTCTTATGACAGGAATCAAACTTAAATTGTGCTACCTAATGTCCCATGTGCCCCAGTAAAGAATTTAAAAGCATATGACTACTATATAAACATGGAGCACTACCAACACATTTCTTCCAAAGACAGCTTGCAGAGTTATAGACCATTACAGACCCAAAATTCTGGAAACTTACATACTGATGCTCAATCTGTTTGACTCTGCATTCCAAGAAGTGCAGTAACTGAGTAGCTTCCTAACAATGAATAAGTGAACCGTATTCACACTCTCAAGAAGAAAACACACCTAACTGACGTTCACGTTAAGCACATGCACCACTCAAACTGCACTAACTCAAGAGTATCACAATATATAAAACCCTATTTCAGTTCCAGGCTCTCAGACACTCTCCTCGTTTCACTATAGTTCAGGTTAAAACCAAAACATTTCACAGCATTACACAATAGTTTCTTTCAAGAGCATTTCCAGTGAATGAGAATAGAGCATCTGGATAGAGATACTTGTTATTGCCTTAGATTGAGGTCAGTAGTTCTACTGAAGGAATCCAGCCCATCATGAACATGAGAGTCAAATACAGGAATTTTCATACTTCCAGAAGAAGCAAAATAAGTATCAACTTGCACATTATGCCAACTGATAGGTGATAATGCAAAGTAATTCAGTTACATACAGCTTAATAATAATTTTAACCACCATTTTAGGCAGTGTCACCAAGTCTTGCACTGAACATCCAAAAACTAAACTGTTGTGGTAGGGTTTTTGCCAGCAATGCCCAGAGGGGCTGTAAAAGTAAGCAAGATGTCTCTTTGTGTCACTTAACCAAAAATGCTCCCCATAACTGTGTGAACTTTAGGGTTGTCCTATGCAAGGACAGGAGTTGGACTCCATGATCTTCATGGGTCCCTTACAACTCAGGCCATTCCATGATTCTACAAAAACAGCTTCTCTTGCAACTTCATCTCACTGCTGCTATGATGCTTGGATTTTTAGTTTCTCAACATGAGAATATACTCCTGTCATGCTTTTATAATAGAGTTACAGAAAAGGGGCTAATGGCAACCATTGCCCTCTATGCAGGTCACTTCTGAACAAAACCAGAACTATTAATGCTTTAGAGGCTGCACTTTCTAAAGCGCAACACTCTAAATGTAACACGTGAAGCTCAGTCCTTTGAACTACCATTCAGTAACTTCCGAATGTGTTTTCTATCCAAAGCTCCAGAGCTGCAATATCCAAATTAGATCCACAAGTAATCCAGAGGGTTAAGTTCAATTCTTAAGAGGAGATAAGACAAAACAGTCAGATAGAAGACCAGACAATACACATCCATCTCTTTGACCCTCAGGATCAAAGAAAACCACACTTCACATCCACAGCCTATAAGGCACAGTAACTAAATATTGCCCCACACCAGTAACTGCTATGGAGAGCAGCTGCAGCGCCACTTGAGTCACTGGTGAGCCTTCTCCTGTCCTTAAATTTCCTCTGCAACACTTCTTTCAGGGCAAGCAGCATATTTGTCATGAAATAACCAGTTGGGTACTTATAGTTAGCTTATACAATATCATTAGTGCTAGTCAGACATTGAATTAGAAGCCAAGGCACAAGACAAATGCAATAAAAAGGATTTTGTAGAAGCACTGGAGAAAAAAAAAAATCATGGCAGGTATTTCCATAGGAACAGAAAAGGCATGGGCAGGGTGGAGAGAGGGGAGAAGAAATAGTATTATTTGGAATCTCCAAGTTACACAATCACCAGTCATAGTCCTACTAAATACTCAGAGGCAATACCAGCATATGGCTAGATACAACACCTCTCTGTACTTCTGCCATTCAGGAAGAACTAAAAACCAAACAATACAATAGCCACAGATGCTTACAAATGTGAAACTAAACTGATAAAAAGGGAAACTGATTCAGCTCAGATGTCCCAACAGGAGTCAGCCCCTCTTATCTTTGATGAATGTGTCCCAAGGTGTGATAAAGTGCACAGCACAAGGACCCTTGATCTCTGCTTAAGAGAAGTCATCATTAAAGGCTTCAGATATTTTGTTATCCTACCACGTCTAACAGACTGTTCAAAACCCACAAGAGACAGCCAGACTAGCAGCAAGACCTGATATTTACAAGAGCATAAGCTGATGACTCCTAGATTCTCAAACTGTAAACCTGACACTAAACTAGAAAATGGCTGTCCAGATGCGGTTCCAGATGAAAGAATTCCTAGTGCTTTCACACCAAATCAAGAGAACAACAATATATGGCTGGAAAAACCCAGTATTTTCCAGAATATGACCTACCCCAGACAACTTATGTTATAGAAAGTCAGAGAACATGGAGAACAAGTCTATCACTGTTCTGAAGCAGGAAAGCTGCAGACTTTTTGCAGTGTACATGCATAAACACCATCAACATGTCATGGCAAGCATGCTGTCAGTTCTCATCATCAAGACCAACTGTGTGGACTCAAACACAACAGAAATTTTCACTTAAGGACAAATGCAATTCAAAGGCCACAAAATCCTCACTAAAGGACTCCAGAACAGCTTCAACCTCCTTAACTCCCACCAGACTTCCTAAACCTTTGCAGCTGCAAATGATCCATTTCATACTAGCTGCAAGGGCTTCCATTGCACAGACACTGCAATAGTGAACTCTGCAAGCCAGAAGAAAATTTCTGAAATTCAACTTACTTTGGGCATTGAGATTTGTTTGAGGGGATGGAGGGCAGGGAGGGGAGGGAATGGGCAGGTGTGACTGCTGGTGTTTAGTCTTTTGTTTTGTTGGGTGGGAAGTTTGAGACCTGTGGAGAAAAGGAATTAACAGTGTGGCCAATAGCATTTACTGCTCCATTGTACAAAAGTGTTTACCAGAGACATTAAAAATATTTTAAGTGCCTCTCTGAATCAGAAAGCTTTTAAGACTGGCAGGCACAATTCCTTTCAAGGTTTGAGAAGCAGGTGGCCCAACACAGCTAATTTCCCTGGGTTTTTGTTTTGAGAGGTTTTTAGCTTAAGTCTATAGCTATTGCAAATTTGTTTTACTTCTACTCAATTCAGTCTTATAAACTGCAGTCTTCATTAGTCAATAACTACAGCCTGGCTTTACATTACTTTTCTGCAGAGAAGCTATTTTAAGTTAATGACCATGTTCATTCTGCCACTGAAGTGTTTTTTAGCACTCAAGGTTTTTTATGGCATTTTGTTTCACATTGTGCTCAGCAGCCCATTGCATTTTGCAACCAAATAGCCAATGGCCGTTGGCAGCCTTCCACCTCCCCTTTCTCAATATTATTGGAATAAATCAAGGCTCATTTGCACATGGATGGCAGCAAAAAAACTCTTTGCAACCTGCAAAATCAGGTTAACCCTCTTAATTATCAGTGTCAAGTAGATTTATTACTAATCTCATTACAAATGATTCATTGTTAGGTAGGATCGCATCATGTACCTCAGCTTTTCTGCTAGAAATCCATATTAAAACACAGATTGAGGATTATCAAATGGCAAAAATACCACTAGGCAATACCCTGGGTAAATGTTCTACCTAATAAAACTACAGAAGGAAAGGAGACAACTAAAAGATTTCAGAGCAAACCTTTTAGCTACTTTGGGAACAGCATCAGTAAAATCCAGCATCAGTGATTGAAACATAATAATCAGTATCATGGGACATCTGTAATACTCTAGGAAAAAAAAACCAACTTCACCTGAAAAGGGAATTTGCATTTAAGTGGCTCAATGTCATTTCTTCTTCTTCCAATGAGTCCTAGATCATTCCAGAGTAGAATTTTATTTCACACTGAAGTAATGCTTATGGCCCTCTAAACTATTTGGTCACCAGCTTGTGATCCCAGTGACTCCTGATAAACTCACAGCTGTTGGACTGAGTATTTATAAGTGAAACAACTGACGTATTTCCATCTGGTCTTCATGACAAGAGGATGACTGTATAGAATAGCAAATCACTACTGCTTCCAAACAAAACTCGGGGAAGAGGAAAGGGAAACTGCTGAGTTGGACTGCCCTTGACCCACGACACAAACAGACAACTCAGCTGTCACTTATGTTTTGGTCACTTGAGAAGCAGCAGAAAGTCTATCTGAAATGAGACACCTTATTTTCAGCAGAAGCTCAACCTAGTCCATGGATATTTTTAATTCTTTTTGCCTTCCTGGAAAGAGATTTGGCTTGAGAAGGGGGAAGGGAGAAGGCAAGAGTATAAGGCAAATTCCCAAGAGAACCGTAAGCACATTTCCATGGATAAGATTGATTTACCAGCTGTGACAATCTAAATTTGGAAGAAGATAGCTCCAGGAGTCAAAATTTAGATGCAGGTTTCAACCATGCTCACTGTTTGTCTACACAGGGCAGTCAAATGCAGACACAGATAAAAAAAAAAATCTGCTTCATTCCAGGGGGGCGGTGGTGGAAATCCTTATTTTGCCAGATGGCTTATACAGGGACCACAGGAGGATTCAGGAAGGCCAAAGCTACAAAATAAAGCAAAAACAAACCAAAAAAAAACCCCAAAACAAAAAATAAAAAACATCAGCAATGACTAATAAAGAGGTTTTTTGCAGGAGGAGGTGGGAAACAAAAATACTTCCTGAACAGGTAAGAAGCAAGAACAATTACCGTTCCCACACAGGAACAAGAAAAACAAAAGATACCATTTCCCTGCATATTATTGCCAGAGAAGATAAGGACAGAAGTCAAAGGGAAAGTGGAAAATAGTTTTCTACATCGTCAACTAACTCATTCTTTCCATTCTGAATTCCAATGCCAACTTCCTCAGATTTCATACTCCTCTTAAGTGACAAAATATACTAAAAACATCACTATGCTTAGAGCCTGCTGCTTTTTAACGGCACTCATCCAAACTAACCTAGGCATCACATCTATCAGCCAAGTCATCGCCTGGTATTTCTTAGTGATTTTAGATAATGTAGTTGTGCTCCCTCAAATTATACAAGTTTAACCAAACCATGTGGTTAGTTGAAAAGTTATCAAGACTAGAAGTTCAGTAACACAGTCTTGGATCTGATACCACAGTAAAATCAGATAACACAAATATTCAATATTGTTTTATAAGCCGTCATGTTAGAAGCCAAAACTGTTTTCAGACAGAGGTCAAACCACTGCAGAACTGCAGCGAAGCAAACCTTCAGTTAAATAATTCAGAACATCAAAAGCAACTTGCAATAATGGTAAATAACAGAGGCTACCACAAAAAGAATTTGGGAGGTTATTTAGCTGATGTTGAAAGTACAGCTAGCTGCTTTAGTTCAGCTGATCCTAGCATACTTCCTTTGGTTAGACCAACCTAATCAAAGGCTGCTTAAGCTTTCTTCACAAAACCAAAAAATTTCTTTGCTTCACCATTTGAGATAATTACTGTTCATACTAGTGTTAGTTCCAAAGCCAGCCCTTCAAATATCTAAATTATGGTCACACTTTAACTTAAGAGATTAAAATCATAGGCTCACTATCTATTATGAAAGAATAAAAAATCCAGAACAAAACACAACAAAATGTTCATCATTACTGGCTGCTGCCATCATACAGTTCAAATCCTGAATATATGCCTAAAATGACTTTATATGTTTGTGTAAGGTACACAAGGATTAAAACTGCAAGCTTGTAAAAAAAAAAAAAAGAAACTGAGATTCATCAGCAATAGTAGCTTATTGAATAAGATAGTACTAAACTAAGAATATAAAAGGAGGTATTATGGAAAAAAACAGTGACAAAACCCACAAACTTGTACTGAAGTATTACATTAATGATATTTTCATGAATTAGCCATTCATAGTAACGGGCATTTTTCAGAATTGATTGTTTTAAACTAGTCCGGTCCCAAGACTTAAAAAGTCACATCATGTACATACTAATAAAAAAGGGGTTTTTTTGCTATTCCTCACCTTCGTCTTACAAATGGCCTTTTCAACTCTTGAAGTTCCTTAGAAGAAGCCATTTAAGTCAACTGTAATGACAGATTTAAGAGTCTCCAACACCAATAAATCAATCTTCAATTCTGCTGAGCTCTCTGGGATTCACCCAAATTTGAAAAGCAAGCTTTTATTTCGGACCTGTGCCCATTCTCCCCCTCTATACCACCCTCACAAGACCCCACCTGGAGCACCGTGTACAGTTCTGGAATTCCTGCCGTAAGAAGGATATGGAACTGTTGGAAGGGGTCCAGAGGAGGGCTGCAAAGATACGAGGGCTGGAGCACCCTCTGCTATGAGGACAGGCTGAGAGAGTGCAGCTTGTTCTGTCTGGAGAAGAGAAAGCTCTGAGGAGACCTTATAGCAGCCTTCCAGTACCTGAAGGGGACCTACAAGAAAGATAGGGAGGGACTGTTTACAAGGGCATGGAGCGACAGGACATGGGGGAATGGCTATAAATTGGAAGGGGGAAGATTTATATTAGACATTAATAAGAAATTCTTCATGATGAGTGTGGTGAGACACTGGCAGTTTGCCCAGGGAAGTTGTAGATGCCCCCTACGTGGAATCACATTGGATGGGCCCTTAAGCAGCCTGTTCCAGTGGCAGGTGCTCCTGCCCATGGCAGGGGGTTTGGAACTGGATGATCTCCAAGGTCCCTTCCAACCCAATCCATTCTATGATTTTTAAGAGGAAAAACATTTACTTCTGAACCCCAGTCCTAAAACATAGTCAACTGGTTATTTTTCATGTTTGATATATGTGCTATCATATATATTTAGTCATGTTCAGTTGCACTGACATACTATATTTTGTGCTGTATTACTGTTGTGACACTTTTTTTTACCTTCCTCGTACATACATGACATGCCATGTTCCCCTTGTATCCCATTTGATGCATCTGTGCAAACACCCTGGAAGCTCTATGCACACCAACTATAAGAAAAATCACCAGTGTCTCAAAAAAAGCAAAAGAAATAAATTGAATAGTAAGACAAATTAAGTTATTTTAGTGTAACCTGGCAGTATTAAGTCTTGCTACCTGAATAAATCAAGAAATTCATTGTTTTCACTACCAACACCCAGATAGAAGGGACAAATTCCAAACTACAGGACTATTCTTAAACAGCTGCATTACAACCAACAGCACATAATCAAGATGTTGACAACTTGTATTTGTTCTGTACATGAAATTTACTTCAAGCACAAATGCAACTCAAACCAGAATACTCCGCAATCTTTCCACTTTCTGCAAATGGATGATTATAACTTGAGAGGCCAAAATCCTGTTTTCTCTCCTCAGATTTCTTACCTTATTTCTTTCTTATTTTTTTTTGGTCACCACAACCACTGAAAAGCACTGAACATTCAAGCAGGTAGTCTGCAAAACCAAAAGGATTCTGTAGGAAACTTATGCATCTTTTCCTAGAGATATCTTGAGTACTAAAGTTAGGGGTTTTATGACAGAACTTCAGGCATAGACCATGCAGAATATATTAATGTACTACAGCATTTAAGTCTTCAGAAGCAACCCAGAGCCTCTTTGCTATTTTTTTGTTATTGTTCCTGAAGGTAAATATTGAATGTCTCAGATACGTCCATGCTTGTATAATGAGATCAGCAAAAGAAATCATACCATCACCTGAACTTGCTCATAGTTGACATCATGAGGCAAAAAAAAAATATCAAATTCAATGCCCCAGCCTATTTTTCCCCCTAGATACAGACAACTTGAAATGCATTCTGCATTTGAGCTGCTTGTCTGCAGAAAAAAGCTCAAGCTGCATGCAAAGGAAGTAGAGGAAACCACAGAAAAAAACATTCTAAAACTAAACTTAAGACTTATTTTTGTATCAGATATTTCTGCAGTTACTCCATTTTCAGCACACTGTTCCTGGCAAATCACCTCACTAAACCCCAAACCATGATAAATGCAAACAAAAACATGCTTTCAAAAGCCGTTCTACATACTGGTGATCTCTACTTGTCTACATCCAGAAAGGGCAATATAAAAAAAAAAAAAAATCAATTTTTCAGACAGTATTTCATACTATAGGATACCTGTCTGAATGGACTGCTTCTCAGAAACTCTCTCATTCAAGCTTATCATATTTTTTCTTTAGGGAAGTCCCACTTATCCTATTTTTTCTTTAGGAAAGACTGAAAGGCTGCGAGTCCAAATCAGTTATAAAAAAACCAAAGCACACTAAGTTAGCACCTTGCATTTTTACACAGATGCACAACTTACATTTCCCAAATGAAAGCATACTGTAAGCAGCTGAATAAAGAAAGAGACAACCCCAAAACAGTTTTATGTTGGAAAAAAAATCTGTAAAAGTCTCACTTAAAAGAAGCAGATTTGAAAACAGACACAGTAACATTTTGTAATATTTAAGCAAAACCTGCTAACAGTTCAGAAATTGCCATTAACAGATGCATATTACATAAGAGTACCCAGATTTGCAGATCCTTAAGATAATCAGCCTGGATCACTGAAGCTTTTAATAGCAATATTTGTGGGTTATTGTTTGTATGTCATTAGCCTTTGCCAGGACTGAAGCAGTCAAAATACATTCAGATTGGGGTCACAAACTTGCCAGCAACTGTCAAAGCAGAGAAAAGTCACAAGGTTACTTAAAGAGAGGAAAACATCCAAGGAAAACTGGGTAACACCAACTGCTGGATAGTCTTAAACTATCATGAGACTATTTTAACCAGCCAAAACCAGATAAAATGTGCATAATTGTTGCTATCAGCTTTGTGCTATCTTCCATTTTGCTCAGCATTCCACCACAGTTGTTTCAGATTTACCCATCAGAAACAGATCAGTATTTCTATGCTTTCCAAATTCTTCTAAATGGTACTAAAACTCCCAATCACTTCAGAGTGTTCCCACTTGTAGCTTTTTGATTTCTGATGCTGGCCCCTAATCAGCTATCAGAATCCACTATCTTCAGCTACTGATCCAATGAAATTAGGAACATCTGAAGCGATCCAAATGATAAAAGATGGCCCAAAAGAGCGAAACAGAAATAACAAAGCTTCTCCATCATATAAGGGGTCTAATAAAGCTTCATATCATCTGCTATCAGTGGACAGCTATCAGAAGTTTCTATCAATGCCTGCTTATTAGCAGAGGTGATAGGATCAGAACCATTCTAGACTATGGCTGAAAACTTCCACATCACAAGTTAGCACAGTTGCCAAAGCTTGCTCTTTGTTTTAATCTTACTGGTAACATACTAGAAGGAGTTCTGCTAACCACTTGTGAAATTAGAAAACTTCAAAAGCACGATCATGATCCTGTCCTGAGAACAGATACTCCAGAGAATTGCTACACAGACTACTGCCAATGGATGACCCAGATGATTTCAGAATCATGTTCTCAGGCACACATGAAAGAAAGTGTCCCCTACATTAAAACTGAGCACTGTGCAACCATTAATTCCAGTGCCATACACATATCACTTAAAAGCTCATATTTTAGTTACAAGGCAGATGGACATCAGGAATAAACATACTTTTTTTGAGGATTTCTAGATTCTAAGCAGGCAGTATTCTCCAAGATTCTGCTTAGACATAAAATGGTAAATCCAAACATAGTAAGTTTGTTCCTCCAAGTGCTTTAGAATGAGTTATCCTTGTAAAAACTGCTTATTAAAACTTTATTTTGAAAGACAAAAAAAAAAAAATACTATTAGTCTGATTTTTAGCAGGTAGCAGTTTCCTTTGCTGAAAAATAAACTGACAGCATGTTAAGGTGGTTGTGATCCATGCAAAGTAACATACAGTACTGCTTGGAATTACCCAGGCAAATCTGGAAGTGCTTTAGAATAATCTGGATACGTACAAGGCACTTGTCATCACTGGGTGAAAATGACAAGTGGGACAAAGTTCAGAAGCACATCTGAGAACTAAGTATGAATTTTTCTGGTCACTGTATTGTACCACCATTACTTTACTCTGGCTTAATAGAAAAAAGAAGGATTAAAAAAAAAAAAAAAAAACAATCCATCAACATGTGTGATCATCTTGTTGCAAAGATGTCCTTTTGGGTTAAGAGGACAGCACCACACAGCATAAAACATTACAAGCACAAAGTTTATCTGTTGCAGTAGGGTATTGTGCAGGCTGTGCCCATAAGACAAGTGAACAAGCTCCCTGTCTCAAAAGATGACCTCAGATGAGCCACAGACTCAATCCTAATCACCTCTTCACTTCCCCTGGCTCTCTCAAGGGGAATAATGACAGCAACTAAAATCACACGTTGAGAAGTGCTGGTATAATTTCTAAATACACCTAAGACGCTGGAAATAAGGTAGAAAGAAGGGTATCTGTAGTACCCTGACCAGAGACATTCTAATACTGTTTAAGGTTCGGTATACAGCCTAAATGACTCTCAAGATGGGCTAGAAGAAGGTCCTAGGGGCTGTAAGCAGCTTCCACAAAAGGACTTATGAAGCCAGTTTAAAATTAGAGTCTCATTTGTTTGGAAAAGGATTTTAATATCATATTTGAAGAGATTTTCAGATGGCTGATGTTAGATAAAAGCCTTCAGCTACTTCAAGAAATCAATTTTCAAGCAGCACTACAAACCCTGATATTTGGAATACAAATTGTTTCAGGTATACTGGAAGAGTGTTTTACCAGATATGGTGTACATGCACCATGATCAAGATAAAATCATGGCAACATTATCTAAAGTTTTAAGTGTCAAAACAATGACTTTCTACCATCTGCTATTAAAAAAAACCACATGCATGCTCTGCCAAGAGAAAGTCCTATGCTCAGCTGCAGAAGCACTGCAAACTCACATGATATTTATTATTTTTCTTATAGCCCAAATGTTACAGTCATTATGTCTGTTTCCATTTTTCATAAATTAATAATTCTCAAGAGTAGGACAAGCTTGAAAATGTGAGCTTAAACTGAAACAGAAAAATACTCAACTTTTATTTTGATTCAACCATGATTTGGGAGAACCAATTTGTGATCCCAAAAATAAAGGTTTCTAATCTTTATAAGAAATGAGAGTTTCCGAAGAAATGCACGACAGGAAACATCAAGGCTACCACTGCTTAGCCAAGCTTTGTCACATACAGAGAGTGACAGTCAGAGCTGTGCAAAAAAAAACCCAATAATAAAAAAATAAGAAAAATGATGTGTGGTCTGGAGGCACGTTGCTAACCAAAAGGTACTGAATCTACACTGCACTACACACTGCATCCGTGGAGACTACAATAGATCTATTACGGCTTGTTTTATTTATTACTCTGCTAGACAGCTCTCAAAAGACTCTATACAGGACATCTCCAGGGAGTTTTATCAGGTGGCTTTTTCCGCCCCTCTTCAAAGAAAGATTATGGTTCTGACAATTTTCTTCAGCCCTCAAAAGCTTGGTTATAAAGCTAAGCATTTTTATTTTAAACCACAACAGCCCAAAACAAATCTCATTTAAGAGATTTAATTCTGCAGCTCTCAAACCCACCCAAACTGACAAATAAGAACCTGTTTATTTCCATAAGAAATGCTGCATTTTCAGACTGTGCTGATCCGATTATATCTATTGCCTTGCAACTAGCCGGTTACAAATTGAACCACAGCCATCTCCAAAAGTGATATCCCTTTGAGGTAAGATTATTTTTCTAAGTAGAGGTCTCCTAACAGCTGCAGCTCCAGAATGTACTTTAAAGCTCCCTTCTCTCTTTCAGGGTCACCTTTGTAAAGCCTGAGAGAGCCTGACCACTGTTTATACTTCTGCAGGTAATTAGTCTGGCTCCTTTCCCCATGTCATTTATCAAACTGTCAATTGTATCAATTACAGTACAAATGGTCAGAAATATGGCTGGGTTTTGTTCTTTAGCCAAAGGAGAAGTTTTCACATCAAAGATTTGAAGCCAGCATATACCAGTAACTTGTTCTACCCTATAACAGAGAAAACCAACAGAAAATCTAGACTTTACTCCAAAAATATTCAAGCTCCCTATGTGTGCACATTTGAACAACCCCTGGAAAACCACTTCAACCTGGAGGTGTTACAAACAGATTGTAAATGTATCTTTTTGCGGCTTTTTTGCTTTCAGTATTTTAAGATTTTGTGGAGCTGAGAACAGAAGAAGAGCTAGTAAGGACAGAAAGATGTTCACAGAGATAGTCACACACCTTTCTTAATCTACATTCGTGACAATTATTCATCTGACCCAGAAGCAGTCATGAATGGGAGGCACACTGCCACTGTCACAGTGGCTGTAGCCATATACAGTTATGCTCACAGACTAGTAGAGTATTTTAAACACTGACGTGAAGTACAGGGTAGGCATGGGAGTCATCATACCGGATTAGACTTGAGCTTGATCTGTTTTACTGAAACAGTTTTGTAAAACACATTTTAAAGTACTCAGAATTAAACCACAGTTAGAGCTTACAAAGAATGTATATTTGTTTCAGGATGTTGATTATTCCCCCAGAACTAGCAGAATATAATCTTTTTCCAGGTATGGACTCCTCAGCTTCCCCTCACTGGACAAATGTTTTGATCTGTTTTTCCATTTTGCATTAATGTATATATATGACTGTGCATCAAGGCAAGCATCTTTGCCAACAGGCCTCTCAGGGAGCACTACGCAACCAGCTTAAAAAAAAAAAAAAATAAGGCAGGCTACGAAATGCCATAGTTATGCGATAGAAGGCCTTTTTCGGTTGTCAGATTTAAAACATGCAGCTTCTGAAACCTTCCCAGCTCAACTAGTCCAGTAAGCAAAAACATTTTTAAGAATTATACTTTGATTTAAGTAAGCTGATATTTATCATGGCAAGTCTGCAGTGGAATCTGTAATTCAGTGCACAGAAACTACATTCCATTTTTGTCTCCTGATCTGAAAATCAGTATTAAATAAAGTTTTAAGTCTAAGAGATATGGATACGTACAGTTACATCTTAAATGTCACTTAAAAAACCCCATACATCATATTCAAGCAACTTCCTGTATTGCGAGTTTTAAGTTTGCTCCTATACATTATTACACTAAGAAAAATTCTGAGATATGTAAATACTATTTAGCACCTCACTACTTCCTGTAATAAAGTGACAACAGCTTGCATTATCATTTTTACCAGAGCGCTCTACAGAATCTCTCAGTTCGCAGTTGGTTACAGCATTATACTTGTCCTCAACTGTTTTTTTCATTTCTACTGCCTACGTAAAGAAAAATTCATTCGCAAGCTGGAGTATTTGAACACTACGCTTGGCCTATAGTTAACAGTCTGCAACAGAACTGCATGTGTGTAATCTACACTAGTTTATAAATCTTCTGAGTAATAAAGGTAACTAAATTCACATTCAGCTTCCCCTCAACATAGTAATGAGTGCGACATACTCTTCTTGCACCACTTTCACCCCTCAAACTCATTTTTTAGGCCTAGAAGCCCTAACTCGATTAGTGACAGCCTTCAACCTCCTCTACCTCTTCAGCAGCTCACCTGTTAAGCACAATAACCTAACATTGCACTAATGCCAGAGTAAGAACGGCAAAATGACATATCATCAAGAAGATGCATTCATCAACTGTAACTGCTGACTGACCAACCTACCCTTTCTGTCAAAGAAATACAAAGGACAGGAATGATAAAGCACATATCAGACAAGCAGCAGAGTTCTCCATTGCAGTTTACCAGGAATGCATTTTCAACTAATGTAAATATCTTTCTAATAACAAATTTCCAAATCAGACTTTCTTTAAGAGGAGATACTGTCCAAATGAATAATTATTCAAATGACTCCAGCAATATACAGTTCAATTTACCTCCCATATCAAGTGCACTTCATTTTTGAAAAGTTACCAGTTTGAATGACAGAACTCAGGGCAGTAATTCTAGACACAAGATTCTGCAGTTCAGCAAGTGAGTGTACCACCCTGTGTAGTTCTGTGAACCAGAAGTTACAATTCTCATTTAAAACCAACTCAAAACTGAAATAGGGACTTGGAGGATGACACATGACCCCTAAGATTTGGCTTTTACAGTGAATTATGTGAATCTTGCTGCCTCTGGCATAAGAGTATTACTTCACATAGATAATGCTTGAGGAAAAGGCATCACAGTTTGGCCACAATGTTACCTGAACTGTAAAGAGGTGACAAAAGATTCAGTGCCCAAAAATGTAATGTAAATAAACTAATGAGTAATATTATTCTTAATAATATTGTTAATATTATTATATAGAAGAGTTATTTTGAATTAAATACAAATCAGCATCAGTAACGACTTCTGCCAACCTCTGTCTCCTTAAAGGGTTACTGCTTTAGTGGTCTAACTACTACACTTAATTTATGAGATGTCCTAATGGCAACAGTAGGAGGCACACTTGACTCAGAGTAACTAGAGTCGAGATGAATATATACAATGGCAATAAAAATAATTGAAGGCCAACCCTACAGTTTCTTGCAGTAGCTAAACCTGAGCACTGACCCTATAGAGTTGCTGCTGAGCTCCTCACAGCTCCACCACGCTTATGGCAAGGCAGGTATTTCACATGCAACCAATATTTAAACTAGGTTCAGTTACAATTTGCTTCATATAGAGAGGCCACAAAGTAAACTAAGACAGTCCATCAGTCACACCTTTGTTAGGACTGTTACAGGTCTTTAAGCACCTTGAAATACTCAACTCCTTCTAATCAAATCTTCCCATCTTCCACAGATCAAAAAAAAACAACCAAACAAAAAAAAACAAACTAGAGTCTTGGCTCTTGGAGATACCAAGAGCACCATTAGGTTGCCCACAGGATTTCAGCTCTTTCTCCACAGTTAAGTAAATCAAGCATAAGGGGCACTACAACACAGTTCAAAAGCCTTCTTAAGGATGCGGAGCAATGTTCTGCACAGTATCAGCAGCAGCTTGGGAACCCAAGCTGCACCTGAGAAAGAGCACCCATACTCTCTTTGAAAGGAAGCACATAGATATTCCTTGATTTTTACACTTTTATGCTACAGGGCACGTACATAAAACGCAGGTATAGTTGCATTATTCAGCATTAAAAAGTCATTCTGCCAGAGACCGTCACAAAGTTTTCTGTGTGGTCCTTGATCCACAAGATTCCTACAATAGAATCTGCTCCAGTATTGGAACACTGTAGCTTAACTAAGATGAAAGGAGCTGATGTCTTCCTTCCAAACAGGAGACGTTTTAAAGAAACTGAAGCATTCGAGGTATGCTACAACAGCCTTAAAAGAACACAAGCCTTAAAACAACACAAGCCCAGAGACTCTGCAACAGTACAAACTGTTCTCTCCCCATTCCGTTACACACCTTGCAATCAAGAACAGCGATACATCTTTATCAACTTCGGACAAGACATGAGAGGAACAACATAGTCTGCATAATCATGCTAAGCAGTCCTCATTCCAGCAGCACTACAGTAGCACTGCTGAGAAGACTCTAGAGAGGTGGGACAATGTCTACACACTATTAGCATGAATACAGAGAAGAAAAGCTCTTCCATTCCCAAGAAAGCTTATTTCAAGACAAAGGTGGCTATCAGTTAGTTATAGTTGGTGTCATATTAACATGGAAAAAAATAATTCATATTTCTCTACTATAACAATCATGCTTTGAAAGTTCATCAAATCTCAAACAATAGCATTCTGGAAAACCAATGACATCTACATTTCAGTCCATCTTTGTGAATCCAGACTGTATTTTGATACAAATCACACGCAATGAATGTCACTAACCTGTCAACAACTGTATTTTCCTAGATAAGGAAGGAGAGGATGTACACATCATACCAACAAATGCAAAGTTCCTCCTTTAATTTCTACATGCTAACAATAAAACAGGACTTAATCTTAAAATATTCTAACTGTAGAGTCTAGCTCCTTTAACAAACGCTTAACAACTATAAAATCTGTCATTTTGCATGCAGACTTCTGAAGAGAGGAAAGCTACAGTCTTCAGAATAATTTAACCCATGAGGCACGCCTGTAATATAGTTAACTTCCAAGCAACACATGAAATATTTCCCCTGATGATGACTGTTGATTGCTCTCTGATCAGCAAGTAAAGTGTGAAGACTAAAACAGATTTCATGGGAACTCCAAAATTGCAAAGATTAAAATCTCCAACAGAAGTCATAATTCTGGTCGATTATTAATCTCCTCTCAGTTCAAACTGCATATGAAAATCTTAGGCAGTGCCTGACACTGGATCATTTCACTTTTTTAGTTTAAAATTCATGCTCAAACGACTGCCACAGCAAGCACTTAGCAGCATAGAGGAGTGGGATGTGCTCAAGGATCACAAAGAAAACTGGAAGCTTCGTTCCATAGTCAGTAAGTGCAGAATTATCAGAGTAACATAATAACCCAAGGTATCAGTAGAATGCTTGAGCAATCATCCAAAAGCAAATACCATCTCTTCATAAGTTGTCTCCGTTTGACCAGAAAAAAATAAAACTGCTTTTGAGGGGAAGAAAGTTTTGATACACAGTCACTGCAACCTCTCGTTTAAGCAGTTAACAGCTTAAAAACCCCTCAAAGACTTCTGGGATTTTGACCCAATGCTCCTTTGTCTGCCTTAAACTGGATGGGAACACGCACAATAATAAAGCTAAGTTGCATGAACCCCTCTATAGACTGCACCACTACTCAACACTAAAAAGCAAGCTCTAGCCTTTTAATTTAATGCTGAGGCTTTGAAAACAAACTAGTACACCAGGTATGCATTCCTGGTATTCCAAGCTCTTCCCACTTCTTTTAAGGTTGCTGCACAGCAACTAGCATCTTTGTTATACAAGCTCTGACTCGTGTGGAGCTAAAGGTGTTCTTGACATCGTTAGACTGGTGTTCTACAGAACGTTGGCTCTGCTCAGGGTAGAAACTTTCTAGAAGAGGAGTGACTTAGTCCAGTTGAATCCGCTAGTCATTTAGAAAGGGGGGGGGATAATCATCAGAAAGACAACAATTACTTTATCCCTTTGCTTATGCCTGTATTAAGTGTGAACCCTAGAACCTAGAATGAAAACAATAGCTTTAGAAAACTAAACAATGCGATGGACTACACGACTTTGTGCATATTAGGGTTACCTCCTACAAGAATTCACTGCCACAAAAATATGAAATGACCATGAAATCAATATTTTTTTCTAAGAAAAAACACCTAACAAATTTTGAAAAAGTCAGGCTAGCTCAAGTTGACATTCACCTCGTATTTTCCCTCAGCCTCCCTGAAGGCGTGTACAAGTATATTAACAATCCTCTAAGCTACCTTTTGGAGGCATAAAATACAAGACACAAAGAAATAGAACTGTAGTACATTTTCTGATTTTAAAGCTAAAAAATTCTTCAGAGTGTCGAGTATTTAGAAGAATTAAAAGGCAAACTGACTCCAAGGAAAAGCTGTACCTTCCTTCCAAAGGAGCGGCTCACAAAACGTCTGCAGTTCCCCATCCAAATAAAGCAGACCTCGAGTAGATGGATTTTACCTCCTTCAAGCACAATGCCCTAGCACCTGGGAGAGTGACTGCTTTGGTAATTCACGATTTTAATTGATTTTACCTGCAGCTCGCACCAGGCGACTTCCACAGTGGTATCCGTATCCAGTCCTTTATATACAGTTTTGAAAGAGCCTCTTCCAATCTCTATGTCAAACTTCAAGAAGCGGCCATCAGGGGAGATGCCCACCGCCTTGGTCTCAAGCTCTTCGATGTCTTCCTGCTGCGTCCTCCGCTCTTCAAATTCCCGGCTGGCAGCCGAGGCGCTGCCGGCGACACTGGTGGGGGGTAGCACGGCCGCCTCATCCTCCTCCTCCTTGGGCAGCAGCAGGGAGGCATCCTTGGGGGCAGGGAGCTCCTGAGCAGCCCGTCCTTCGAGGGGAAGCGGGGCAGGCGGCGGCGGCTGCTGCAGCAGCGAGGCCTGGGCGGCAGCGACAGCAGCGACGCAAGAAGTCCCGCCGGCACACTCGGGAGGAGAGACCAAGGGAGCGGCGCTGCCTCCCGACACGGGGGCCGAGGGCTGCAAACTGGGCAGCTCCAAGGCCGTAGCGTTGGAGTCGCAGATGACGCTACGGCGGAAGAAGCGGTGCTCGGTGGCTGCCGCCCCCCGACTGTCCTTGTCCATGGTGTGGCGGCGGCGCCGGTATTCCTCGCTCCGGCTTTCGTTCCCGGCTCCTCCGCTCGTTCCGCCGGCCCCGGAGGCTCCGTGCTCGGCGGTTCCCAGCTTCTCCCCGACGGAGCTGTCCGAGCTGGACCCGTTCTTGGGCGGTGGCGGCGGGGGAACCAAGAAGCGGGGAGGCGGGGAGCCGCCGCCTCCGGCGCCCCCCGACATGGTACCCCGGGGGAGCGCTGCTGGGCGAGGCGGCGGTGGGGAAGGTGGCGGGGAAAGGCGAAGGAAGGGACCGGTCACTGAGCGAGGAGCGCGCCTGTCCGCCGCTGCCGATGCGGCTTCAAGAGAGGAGGGTCCCAAGGGCTCCTGGCGGCGGAGCTGGGAGACGGCTGCTGGTGAGGCTGGGCCGGCGGGGTGCGTCCCCGGTCAGCGTCTGCATCCATCCTGCAGCGGGGAGCCGGGCAGCCGGGCCGACATGGAGCAGCGGCGATGATGATGATGGAGGCGGCGAGGGCAGGGGCGGAAAGCACCGGGGCGGGAAGCTCCCCGAGGAAGGCCCCGGAGCCCGGGGGGAAGCGGTGCCTTCGCGGCCGCTTTAAGGCGAGAGGAGCGAGCTGCGAGGGTGAGAAAGCGGGGCAGGCCCGGGAACCGCCGGGCCTGCGGGGAGGGGAGAGGGCAGGGAGAGGGAAAAGAGGGGAGGGAGGCAGGGGAAAAGAGAGGGAAAGAGGGAGGCAGGGAGAGGGAAAGAGGGAGGCAGGGAGAGGGAAAGAGGGAGGCAGGGAGAGGGAAAGAGGGAGGCAGGGAGAGGGAAAGAGGGAGGCAGGGAGAGGGAAAGAGGGAGGCAGGGAGAGGGAAAGAGGGAGGCAGGGAGAGGGAAAGAGGGAGGCAGGGAGAGGGAAAGAGGGAGGCAGGGAGAGGGAAAGAGGGAGGCAGGGAGAGGGAAAGAGGGAGGCAGGGAGAGGGAAAGAGGGAGGCCCGCCGGCTAGCCTCAGAGGAAGCCGCCGCGCTGGTCAGCCCCTCGGGGCGGTAGGGGGAGGCCTGGGCAGGCCCGGCTCCCGCAGCCCCGGGCCGGGGGCGAGCTCAGCTTCGCCTCACAGGGGCGCCCATGGCGGCCGCGGCCTCCACCCCCTGCAGGCACCGCCCGCGCTCCCTCCAACAGCGGCAACGGCCGCCACCGCCTCGCGCGGGGCCGGAAACCCTCCTCCTCCTCCTCCTCCTCCTGCTGCTGCTCCTGCTGCTGCCGCTGCTGCCGCCGCCCCCCGCCCTCAGCCTCCGCTCACCGGGAGGGCCGCCCCTACAGGTGACCCGGGTGCCTCCGGGGTGGCGGCGGCAGTAGGCGTGAGCCGCCCCGGCGACGTCTCCGCGCTAAATGGCGACGGGAGCCCGAAACCTACACACACACAGGGTAGAAGGGAGGAGGAGGAGGGAGGCAGGCAGGCAGGGACAGCGCCGCCGGCCACGCCCCCTCCCGCGCGAGCCCTGCGCACGCGCCTCCCGCCCGCCACCGCCTCCCGGCGTGCACCGCGGCGCGCGCGGGGCATCACGGGAGTTGTAGTTTTTTAATCTCCCCTCTCCCCCAACCGGCGCCTCGCTCGGGGAGTGAGCCAAGCGGGTTTTTCTCAAAGGAAGATCCTAGCGTCGTGTCCGAGGGGATGATGTGGCGTTTGGGAGCGATTCGTGCTCTTCCCAAGCGTCCGGCCGCCCACACGCCCTGCCCTGAGGGCGGCCTGGGCCGCTGGAGGCTCCAAAGGTGCTCGACCTGTGTCTGCTGCTCGTTCCTTGTTCGTGGTGGGGGCTGGGGGGGGTCAGAAAGGGCCACTGGTGTCACATCGTGCAGAAGGTGTTCAGGACAATGCGGCTCTTCCTCTAAGCTGCTGATAGAAGAGTTAACATTCAATAACAGTGTTTGAAATTAAATGAAAAACTAGATGCTCTCCAAAACAATCCAAAATTAAATAGGACAACAAGTCCTGTGTTCCAACTACTAAATACACTGAATATTTAACTTACTGTTTGCAAACAGCCTTTAAAAAAATCTTTGTAATTGTGCGCAATGACACATAGAATCATGGAATCACTAGGTTGAAAAAGACCTTTGAGATCATTGAGTCCAACGGTACCTGTCCACTGTTAAACCACATCCCTGAGCACTTCATCTATCTGCCTTTTAAATACCTCCAGGGATGGTGACTCAACACCTCCCTGGGCAGCCTCTGCTATTGCCCAATGACCCTTTTGGTGAAGAAATTTTTCCTAATGTCCAATCTGAACCTCTCCTGGTGCACCCTTTTCCTTTCGTCCTTTGGGAGAAGAGACCAACACCCACCTCGCTCCTACCTCCTTTCAGGCAGTTGTAGACAGTGATAAGGTCTCCCCTGAGCCTCCTCCAGGCTGAACAACCCCTGTTCCCTCAGCCACTCCTCATAAGACTTGTTCTTCAGCCTCTTTACCAGCTTCCTCGCTCTCCTCTGAACATGATGTATCACATGTACACAACTGCTCTATGAGGGTTTGGGGGTTTCCCCAGTTTAGGTCATTTGAAGAGACATTAATTAGCCAGGTGACCTAAAATGCAAATACGTACCGTGCAGATGTATGCTCCCAATTATTTAAATGAAACAGTATTTGCAACCTTTGGCCTGAAAATGATCGTTCCAGTCATGGCTGTGGCTGCTGCAGTTGAACTGAGGCTGCACAGCAGCCTCTTGCAGAGGCAAGAGCCCCTGAAAGCACCCACACAAACTGGGAACTTCCAAGGCTAACAAAGCATCGGCACACAACAGTCATCGAGTTTATTTCTATCATGTTCCTCTTTTGTATTAATAAACCAAAACCAAGCACTTTCCTTCTTACAAGAGCAGTCTTTTGAAGTCAGTGGGAATGTACTGAAAAAGTGGATAATTTGGTACCATGTCTTTCAGGCAACTACAAGTCAAAAATTATGTTAAGAAAAAAAAATGGTATATTTCCCTATTTAAATAACATCTTCCCAGCAAACACACTGGCATTTCAAACACACTTTTGAAAGTTACTCTTAAACTAGCAGTTTAGAGGAAGCAGGGGTTGCTGATATGAGTCTTTAACACCTTCTGCACAATGTGACACAAAGTGGCTCTTTCTGACTTCCCCAGCCCCCATCCGCAAAAATACCAACCTAAGGAATTCTCACATACTCATATTGCTCACATATAAAATTTACCACACAGTAATCAGAATGCTATTGTTTTATGGACATCTTTCTGTAATACATCTCTTGGTAACAAAAAATAATGAAACCATCTTCATGAAAAGAACAAAATGCACTTAATTTTACAACTCGTTATCAGAGACTTCTGGACGACTTAAGCCTTCTAAAGTTTGCCTTCACTGAGAAAGTTAATTTAGTTAGTATTCCATTAGTGTGCCACTTGAACTGAATTGGCACAAGAGTAAACACTCTCCAAAACAATGCTGAGTGGAACAGATTAATTTGATTAGCAGCAGAGAGTGACTGGATCAAAACTGATTAACTCATAATTCAATCTGTGTTCAAGGCCAGGTTGGATGGGACCTTGGGCAGCCTGATTTAGTGGGACATATCCCTGCCCATGGCAGCGGGATTGGAACTAGGTAATCTTTATGGTCCCTTCCAACCCAAACTGTTCTATGATTCTGTGATCCCCACTGCACTGCCAGGAGCAATGGCACCAGCAACTGACCATCGTTGATACATGTCCTCTAATACTTTCAGGGTTCAACTTCATTCAACACTTAGCTGTGGGGTTTTGTATATCTCTCCAGACACTAGAGTGAAGACTCGCTTGTAGTATTAGCAGCATATCCAGCAGGCATATCTGGTTTTATACTCTTAAGAGCAGGAGGACACAGCAGCAGAGCTTCAGGAAGGTCTGGCAACCAAAGCCCCACTACCTACCCTGGTCTGTTCTACTCTATCTCCGCCACTATTATTGCCTTCTGGAGCTACATTAAAGCAGAGATCTGCTTTGCTGTGCTGCTGCCCACTTCATTTTTACTCATCCTTTGGATGGGATAAGTAGGAGTAGACAGCAAACCTTGCTCTAACTTGATGCCTGATGTAACTTCATGAGCCTGTACCCAAAATAATACAGTGATAGATCATTCCTTGCAGTGTAAGCCTATAGAGATGTTAGGTGAATTCCACTTGCATCATCAGTAGTCTTTGGCAAGCAGTTCCCAGCTCTGCATCCAGACACGTACCATATAATCTAATGCAAAAGGTAGATGGGTTGCAGCTGGGGAAGCACCGCCCTGAGGTCTACACATGTGGTTCAAATGAAACTTTGCATGTAGCCTGTCTCTTGCTCAACTGCCTTTCACCCATTGTTCTTAAATATATTTTCCCTTAGTTAATTAAGCAAAAGCTTTGCAAAAGAAAAGCTTTGTAGCCCAGCAGTGCATGGCCACAGAGGGCTTGAGGCAGTCAAAAAATTCATGGTAATTATGTAAAAAAGCACCTCCCTGGTGCCCAATGCAGCACATTCTTTACTACTCTTGCAATTCAGGAAGGTTTGTCCTCGGAGTCTAACATGTCCAGTGCAAGGTCCCTAACAACCAGCTCTTCTCACTGACTCCTCTTCTGGACAAGGATAGGTAAAGGAGTCATGTCAGTGGAAAAAAAAAAACCTGAGCAGATGACCTGGAGGTGGGAATGATGGGTTTTGTCTTCTTTGGCTCTGAAAAATGAAGTGGAATGATATTGGCAATTATATTTTGTGTGGGTGTTGTTTTAACTTTGTCATTCTAAAAAAAGTTGAATGTAATAAAGAGTGTGGGTTGGCTTTCCCTTCAATTTTATTTCTTTTAATCTGTAAAACTGTGTTAAGGCTAAATGGAATATTTCAGTATTGAAGCAAGATTTAATAAAGCGCTAAAGTAAACTTTGTATGTATTCTATGTTTAGAAACAAGTAATTAAAATAGTTTTGGTGTTAGAGCTCCTCAGCCAATGAAATATATTTCTTTCACCCATTTCTCTAATAAAAATCCACAGACATGAGGAGCCTGACTATAGTTGATATATTACAGGCAGAGAGACTTTAACGATCTTTTGATTAAATCCAAAGGGCTGACACTTGACATAGTAAAAATATCCTCCTTCTATCAAACCTCTTTTAGCTACAGCCATCTTTCTTAGAACAATAATTGTTAAAAAAATTACTCTGAATGAAATGTGATTTTGAAATTGACTGAATCAGAAACTTCTTTTTGTTTTGCTTTCTCCAGTGAAATTTCATTCACTGTTGGCATTCATGACCTGCCCATGTGACAAGGTATTAATGTGAAACAGCTATTGTCTATTTTCTCTTATGCAATACATTATGCAATACAGAAGGCTATGCCATAATTTTGATGCATGTGATTTTATTCCATAACCTGAGTGCTTTTCAAAGCAAACTGTTCATCTCAGTTTTATTGCACATTACCAGGCCACAGCTATAGTGCCTTATAATGACAGTGAGAATCTAAATTTTTCTACCACAGTTTCTTCTTTTTCCTACTTGAATCTAGGCTTCTGCCACAGTGTTCGCTTTTGTTTCTTAATGCTGGAAGTTAGTGAAAAGGAGGGGTTCAAGATCACATGCTTGAGAAATGGGAGTATTTAACTTTCCAGATATTCTCTTTTTCTTTGGTTTTCCCCCCAGCAAATTAAATTTAATTGGAAACTTGTTCTAAAACCTTACATTTCTTTTAATCTTTTATCTTTAGTGAGGTTTTGTACTTGCAAGTAGCTCTGGAGTTGAAGTCAATTATGAAATCATTGTAACCCTCTCTAGGATCTGTGGGCAGTTTAAGTCTTCAGACTCTGTAGCCAGCGATCCCTTAGATAGTGCTGGATGGTGTCTCTTGCCAAAACCTCTGAACGTGGGTAGTATCTCCACAAGCAGGGACCATGGAAACCAGAAAAGAGCAAGAACTGTAAGTCTTACAGGGCTCAAAACTGAGCATCCCTCTTTGTGCTGTCCTGACTTACAAAGTCTGCAAGTTTTGCAAGAAAACACAATGGGCAAGACACCTGAGTAAAGTATGAGCTATAATTAAAGGACCAGTAAAAGAGGCAGCCAGACTGCATAAGAAAGACTGAATCCAGAGATGATTAATTCATGTAATGTTTCTTATTAATTGCTTGAGAAAACCTCAACAATGCTGCACCATGAAACTGGAGCGTAGCATGTGCTTCTTCATCAGATTGAAACCTACATTTCCCTGTCACCCACCCATCCACCCTCATCTAGCTATCAAAATAGAAAGCATATCTCTCTCTTTCTTTCACCATTCTCTTGAGCTACATTGACAAATGTGTTCTAGCTATGTGGAAGTAAAACAAAGAGAGAATCAGTAGAAGGGTGTATTGCTGGTTTGTTATCTATGTTTTTTAATGGCCAATTTTCAGTTATATTAGTAACCATTTTTAATCTAGAGCCTGTTGTTGGCTATGCTGTTGGATCTCTGTGGTTTATGTCTAGTCAACTACTGTGTTTCTTATTAGCATATCTATTTATCTATGAACATTCTCCAAACATAATCCATTTTGATAAAGTCAAACAATATGATAAAAGGACTGAAACACTGAATTTTATCAGAGATGTAACTCATTTATTGTTCATGCACTATTTCAAACTGTATCAAGCTGTAGTGGCAGGTGCTGGGGCCAAATTCGTTGTCACTCCTATTACGGGAAGAGGAAAATCATTGCTCGCTTCATTCTCTGTCATCTTTGTTGCTTTACACAACAAGATTGTGAAGTAGTCTAACAGTGAGTATGTGTTGTGGAAGCATGGATATTTGCTGAAATCAGCATTGTGTTCTTCCTTTTACTGTGTCTGTAGTCATTGCTCAGGATGCCTCATTTATCTTTTTTCTCTGTAAGGGTCTAGGGAATTCTGCTTCACAGCAGTGTCATAACACTTCTAAAGCAAGTACAGAAGCAGCGGCACTGCTTTAATGAAGAGAAGCTGCTTGATGAAGGTCGATGGAGGGAAGTGTGAAAAAGATGGTGATGCTGTGTTTGCAACTGAATCTGTTAGTGATGCTGTGCAGCAGTCAACCTGCCCTGCTTGCGGTTCTCCACTCACAAGTTGATGAAAATCAATCACTCTCACAGCAGGCTGAGTCCTGCTCCTCTCTACATCAAAGTACAAAAATAAAAAAAAACTTCTCACTTGAGTCAAAGCAGGAACAGGCTTCTAGTCCAGCATAAAGAACTTCCTCATGTCCTTCAAATGCACAGACTGGGCCAAACACAAAGCATTAGTCTCTTCCTGTTTCATTTATCCCAGCTCCAATACTGGAAGGTGCTCATCCTTTCTGAAAGGTATTGAGCCTTCCTGAAGGATAATGAGTGCTCTCCATGGCCACTGTTGGCAGGGGAGGCAAGAGTACACAATCCCTCACTGCGGGGCTCAACACCTTACAGAAAAGAGTTCTTAATAAGGCATGAGTACTAAAGAAAAGGGGAACAGGGGATCATTTGGCTGAAGGGAGCAATATAAATCCAGAACAACCTACTCAGATAATTTCTTTCCTTGCAAAATACTTAGCATGAGGAGTGAGTGGCATATTGTGCATGTTACAGAGCTGTCTGCTTGGGGACTTAGTCAGCTGGCTCCTCTTGTCATCCGTGGGGACCAGGAGAGGAGGCACAAAGTTGAAAGGAAACGCAGGCTGGCATTCTGCAGCTGATGCGTGGCCTGCCATAGTGGTTTGTCAGTAGTGAAAGCATTTTTTGTGGATGCAAATACACTGGCATTAAAAGTGACTTAAACCAAAGCTCCTTACCTGGATGACATCTGCTACACATGTGCAAAGTTTTCACACTCATGTAATTTCAGTGGTGTAATTACAGTCTAATGAAAAAATATCCAGTGTAAACAAGCCCTTGGGGACCACTGCCAGATGACACAGGTCAGAGCAGCTCTCATGTTGCTCAAATCCGTGTCCAAGGATAGGCAGAGAATCAGGGAGCTGCTAGATCTTTTGCTGTGCTTGATCTGAAGTGAAACGCTCCAGGGAATGTACTTATGTTTATCAGAGATCTCAGGAGTCTAGTGAGTGTTTGAGAGCTCCAGGTGAGAAGAGAGAGGAGATCCAAATGTATCTGAAAAATTACATAAAGTAGAAACGGTCTTGGTTTCCTTTGCATCCATGTGATACTACCTAAATGCAGACAACCCTGATAGGACTGTCACAATTGTTTAACTCTATAGCAAAATGCCAAACTAATGAGGTACACGAGAATTCAAGTAGCCCAAAATAAAGATGGAAAATAACAGTACTTTGAGATGTGACAAAAATGTTTTTAGAAGTATTTCAAACATATTTATGAGACATCTCTATTTTAATGTCTTTCTCTAAGAAACAGCTTGCCCAATTCATCTGCCTCTGATACCAGCACAGTGGTCCTCCTGTTTCAGTCCTGACACACCAGTCTTTTAAAACATTTCTGTTTAATATTCTTGTTCCATGAAAACAACTCCCCCTTTCATATACATCCCTCCACAAACTATTAACTGGAAAGCAAAGGATGGACAGCTGGCAAAGCTACGTAGCTGAAAAGCAAAGATGTTGTCTTGTGGGAAAACATGCAACATCACATCGAAAGACCAGACTATGAAACGTAGCAGGAGTGATGTCTTTCTGCTCAGACAGCTCCTCAGCTGCCTTAGGTAGATAGGACAGAGCCTCAGGAAACAGGTATGTTCATATACAGCCATGTCTTCAAAACTTTCAGCTACACAAACATTAAGTAGAGAGATTGTCTAGAGCAACACCAGTATAAAGGACAAATTATTAAAATTTTTTGAATGAGTCAGACTCATTTCCTGTCATTCACTTCACCCTCTTTGGGCTGCAGTGCTTAACTTGCCTGCAACCTGACCATGAGCTGTTTACTCCCCGTATCTTTCACCCCCATCAGTAGCCTCTCCACTGCGGCTGGAGACAGGCACACAAGTGTGCCTTGTCAGGACCCCAATCTGCAAACACTTCAGCTAGGAAGCAGTACTTAGTCCTATGAACAGTCTCATTGACATTTTACATTGCACATGGCAATAAGTGTCTGAAGGGTCAGGCTCTTAGTGATTATGTGATTACAGGTACAGCAGTTAAGATTCAAAACAATGCAGGTCACGGAAATGCAACTTATTCTGGTCTCTCCTAAAGCACCAAAAATCCTCAAATCAACATCAGTACCTAAAATTAGATCCACAATCAAGTGACAGAGATTACACAACATTCATTAGAAGGGTTGCCAGGATTTTCAAGCAGAAAAGACCCAGAAGGAAGTATAGATCCACTCATTAGGACTTCTAATATCACAGTGAGTAAATTACTTTTTAAAAACATCTTGCATTACAGGGAATATATAATCTCAGGGAACCAAACAGTCTCTGAGGAGCTTACACTTTTGGCAGCAGCCCGAGATACCATGAGGCACAAATGACACAAATGTCTGAGTTTGTGTAAATTCTGTGCTCAACATCTGCACAAGCTTTCTTCCTAACTGCAAAGAAAATCATAGAATCATAGAATCATAGAATAATCAGGTTGGAAGAGACCCACCGGATCGTCGAGTCCAACCATTCCTATCAAACACTAAACCATGCCCCTTAACACCTCGTCCACCTGTGCCTTAAACACCTCCAGGGAAGGTGAATCAAGCACCTCCCTGGGCAGCCTGTTCCAGTGCCCAATGACCCTTTCTGTGAAATTTTTTTCCTAATGTCCAGCCTAAATCTCCCCTGGCAGAGCTTGAGGCCATTCCCTCTCATCCTGTCCCCCGTCACTTGGGAGAAGAGGCCAGCACCCTCCTCTCTGCAACCTCCTTTCAGGTAGTTATAGAGAGCAGTGAGGTCTCCTCTCATCCTCCTCTTCTCCAGGCTAAACACCCCCAGCTCTCTCAGCTGCTCCTCATAAGGCCTGTTCTCCAGCCCCTTCACCAGCTTCGTTGCTCTTCTCTGGACTCGCTCCAGAGCCTCAACATCCTTCTTGTGGTGAGGGGCCCAGAACTGAACACAGGATTCATGGTGCGGTCTCACCAGTGCAGACTACAGAGGGAGAATAACCTCCCTGGACCTGCTGGTCACGCCGTTTCTGATACAAGCCAAGATGCCATTGGCCTTCTTGGCCACCTGGGCACACTGCTGGCTCATGTTCAGTCGCTGTCAACCAGCACCCCCAGGTCCTTCTCCTCCAGGTAGCTTTCTAGACAGACTTCTCCCAGTCTGTAGCACTGCACAGGGTCGTTGTGCCCCAGGTGCAGGACCCGGCATTTGGCCTTGTTAAACCTCATGCCATTGGACTCTGCCCAGCAGTCCAGCCTGTTCAGGTCCCTTTGCGGAGCCTCCCGACCCTCCAGCAGATCCACACTTCCACCCAGCTTAGTGTCGCCTGCAAACTTGCTAAGGGAGCACTTGATGCCTTCATCCAGGTCATTGATAAAGACATGCTAGCTGATGCTTTGTTTCTTTGCCCCAAATTCAAATATCATACATATTATGAGATGCATCATACAAATTATGGCTGTTTCTTGAATCTGAACCTTTGGTGTCCCCTCGCTGTACTGGATATAGAATCATAGAATCACAGAATAACCAGGTTTGAAGAGACCCACAGGATCATCGAGTCCAACCGTTCCTATCAAACACTAAACCATGCCGCTTAGCACCTCATCCACCCGTGCCTTAAACACCTCCAGGGAAGGTGACTCCACCTCCTTGGATATGTATCATCACATATGATAGATCATTTATTGACAGTCAATTGCAACATAAAATCAACAAAAAGGAGGACAATTACAATGCTGTGATGATTTCTTCTCTATGAAGCCATTACTTACTTCCTCAAAGGGCCTGAGGTTTTGTAAAAATTAGGTATTATTACCATGCAGTTATTATCGAGGACTAGAAATGTGATCATTTGGGCATTATAGCAGTCTATAAATATTTAAAGCATTAAAACCCAGAGAGGGCTAATGTAATACAAGAAAGTAACATTAGAACTACTGAGGTGAATTGCAGAATGGATAAATGGAAAATTTTTGATATTCTTGAATGTGGAGTAATCTCCCAATAAGACAGAGCTGGTACTACATGAGTTGATGTTGTTTCAGTGACAGTTCCAAAAGAGACACATTAGGATATGAAACTGATTACTTGTGCAAACTGCTATAAACAGAATCCGTCACCGTGACACTAAAAGTAATGAGTTCATCATTGTCACTAAATATTGTAGTTGGAAATATTTGTCTGAGAAAAAGAAACCAAATTGATTTACGTCTCTTAATTTTCAGACCCTGAATATGGACACTTCCTTGGTCATCCACCCCTCCTGTTTCAAAATCAAGACATACGCCCTCTTTAGTGCCTGTAAAACTGGTAACACCTGTACACCATGCCAGGATATTAAGCTGTTCATATCATTTTATCAGTGCTGTTGAGAGCTTTGTATAGGAGAGAGAAGTAACCACCACTGTATTGTGGTTTCTGACCTGCTTGTTAGCAGCTCAGCTAACTCAGCTCGCTGGTTCAGAGTTTTTAAAAATGCAAGCTGACAACAACATGCTCTAAATGTTGGACTAAGCAATTTCGGAGTGCATATTTAGCTTACTGTCTCAATTCCCTTTTCTTTCAGGTTTGTCAAGTAAGAATGAAATATTTTGCCTTTAAAGAGCTGACAGTAGTCAGACAGACAGCATTTATCTAAGCCCATAGTACACAATGCATGTTCTACTGGTGCAGGGGATGGTCTTAGTCTGGACACGTGATATTTGGAATGCTAGAGCCCTAATTTTGGTTGAGTCTCATCAAGCCCTCCCAAAGTAAGCCAAAAATTATATATAGGAATTTGATTGTCAAATTCTCTGTTACCACTGAGACATTTACTCTGTGAATTTTGAGAATGTTATACTCACTCAGTAACTGTAGATGTCCAGTATCCCTAAATGCTTCTCTCCAAAGGTACTTCTGTACATCTAGGATTGCAAAAAAACCAATACAAAGCCCTTCAGAGAGAGGTGCAGTGTTGCAGGTGCTGTAACAAGAGATGAATAGGAAGTTCAAATGTGTCTGCCCAAAAGAAAAGCAGGAGAAAGGCAGCTCTCAAATTTCTAGGCATTGTGAACTCAAAAAGAAGATGAAATACTGAGACAACAAGTGGGAAAAAAAGAAAAAAGTTATTGACACTCTTACAAAAGGTTTCGTGTTTTTTTCAATTTAGAGAATGTGGTTTTCATGGTAGCAATAAACATCACCACAGATACTACATGGTGGATGAGATCTCTGTCAGAAGGACAGGAGATTGCTGAAGGCAGACCACTACGCATTTTCATAATGTCATGAGAGCAGAAGAAGAGCTTAGCTGAGAACAAGTATCCCACATTTCTTCCAGCAGTGTCAGTTTTTAACTTCCAGTCTAAAAACAATGCCTTTTTGTTCTTCACACTTCCCAGCATCAAGCTGTCCCACTAACCCATTCAACCCTGACCTTTCTCTGTGGCTCTTAAGCAGTTCACATCTTATTCAGGTTGTTGAGACACTAGTACCTCTCTCTTGGACATCTATGGATTGTTTTCCTATCTGAATCCTGGATTGCACAATAGGTATGATCACTGCTTACCTAATGTTTGTTATAAAACCTGTGACAGCATTTTTCCTCGTTGCTCTACAAGCGGAAATGGCTTTTTATTTGAAATGCTGTGCTGAATGTCAACATGAGAGGTGTTTTAAAAGAGCCGAGAAGTATGCTGTCAAGAAAATGTTTCCAGGCCTACTTTCCTTCCCACATCCAACTGTGTTGAAATAATCAAACGCTGTACCACTTCTACTTGGGAAGAGGATGACTAACAGCAGCTAATTACTGCTCAATCTGTTGCTCTCAGCAGCTATTGGTCTGAATCACATCTGCTGGCGTGGAGGGGCACAGTTTGCATTGCGGTGCTCTGGAGGCAACTTCATTTTCATGGTCTTCCTTGGGAAGCAGATACTAGGGCAAGGATTCCACATATTAAGATTCTATAACAGACACCGCTACTACTGTATCTGACTCAGCAGATGGCCTGAACACCCCAGCTCTGAGCTTCTTCAGGTCAGTCCTGTCATGGTGAGGACCTTGGACAAACCCATGTCACACTGCATGGAAAGGAGAAGACGGTTACTAATTTCTTCCTGCTCTACCCCTCTGCAGCAGAGACTGCACCTAGCTAAGTGGTACTGGATATTAGTTTCTGCTTTCCTTCCAGTTTGCTGCTGCAGTAGCAAAGAGTTGGCAGAGGGCCTTCTGTATCATATTTGATCTGTTGACACTTGCAGCAGTGCTGGACTCTAACACTGTAGGAGTTTCCGTCTGGAGAAATATGGTAGCCTTTCCTGCCTCCTCATCCCACTCCCTGCGGAAAACCTCCCTCTTGTTTTCCCAAATTCTGGGCCAAATAAAATATACCAAAATAACACTGGAGACAGAGAAGGAATCTCTTGCCTCAAACTTGGCCTCAGAACAATTCATGTAACCATGACTTGTCTCACAAATGAAGTCACGCGGGTGGAATCCAGGCAGGGTTTCATCAGCAGGAGCTGCAGGTTCACCCTGGTTGCTATGCAAACAGATATCCCCCTTGTTTGTGGGGGCCAGAATGATCACTTTTGTGTGTTTTCATGTTAGGTTGAATATGTGAGAGTCCAGGCATTGCATTGTTCAGCTGGATAACTTAAAACTTTCCAGGAAAGAGAGGGCCAGAGGGTCTTCAACTATGGTGGTGTAGCTGCCTGCTGGCCAACATGCAGTAACGTTTCACCATTGCATGGAAAAAGGACGGGAAAGCAATACATTTAACAGAGTTGTTAGAGTTTCAGCCTCAGTCTTAAAGATTTTTGTTACTTCAGGGACATTCTCCTGAGTAATCACATAATTCTGCTACACATACAATGTATTCAACACCTGACATGTGAGCTAGAGGGTGGTTTTCTATAGTATATGTCCACTCAACAGCCACGATTATCTTGTCTATGCAGAGCACAGCTCCCTTAGAGGAAGACTCTTGCATGTAGGGCAGCAAGGCCCAGCAGAGACACCACCAAGCGTTCTCTTTTACTTACGAGTTTCTCAGTGTCATTCCAGTCTCAAACCATTACATCATCTCATCATCAAAATAGCTGGGATTTGGCCCAGAGCTGATGATGTGGTATAGTACTATTCTTTACTTAGATTTAAGATAAGCTTTATTATCAAGCTTGTTTCATCACTGTCTCACCTGGGGTACCTTTAATGCGCTGTACTCCTGCACAGTTAGATTAATGGTGCAGTCCCTTTAAGACAGAAAGGTGGTCTCTAAAATGCAACTTTTGTTTCTTTTGAAATGTGTGTTTGAAAAGCATATTACTAAGTAAAATCTTGTTTAATTTACCCTATCTTATATGGATTTTCATCTCTGTGTGCAATCAGTGTCAAGACAATGTGTCTGGTGATAATTGAATAGCCACGTACTGTGTGCTGTAACTTCAGCTCTTTTTAGGGAGTTATTATCTCTTCCCAGTTTCCATCTGCCTCCTGTTCTAACCATATGGCTCTTCAAAGTCACCTATGCGCTGATGAGGTGGGATGTGTTTGAAGTGGCACTGTTCCTTCTGAGGAAATTTCCACTTCAGGTATAGGCTGAGAATGGGGTTATTAGACGGTGATGGGCACTTCTGGGATACATGAACTTAAAGCCCAAAAGGGATCATCATCACGGTCTAACTGGACACTCTAACCTGAGCTGTAGAATGACACTTGTTCTTTCACTCCCATCTGTTAAGCCTA